>OY728141.1:176374679-176944679 GCA_963277665.1 Viscum album | reverse complement strand
ACAGTCTCTTGAACTAATGCATTTTATTTTTCATCACTACGTTACATGGTTGGTATATATATATAAGTGTATTTAAATTAATAATATTATATTTATTATATAATAATCATTATTTAAGGATAAAATAATGCTTACCTTCTTTCCCTCATGTTCGTTAAAAAATGAAAACGTCGCTCATGCGTACGTATGGACTACCATATCCATGTTGTAACGTAATTCATTTTTCATAACCAAATTTCATAGATGGTTATAAAAGTATAATTAATGTATAAAAATTGAAATTATATTATTATTAAGTTTCTATAAAATATATAATCATGGTCCATTTGACTATATTAAACATATCGAAGTCATTTTTCACATTTGAGCTGAATATCATCAAAAAGTCTTACATGGAATTAATTGATTATGAAATTGAATATAATATGGTAATAAATAAATTAAAAGTAATAATAAAATTTTAAAATGTTATTAATAAATTAAATAACTAACATAAGTATATTATTCAGAAATATAAAGAATGTAAGTGATGATTCAAACTCGAGGTAAGGGACTATTTACCTTAAAACCCCATTTAAATGTTTTAAAGACTTATTTTCTAAATCTCTTTCCTCCATATACATATTCTTAAAATTATTTTATGAATGTATTTATATATACATAAATGAATTATAAAAGAAATTTTATATCTAATTTGACTTTATTTTAAAGGTTTTTAAAATAATATTTTTATGTATTTTATTAGGAACATTTTGAGTTTCTTTACCAAATGAAAAATGAATGCTTTATTATAACTTATATGAAATGACCACATTTTTATGCCATCATGATCATTATTTCTTATCTGGATTCCTTTACATGATTCCATGATTTTTCAAAGAAAACTCTTTCCCCTTTGTTCTAGTAATTTTTGTAGTTTTTTTTATAAAAGGGGGTTTTAAAAGGAAAAGGTATTTCGATATCTAAAAGTGTTTTACATGTGGGTTCAAAGAATTTTTACAAGGGTTTAATTATAAAAATTGAAAAAATAATTTTTTTTCATGATATGGAACTTCAGTATTATAGATGATGACAGGTGATCGTGACACAACTTATATGATGGGTGATCCTGATATAACTTATATGATGGGTGAGCCTTATATATCTATCTAATTCATTGGGTAATATTCCTTATCTTTAAAGTAAATAAAGTGGGAGTTAATTTTGGAGGTTTATCTTATGGATTTAGTTAGGCTGTAGTTATTTTGACATAAGTAAGAACATATTATAAATATAGTAATCTAAAAGGCCTAAAATGGTTTTAATTTTCTTGCTGATGGTTTTAAAGGTATTCTTTGATAAAAATATATTTCCCCTCATCGATATGATTTATTTTATATGCTCAAAGAATAATATTAAAAGGTAAAAATTTTATGTGTTTTCATGTTTTTCAGTAGAATAATATATTTATTTCTTTTATATGTATTTATGAACAATCTATTCTCATGTCATGTTTTAATTTTTTTCATAAGGTTTAAGGATTAATAGGAACAAAGATGAAATAAATTTGAAAGTCATGAAATTTTTTCATGGAAAAAATGTATCTAATTTTAAAAATTTTATATTATAGAAAAAATAGATTCAGAGTGGAATCTTCCACTTTATAATATGTGGGTTTTTTATGTATTTTTTGATCTAATTCTATAAAACTCTAAACCTAAAACTTCTTCAGGAATGTATAAATGTTAAATATTGTTTAGAAAATTAAGAACATGTAATGTTTTAGAGTTGAATACTCATAGTTTGCATCAAAGAGAATGTTTAGATAAATTTAGAGGTTATGATAATGTTAATACATTACCCTTTAGAGATTATAGATTATTGTTATATTGATATGATATAGAATTTAAATATTAATATGTTTCTTTATCTAATCTATGTATATTCAAAATGGTTTTCTATATATAAAATAGGGAAGCTAAAGTAAGAAGGCATCAAGAGGAAAATATCCTTCCAAATCAGTAACCTTGAATGGATAGAATTGAAAATGTCTAGTTTATTACAATGATGGATAAGTTTATGAGGGAAATAAATTATGGTGGAATACATTTTAGTAAGAAACCATATTTACCATTGTGGAATATGTCGATATCTGAGAATTTCTTTTAAAAACACCCTCTATCTTATTTTGGGACCTTAGATCCAGTGGTAGCCAAAGGATGGATCAATGATTTAGAAAATATATTTAAAGTCATGGGTTTTTTAGAACATGAAAAGGTAACTATTTATATTTACCAATTTGAAGGTGATTCTAATCAGTCGTGGTAATTTTCTAATAATTATAGAGAGAGAGAGATGTTCTTGATTCAATAGAATGGGATACATTTAAGAATATTTTACTAGAGAAATATTTACTTAATTCTACTCAGCTTAGAATGTAGAGAACATTATCAGAATTGTGAAAATATATATATTCAGTAGCCAAATATGAATAAAATTTTACATTATTGACCGAGTATGTACCAAATCATATCCAATACCTTGGTAGTAAATTTAATGGATTTTACTCAATATTGAAATCGATTTTATGAAGAGCTTTGGCCTCATGTGAATTTAAAATTTATGGGAAATTTTTCCATTGTGATGATAATATTGAGATGGAGTTTGCTGACACTTATATACCTCGTGATGAAAAGATTCAGAAATGGTTAAAGTGATAATAAATAGATAAATAGATAAATAGTAAAATAAGAAATATAGAGCTAATCCCTCAACATATTCTAAGTGTAGTAAAAAACATTTTAGAAAATGTTTGGTAGGATCTCAAAAGGGGTTACTAGTGTGGTATGTTTGGAAGTATGGCTCATGACTACAAATAAAAAAGTCTCAACCAATTAAAGAATGATGTAATATATAGTGGTCCAACAACAATAAGTTTTAAATATAATGAGTTGGGTTATTAATCTATCATTTGTGTAAATTTAGCAACATGAAGTAGAAATCATCAAGATCAAAAGAAAAAATGTGTGGATTTTTTATAATACTAAAGTTAATGTTGGTCTATGTAATGAAGTGTTTATAGGTACATTAATAGTTTATTCTAATTATATTGATGCTCTGTTTGACTATAAATCTTCGCATTACTTAATTTTTGATAAATTTTCAAGTAAAATAGGAATATCACCTCATGAAAAGAATGTAAAGTCCCCAACCCTAGTAACATAGAGAAAGTGGTCACTTTATTACATTGGTACTAGATACAAGAGATCACATCCCTAAGTAAATAATGGTTTAATAGTCTTGGTAAAATATATACATACTTAAACCTTACATTAAAATTGAAAATATAAAAAACAATATAGTGAATGTAAATATTCTGCACCCTTGAACTCATTCAAATATTCCATATTCATCTCATAGGAAAAGGGAACAAAGTAAGGGGTGATCTCAAATAATCATTAAGGGTTACATGGAATAGAATCTATCTTGAGTAAATAAGGAATAATCAAAATAGAAAGGAAAATAACTGAAAACACATTCCATTTAATCAATAACTTGAGTATGAAATGGACCCATGGATAATATAAATGCAACAATATCAGGGATAATAAAAAATAGAACTAAAACGAAGTATATTATTAATAATTTATGTCATGATTTTAGACATCATGATATATATACCATCAAATTATTGTGCCAAGACAGTTTAATCAATAGGTAGGTATACACCATAAACCCATTTAATACTAGATTACTGATTTTTCTCTTGAGACCTATTGATTTATTGAGGTGATATCTATAATCAGGTCCACCCTTCCCTTTATGCCAATTAATTTCTCATATAGAGAATGATAAATTCAATTCATAATCAATATTATTTATCAATACATATCTGTATTGAGTAAATAATACATATTTAATAAGATTTCCCCAATCAATAAAATAAAATTTATAATAAAACACCATATGTAAAAATGTTATATGGTTAGGAAAGATCATATCTATGATATAAAGAATATGGATATTTAATATAAGTTTATGGTGCAATTATCAAAATAATTTGAATGTTTTAATGGAATGTTAGTGACCAATAAATCCATAAGAGATAAGAGATGACCATAGGTTCATCAGAAATATAGGTTTTATAATAAAATAATTTCCATTAGATGAATAAAGAAAATGGATGTGAAATATTAAAATTAGATTTAATTAAATATTTTTATTTTTAAAACAAATTAAAATGTGTATAAGAAGCTAAATATCATAAAATGGTTTAAATTTTGGAGAATTTTGTTAACGCTATATCCATTAAAACATTACGTTTGGATTTTTATAAAGATATCTGAAAATACACCTTTTGGAAACTTTAGAAATATTCTTATAATTGTTTTTAAAAAATTAAGGTATATCTTAAAATGTACTTAATAAATAATTTTTTTAATAAAAAGGACTTTTGAAAAACAATTTTGAAAAATATGAACTTGGAAGAAAAATATATAGAATTAAAAGAGAAATAAAACCGGTTTTTATTTTGAACATTTATTTCATTGATTTGAGTAAAAAAGAGAGGAAAATTTGTAAGAAAATATAGAATATACTTAAATATCCATAGTATAATAAAATATATTATTTTTAATAAGGATACGTTATAAGATTCCTTCAATAAAAAAAAGAGAAATCCCAAAAATTAAGATTGTAAAATAAATTCTTACCTCTTTGAAAACATTCAAATTGTAACCCCTTAAAAGAGTTAAAATGAAATGAATATTTAATAATTATTAATAAATATATATTCATGTTAAATATTTCAAATGGGAAATATATAAACCAAAAAAATTTAAAGGTGCATAATACCAAATATGTCTCAATAGAGTAGAATTTGAGACGAAATCCCTCACCACTTGGTAAATTCCAAGTTAAATAAACTTGGATGAAATAATTTGAATTTAAAAATAAAATACCATTAATTATTAAAGATTCATGATATAAAATATAAAAGGGATAGCATATACACCATTTAAAATAAATTAGGTGCAAACATTAAAATACGCCTCAATGAAATGAGTTTGATATTGAATCCCATACCTTAGGTCCGAATCATCACATACATTATTTATCTTCTGAACAGTAAAATTATATTAATTATTTAATTTCTTAAAAACCATTTTAAAAACCATTATTACTTTTATTTTACTTATTTTCATGATATATTTAAATACCTAAACAGTTAAGTTCATGTCGGATGTTTTGATGATATTCAGCTCATATGTCCAAAATGACTTCGGTAGGTTGAAAATGATAAACGAGGTAATTTTTTCATCATATATAGAATAATAATAATAAAATAATTATTTTTTTTATATATAAATTATAATTTTAAAACCAATTATTAAATAACTTCCTGAAAAATGAACTATGTTATAATCATAGAGACGGTAAGTTGTAGGTACACATGAGTAACTTTTCCATTTTTATTGATCATGATGAAAAGAACATGAGTATTATTTTATATTTCCATAATATTAATTATAAAAAAATATAATATTATTTATTTAAATACTATTATATATATAAGTCATCTGATGTGGTTATGGGAAACGAATCACATTGCTTTGTGGAGGTGTTAGTCCACACGTATGCACAAATGACGTTATCATTTTTAAAAGAATGGAATGGTAAGAAATTATATATTATATATTATTTATATAATGATAAATATTTCATTAATATCATATATATATATATATAGAAAATACATATTTAAAACTAGCTGTGAGTGGTGGGGATATAAAATGAATTACATCAGTTTGTAAGATCGTAGTCTTCCATAAACCTGAATGATGGTTTCATTTCCCATTTGATGGAAGAGGAGATGGATAAATAGTATTAAATTAACATAAAAACATCTAAATATATATGTAAGATACTGATTTTATTATATTAGAATATTTGAATAATATTTTAAGGATGTGGAGGAAGAAATAAAATAAAAACACTTGGTTAAGAATGATACATCTTCTTCAAACAACCTCTTAGGTCTACTACAAAATCCTTCCTTAGAGGGTTTTATAATAAATATAGGAATATATGATATGGTAAATAAATAAATTAAGGCATTTTTTTAGGTATTGGGAAAAAATAATTTTTAAATGTGAATAAAATAGGAGAGGAGGTACCCTTTGATAATTGAGGGGAGGGGCACTTTTAAAATTTCTTAAAATATTAAATTAGAATAAGGTCATATTAGATTAAAATACCTCCAAATATCAAGGGATTATAATTTATGATATTATAAGATATATATATATATCCATAAAATAGGATTTATACAAGTTTAATTAGCAACTAATCTATATCTATTGGTTTAACCTCTCGTAAACCCATTTTAACATAAACTATGGTAACAAAATTTTCAAACTGAAAGGGTTATAATTTCACTTATAAGATAAAAATTGGATTATAAAAGGAAAATTTATGAAATTTTAGATCATTTATCATCCAAATTTTACTGTTTCATGTTTTCAATTTTTTTTAAATAATTTAATAAACTATTATTTAACATAAAATATTATTAATGACATTTTTGACACTGTTAATTAAATTTGGATTTAAAGAAAAGAAGATAATAATTAATTAGGAACATAAAACATTTTAAAATAAAAAATAAATAATTATTAACTATAAAATTATTTTCTAACTATAAATCATCCAAAATACAGTACTTTTAATGTTTTTATAACTATTTACCTTGAGTTTTCCATTGTTTGCACAAGCATTGTGCCAGCATTGTATATGAGTTTAAGGTAACTATATAACAAATAAAAATTAAAAATAAATAAAAGTAATGAAAATCATTTTATTATAATCAAAATATACTTTAATATTCATTCACAACTTATTTGTATCCCTATATAAATATATAAGATATATTTTAAGGAAAAAGAGTGACATTTTTTCTTTTTCTTTACTTAAATTATTATATAAGTCACATTCATGGAAAAGTTTCCTATAAATAATTGAGTATCAAGAATAATATGGAAAGGGTAAAACTAAATCCATACAATATGAATTAATATGAAATATCGAGTCCTTACTACTTAGTTTTAACTTAGGTTAACCAGATTTACCCTTTTACTATATTGTTGATTTTTTTTATTTTTAATATTAATTATGAACATAAATTAAGTTGAAATTATTGTATAATATTAATTTTTATGATTCGAAATATGGAATATATTTTATGAAATTCAATATCTACAAGTGGTAGAAATTAATTTTATATGTATCCCATAAAGCGTGATGAAAAACAGTTTTATGAAAAGAAGTGCATTTTAAGTCTAAAAGTATTTTTATACCAAGATCACATATAATATTAACTATTGTGTAATTAATTATATTATATTTAAATAAATTATTTTAATATTAATTTATAATCAAATTCAAAATATTATGGGGTTTTTTCAATGAAAAGAAATGACAGTTTTACAAAAATCGGTATTTTTCACTATTAATTAAAAAATAAATATTTACCAAAAAGATACAAAATTTCACCCTATGTTAATTTTGATAAGATGATTTGAAAAATTAGGTTAATTTTTTATAACACAATTTATAAAATTGAAATAAATAAATTATATTATATCCTCACAAAAACTAATAAAAACATTTTTGATGAAAAATATATTTTTGAAGCATGTAAATACTACATAAGATTTAGTCCTTATTTTAAAATACATTTCATTCATCTAAAATATTTATAAATAATTTTAAAAAGGTATTTATTCTTATTAATACCACTAATTTTAATGTCTATGTTATAATGGTCATGATTAAATAGTATATCACAGTTCATTTAGGCTCAGTGTTGCATGTTGTATACGCTAATGAACATACTATTATTATTTTAAAATTTCAGGGTATCAAATTCTCCCCACCTTCAATAAATTGCATTATAACATCTTTTTCTTGGTTCACTCTTATGTAACATAACTTGGTGGGTCATGTGGCCTCAAGAATGCCTCCCCATACGCTAGAGTCTGCCAACTAGCAGCGATGGTCTAATGATAGTATGATGTGAAGACTATATCATCTGGATTAGTACTAGATATAGAAGAATGATATAATAAATGATAGTTAATGGAATATAATAATATCTAAAAAGTAATAATAAACAATATGAATCCAAATAAACCCTTCATAAATGAACATGTTATGCCCAAAAGTAAAAGGCATGTAACATAGAATAGACATGTGCAACAGGTCTAGACTGAAAAATAATAAGTAAATAAAAAATCCATCTCCAAAATAAAACCTGTGTACATATCATCCCCTACTCACATGCCAAGTCCTAGCCTAACTACTACAACAAAAAGAGGCACAAGTCTATGCCTAATCAATAGTTAAGATATCTATTCGGGTACCAATCAGTAACCCAAATAGGGTGTGAGTAAAACTCAATAGTCTACCACTAATGGTGTATAATGCATATACAATCTATAAATATAAAATTATTTAGTGTTCAAGTATATTAAAATTACATCAATAAGTAAATATAAACCATGTTTCTCTCAGATTCATCATGGGACACTTGGCCAACTATACCAACTTTTTTCTACACCAGATGTCTCTGTACATAATAAAAGTAATTTAAAATAAAAGAGACCCATGGATTTAATCCTAGGTATCCATGTGTATCACTATTCATGTGGGATCTAAGGATAAACCAAGGCATCCAAATATAATGAAAATTATATAATATTCTATATTCTAATAAGGGGAATCAATCTATTTATCTAAAACAAGGGGTGTGGAATGTAATGTCTAATAATTTATATAAATAAATGATAAGAAGCACCATGTTAAACTATTTTAATAAATAATGATAATGAATACCATGTCGTATAATTTTTATAATTAATGGTAACACCATTCCCAAAATGAGGTCTTCAATGTCCATAAATTTAATAAATAATAAGAAATTCCATGTCTATAACTTTAATAAATATTAAGGAATACCATGTCCATAAGTTCAATAAATTATAAGGAACTCCATGTCCTTTAATTTAAATAAATGATTTAGAGAACCATATCCAACATTTCTTAATATCAAAATCATTTATATCAATGTTCCTTAAAATCCCATCCAAGGAATTCCATAATTTAACCCAAGTGTCACTCGAGGAATACTACAATAACATGCACATTGAATTTAATAATTAAACATATGACATTGTGAGTATCTATTCAAATCAATAATTCAAGTCTATGTAATAAAATTCATGTTAATTATCAAATCAATTATAAAACTAAAAAAATTACATTTTTAAACAAAATATGAAGGATATGTGATGTATATATGCCAAAATATTATTATTCATGATCATTCCATTTGTAAAATTCAAGTACAAAAGGAAAGGGAATGTGATTATAAATTTAAAAAATATAACTCAATTTATTTGTTTTGTTCAGTCCATCATAATAGTCAAGGAACAAGGGGATTTATCCAATATATCCAATGATTCATTTAATTCCATTTAACATATCACATCTTAGTGAAAAAGGAGTCAATCGTTACATTTTAATAATCTGTATATAGGCAAGTGTAATTCATTAGCTTCAACAATTCATTTAATTTGAACCAATCAGTTCCATTTATAAGATCTAGGCAAAACAAACCTAATGGTGTATTGGTTAATTGATAGTATTTTTCATTAAGGGTATATGATATGAATTTACCAAGGGGTGGTCCATGTTGAGTTCTCTACCTCAAATTATGTCAACATGTATGAAAACATAAAGGTTATAGTCTAAGTATTTAATTTAGAGATTTACACAATTTTGGAGTAATGTGTGGGAATTCTGGCATCTGACACAAAAACAACTTATTATAAACATGCTATAATTTTAGGGAAAAGACATAGACCACCTACCTAATTATTAGAAAGATTCAGTCATCAATTATATGAATTTTATTAGATCCAAAATGAGGGAAATCAGATAAATAGAAAAATTCTCTAAAAATAGGGCATATTAACTCTCATAGAAATAACATTCGATACGGTAAGATAAAAGTAGAAAGGAATTAAGAGGTTTGGAGAAATTTATGAGATAAGTTCAATGAGATGAATGATGGTTGTTTTTGAGCCTGAACGAAGGAGATATTCCAAATATTAGGTTAAGAGAGAGGAGAGAGATTCAATAGTGGATTGTTATACATTTGAGGGAGAAGAAAAGAGGGGAATAAGGGTTAAATGCATAGAGGGAAAAATTACAATTTCACAATTTTTAAAAGGGAACATGGTTTGAATTCATGGTTATCCAAACCATGTACCAAAAGTGTGCCACCATTGTCTAAGTGGAACACCCCCTTTCATGGCTTGGCACATGGTTTGGCAAACCGTAGACATCTCGTGCATTCCCGCCACCCATAAACTACACCCCTCGCACAATTAGTCACACCATTTGAAAAACCATGTGATAACCATGAATTTTAGATCTATAAAATTTCCATATATTTTCTCACAATCGTGCATCATCCCTTTAATGGTTATCTAAATCAGGCATCTCCTCCATGGGGCATCATAGTCGAGATGCACAATTACTACTAAATGTTCGCCAATTGAGCACCCTATCATGTTTCTTTAAGAACTAGATCCTCAGGCTCTAAACAAGCCCTGGATACTCCTGAACCATTCCTTTTCCCCTTAAGAGATTTTATAAGAATAAAAATAATAGTTTTAAACTAAATTTTAAGGGATCCATACCTCTGTAAAAATTTGGGATGCTAAAACCTTTATACCTTAGAACTTAACATCCTTGAGATGCCCTAATGAACATTCAAAACAACTACCTACCTACTTGGGTCAATAATTATTACTCAAATGGATACATTTAATTTATGAAAACTCAACACACCTTTATAAGGCACTTTAATCATACAACACTAAAACCATTAAAAATCAATCTAATTATTGTAACCATTAGTGAAAACACTAAGATAGAGCTTACATGATCCTACTTAACCCAAGTCAGGATCATGTCATCATCTCATCCAACAACTGGGTTATGGTTCTCCCACAATGGATTCTTACTTTTAATGGATAAATCCAATCCATGGTACTTCCACCATTGAATTTTCCTATAGAATCTTTCCATTGTAATCCTAATGATGCTCCCAACATGACCTTCAATTTGATCAGAATAGTAAAAATATAATCAACCCAAATTAACTTGTTCATGAAATATTTTCCTTGAAAATCACCTGCCGAACCTTATAATGAACTTGAGAATCCTCACTAAAGATCATAATTGAATTCTAGTGATGTCTCTTAGACAAACCATTTCTTTATCATTTTTCATAACTATGACTTACCATAAAGAACAGGGTAATCCCAATCCATCATCCTTGGATCATGACAAGCTATCATAGGTCTGACACCCACACTCATACTTCATCAAGTCCATACTCGAACCTGCACCTGGAATTCATAGAGGAATCCAATAGTATTTGGTTATATTATTCCAACAACATTTGAGAGACAAAAAGGACCATCACAAAATCAATCTCAAGGTCCCATAACCCTTCTCACATGAGGGTCACCCACCAGTGACAAACATTCCACTCTCCAACTTAGAAGAATACTCAACATCGCACTGGAGAATGAGTTTTTGATTACAACAGTCCATGTCCTATCTATCCCCAGACATAAAAACTGGTAGGTATAAGAATCACCACAGTCCTAGGTGCTAATGTAATTGACACCCATCACCCATTCCTGCTTCTCGAGAATAGTTCCCATGGATCTTGTTGAGTTTTAACTTTCAATGAGGGTCACCACCCCTAAACAAAAAATGGTGTATATTAAACCTAATAGTCATATATACCTCAACCTAATAGAACATATTTGTAGACAGTTCCAGGAATGAGTGGTGATCATCCATTGGCCTCCATTTTCAGGAGGTCATGGGTTAAATCCATGATGGGTATAGGTACTATTATAGTACTATGAAAGCAGTGACACAGATGATGATGCAGGCAAGTGGTGGAACATGCATGGCATAGATATGAGGTAATATAGGAATAACACAGGACTAGTGACATGGGAAATATGATTCATGAATGATGTTGGATGGGGACTTCAGACCAGTTAGTGGGCCTTTGGTACATGTAATGGGATTCATGCCCACTGGGCCCACAGGCCATGTATTAAATAAATAAGGCCTGATGGTTGGGTTATCCCCTGGGAGATATGGCCTACCTTTCCAGCCTATGTGTGATGTGTGTGTGTGTGTTTAAATGTAATTGTAACCCAAAGAACCTAATATATATATATATATATATATATATATATATATATATGAAAAAAGGAAAAAAACATCACCCTACAAATAATTAATCACCTAAAAATCAAAATGGGTTGATCCTATAATGTTTTCACCTAAGTCAACTTAATATTTATCCATCAAACTATTTATGTGAAAATAATTTCATACTAACCAGGACATCACGTAGTCCAGTGGTAGGCGCCACACCCTTATTACCGTTCTATTGGGGGTTTAAGCCTCGCGACCTTGTCGGATGTGGCAGGTTGTTATATGAAATGTGGGTTATAATTTTTATAAAAATATATTAATATAATTCTTATAATTTTCCCAAAAAATTATGGATATCCTCAAGAATAATATTAGTCATCAAATCACCTTTTAACAATAAAGTTTTTCTATATAACTTATTTTTAAAACAAAATAAAATAAGTTTAACTAACTATTATTATCTTAACATCAATGATCATATTTACCATAATGGTTATCAATAACTTTAATATTATATAAAAAATATAAAATAATTATTCCTCAAATAATATTCTCACTAAAACAAAAGTTATAAATAAGGGTTACATATACCTCAAATATCTATTAAAACTCAATAAATGTCTCCAAGGTACATCCATCACATAAAACCTCAGAAGGGGTATCAGTGCCTTTAAACTTATAATAATATTTAGAATTATTAATCCAAGATGATACCCAAGAATATTAAACTATACTCATATGAATATTAAACTTAGTGACTTTGGGTAATTTATTCAAAGTATATCATAGGGTAATGTTCCCTAATCTATGTTTTTCTAAATCCAGTTCCCAAGGTTTCTACTAAACTTCATCTGATATGAACTATAAATACCTCTACCCTAGTAATCCAGATCCTAGGTTTACTTTATTACATTGGTACTATAAATAAGAGATTACACCCAAAAGTATGAAATATTTTAGTAGTATTGGTAAAATAGATACATACTTGAATCTCACATTAAAATTGAAAACATAAAAATACAATATAGTTAAAGTAAATATTCTACGTCCTTGAACTCATTCAAATATTCCATTTTTATATCCTATAGAAAGGAAAAATGAATAAAGGGTGAGATAAATTTTTTAGTAAGGGTTACACATAGTGGGATATATCATGAGTAAATAAAGAACAACTAATATGTTAAAGTAAATAAATGAAAAAACATTCCATTTAATCAATAAATTAACCATGAAATGCATCCAAAAATAATATCAATTCAATGATCTCATGGATAATAATAAATAAATACTCAATAAAGAAAATGATTAATATTGGTATTCATGATCTCAGACATTATGATATCTTTACCATCAAATCCTTGTTCCAAGACACTTTAATTGATGGGTAGGTATAGACCAAAAACACATTTAATACCACCTTACTAATTTGTCTCATCAGGCTCGTCGATGCCCCGAAGGGATATCTATAACTGGGAACCACCCATCACTTTATGTCCAATACATTTATTAGATATTTAATGATCAACTAAATTCATAAACAATATGCCTTATAAAAAAATATCCATATTTATTAAACAATACAAATTTATCAAAATTTCTCCATTCAATCAAATGACATTCATAATAAAACATAGTATGTAAAAATGGTATGTATTTTAGGAAATAATCATATCCATTATACAAATTATATGGATATTTAAGATAAATTTAATATATAATGATCAAAATAAATTGAATGTTTCAAGAGAAGGTTAATGAACAAAAAATTAATATGAGATAAGATATAACCATCAGTTCATTAGAAATATAAGTTTTTTTAATAAAATCATGTTCTTTGGAAGAATAAATAAAATAGAAGTGAAATTTTGAAATATTATTTCATCAAATTGTTTTATTTGTAAAAAAAATTAAAACATGTATATAAAGCTAAATATCATAAAATGGTTACATTGATGGGTGACTCTGTTAATTCCATATACGTTAAAAACATTCCCTTATAATTTTTTGTAAAGAAATTAAAAAATTAACCTTTCGAAAAATATTAAAAATAATTCTTTAAAACCTTTTAAAAATTAAATAATAACTTAAAATGTCCTTAATAAATAATTTGAGTAATAAAAAGGACTTTTTTAAAACAATTTTGAAAAATATAGACATGGAATAAAAATATATCTGATTAAAAGAGAAATAAAATCAGTTTTTATTTTAAGCATTTATTTTCTTGGTTCATGTACGAGAGAGAGGAAAAGTTAGTAAAAAATATTGAAAATACTTAAATATCTATATAATAAGAAAATAAATGGATTTTAAGAAGGATTGGTTATAATATTCCTCTAAAGAAAATAAGAGAAATCATAAAAAATGAAATTGTAAAATAAATTTTTACCTCTTTAAAAACATTAAAATTGTATAAAATTGGAAGAGTAAACTTGAAATGAATATTTAATCATAATTAATAATTTATATTCATGTGAAATTCTTCCAAGAGTAAATATATACCCCACAAAAATTTAAAAGGTGCACAATTCCAAGTATGTCTCAATGGAGTGTAAATAAAGATATAATCCATTACCACTTAGTAACGTGGAAGTTAAACCCACTTGGTTGAAATAATTTTAATTAAATTGTAAAATACCATGAATAATGAAGGATTTATGATATAACATATAAAATGGGTGTTATGTACACCATATAAAATAAATTAGGCACATAAAAGTAAAAAATACCTTAATGAAAAGAATTTGAGATGAAATCCCTTACCTTTGGCCAGACTCATCACATGCATTCTTTATATTCCTTATTAATAAAATTATTTTAATTATTTACTTTACTAATAAAACTTTTTATGTTTATTATTCCTTTTATTTTATTTTTTTCATGTTATATTTAATTACATAATCAATTAAATTCACGTAAGACATTTTGACGATATTTAGTTCATATGTCCAAAACATCTTAGGTAAATTGACTATGGTAAAAGTGGTCATTTTTACATAATATAAATAATTATAATAATTTTATAATTATCATTTTATACATTAATTATAATTTTGCAATAGGCATGAAATATGGATATGCAAAATGAACTACGTTATAATCATAGAGTTGATAAGTCGTATGTAAGAATGAGCAACGGTTCCATTTCTCAATGATCATGATGGAAAGAAAATAAGTTTTAATTTATATTTATATAATGATAATTATAATATAAAAATCAAATTATTTATTTGAATAAAATTATATATATCATTCATGTAAAGTGGTTATGGGAAATGAATCACATCGCTTCGTGGAGGTGGAAGTCCACACATACACACGAACATTGTTATCATTATTAAACGAATGAAAAGGTCATAAATTATTTGAAATATTATCTTAAAATAATGATAAATAATTAATTAATATCATATATATATATATATTAAATCCATCATTAAAACCATTCGTGATTGGTGGTGATGGAAAATGAATTACCTCGGTTCGAGTGGTTGTAGTTCTCCGTACACACGAATGATGGTTTCATTTCCAATTTGATGGAAGAGGACATAAATATAGGTTATTAAATTAACATAAAAATATATAAAAATATGTTAGATACTGATGTTATTATATAAAATTTGTTAAATGATATTTTAAGGAGGTTGAAGAGGAAATAAAAAAACGCATGGTTAAGAACAATACCTCTTCTTTAGATAACCTATTTAGGTTTACAGCAAGATCCTACCTAGTAGGGTTTTATAATAAAAAAAGGACTCTATAAAATGGGAGTGGAAATAATAAATGTATTTTTGAGGTATTTTTTTTAACCAAAATGATTTTGAAGTTTTAATGAAAGAGGATAGGAGGCACCCTTTTATAAGTGTTGGGAGGGGTGCTTTTGATTTTTTTAAAATATTAAATTATAATAAGTTCATATTCAATTAAATACTTCCAAATGGGGAGGTATTTTAATTTTGGGATATTATAAGGTCTAAAAATTTCTATACAATCTTATTTAGATAATTTTAATCAGAAACTAACCTTTATCTCTTGGTGTAACCCCAAGTAAACCTATTTTAACCTTAACTGCAGTAACAAATTTTCAAAATGAAAGAGTTATAATTTTACATATAAGATAAAAATATCATAATAAATGAAAAAGGGATTAAATTTAGACCATTTATAATCCTAATTTTACTCTTGAATTATTTTTAGGATTATTAAATAATTCATTAAAATATTATTTAATAAAAAACATCATTAAGGTCATTTTTTACATTATTCATTTAATTTGACTTTAAGACAATAAAATAATAATTAATTTTTAATATATTCCATTTAACTATAAATAAAACGTCATTATTATATATAAAATTTATTTTTAACTAAAAATCATCTGAAATACATTACTTTTTTTTTGTTTTTAAAATTATTTACCTTGTGTTTTCAACTGTTTGCACAAGGGTTGTGTCAATGTAGTATAAGCATTGAAGGTAACTATATAGAAACTAAAAAATAAAAAAAATTTACCATAATTAAAATAATTTAATTATACTCAAAATTAACTTTAATGTTAGTTCACTTCTTATTTTTATCACCATATGAACATATAAGAGATATTTAAATGAAAGAAAGTGACATTTTGTGTTTTTCTTTACTTAAATTCTTATATAGGTCAATTTCATGGAAAGGTTTTCCATAAACAATTTAATATCAATAGTAAAGTAAAAATGGTATAAATAAATTCATTCAATAAGAATTAATACGAAAAATTATGTCTTTATTACTTAGTTTTAACTTAGTCTAACCCGATTTACCTATTTATCATAGTGATGATTTTTATTGTTTTTACTATTTATTATAAACAAAAATTAAGTTGAACTTATTAAATAATATTAAATTTTCTGATTAAAAATATGGAATCCATATTACCAAATTAAATCTCTATAATTGTTATAAATTAATTTTATATGTATCCTGCAAAATGTGACAAAAAACATTTTTCCAAAAAAAACTTGTTTAAGTGTAAAAGTATTTTTATACCAAGATCACATATAATGTTGATTAATTTGTAATTAATTAGATTATTTAGTAATAAATAATCATTATAAAAATTTAGGATAAAATTCAAAATATATTGATGTTTTTTTAATGACAATAAATGATAATTTTATAAAAAATCAGTATTTTTCAATATTCACTTAAAAATCAAATTTTTTCAAAAAATACTAAAATTTCACCCTAAATTAATTTTAAAATTATTATTTTAAAAATTAATTTCATGTTTTATAATTAAATTTTAAAAACTAATAGAAATTAATTATTTTAGTTTCTCACAAAAATCATTAAACACAATTATGATGAAAAATATTTTTTGAGGAATGTAAAGACTTTATTAAAAATCATGTCCTTATATACCAATATGTTTAAGTAATCTAAAATATTTATAAATAATTTTCATAAAGTTTTTATTCCTATTCATACCTCCAATTTTAATGGTTAAGTTATAACATCATGATTAAATATTATATCATCGTTCATTTAGGCTTGTTGTTGTGTGTCTTATACATTATTCAATATAATGTTATTCTTTTAAAATATCAAGATGTTACAAATAATATATAATTTTTAGTGAAAAATCATGGTGTAAGTATTAAAGTAACTAAGATCTATAATAATATTTATATTGTTATCACTAGGATGGTTTTTTCAGAAAATCTTCTTGGACTGTCCATAATAGAGTTTGATGTTATTCGGAGTATAGATTGACATTTAATTTATAATGATTAGTTAGATTTAAAAGGTAATAAAGTTATATTAAATGATTTCATACATTTTATAAAATATAAATAATATTAGAAATTGATTAAAGGTGGGAGTGAAATTTACCTAACTCATATTGTTGAAGAAAGAAATTGTTCAAATTAGTGATTTTCCAGTAGTGAATGAATATATGAATGTATTTTTTGATAATTTACTTATTGTTATTTATTATTGGTAGGTTGGGTATTCTATTAACTTAGTTCCTAATGGTAATTAAATTTTAAAACCCCCTTATCAAATAGATCAAGTATACCTCTTGTAATTGAAAAAGTCATTTCATGAATTTCTTGATAAAGGTTTTATTCTCCCTTGAACTTCACTATTGGTCACCCCTATTTAATTGGTTAAAAAGTAATATATTTTAATTAGTATTTAAATTTATTATAGACCCTTGAATAAAATCAATGTTAAGAACAAGTATCATTTTATCATATCAATTATTTGTTTAATCATCTCTGGAGAGATCAGTATTTTTTCACGATTGATCTCAGGTCAGGAAATTAGTAGTTGAAGGTAAAAGAGGAAGATATTTTGAAGATAGAATTTTAGACTAGATATGGACCCCATGATTTGTTGATTATGAACTTTGGGTTTTCTAATGCACTAACTATATTCATGGATCTTATGAATAGAGTATTCTATGAATATTTCGATAATTTTGTGGTTGTATTTATTGATGATATTTTGATATTTTTTAAATTCATGGGGACCATGAAATACATATAAAGATTATTTTTAAAAACTTAAAAGAAAATAATTTTTATCATAAATTTAGTAAATTAAAATTTTGGTTGTAGCATATTTCATTCCTTATGAATATTGTTTCTAAAGATGGCATATATAACGACCTTACTAAAACAAAAGTAGTTAAATAATGGGAATGTCCTAAAAATGTCATTGATATTCATGTTTTTCTTGGATTATCATGTTAATACCAACATTTAAGTGAAAAAATTTCTTAGTTACTTTTCATACTAATTAAGTTAGCTTGAAATTGAGTTAAATTCATCTGGATGAAAGTGTGTGATGAATTTTTCTAAGAAATAAAATGATGATTAGTGAATGCCAAAGTTTTTCACTTTCCTATAGAAATTTTGAATTTTTTATCTACAAAAATGATTCTTTGAAGTTAATTGGTTGTGTTATGATGTATAATGACTAGGTAATAGATTATGCTTCATTTTAATTGAAAAATCATGAGGTAAATTATTCTATACATGATTTGGAATGGGCTAATGTGTTTTTTTCATTAAAATTATAGAAACATAATTTTTATGGATTAAAATGTAAAATATATACTAATCACGATAGTTTAAGTATATATTCACTGAAAAATATTTGAACATGATACATAAGAGATGGCTTGAACTAATAAAGGATTATGATTTCATGATTCAATACCATCTAAGAAAAGTAAACAAAGTAGTTGATGCTTTAAGTTGAAAATATAATGCATCATTAACCATTTTATATTTAGAACATGATCCTTTGGTAAATTATTTTATGAATTTTGTCTAAGAAATTGTGTATGTAGGAACTTACTATATTTTTTTAGGTGTCAATTAAATTATTTTTTAGACACAATTAAGCAATATCATAAGGAACATCATGTTTTTCAAGAAAAGGTGGAACTGGTAATGAAAAGTAATTTATCTAAATTTAACATTGATAAGGATGGTATTTTGATATTTAGAAAAAGTTTGTGTGTGACATCTATATTCAATTGAAAAATGAATTATTGAGTGAATCTTAAAACTCTCCCTTTTATGTTCATCCCATGAGTACTAATATGTATAGAGTCCTTTGAGAGTATTACTGGTATGAAGGAATGAATAAAGATATTTCAATTTTTACCATGAAATGTTTTATTTTTCAATAGGTTAAATCCTAATGAAAATTACCAAAAGGATGATTCAACCTTTAACAGTTTTGGAATGAAAATGGGAAAATATATTTATGGATTTTGTGGTGTTATTTACAAAGTCATCTCAAAGTAATAATGAAATTTAGGCTATTATTGATCAATTGAATAAATCTATATAGTTCATTCATATTCAATATAATATGTATTTGGATCATATTTCTCAACTATATATCAAGGATATAATTGGGTTTCATGTATTTCCTCACTTTATTGAATCTAACATTGATTCTACATTTAGTTTTAATTTTTATAAAGGCCTTCAGAAGTTGTTCGATATTGAATTAAATTTCAGTACAACTTTTTCATCCTCAATCGGATAGAAAATTAGAGTGAACAATTCAGACATTATAAGACATGATTCGATCCTATTTAATGAATTTATATAGAATTTTGGATCAATATATTTCATTATTTTAGTTTTATTAAAATAATAGTTTTAATTCCAATATACAGATGACACCTTTTGAGAAATTATATAGAAATTAGTGTTAGAATCTAACTTGTTGGGATGAAGTGGGTGAAAAGAAGTTTTATGTAATAAATTTTGTATAAGAGATATATAAAAAGGTAAATATGATTCAAAAACATATGAGGATATCTCAAGGTAGGAAAAAGATATATACTAACAACTATAGGAAAGATCTTTCATTTGAGGTTGGTGATCATGTTTTCCATAATGAATCTCCAAAGAAAAATGTTATCCAATTTTGTAGAAAGGTAAACATAAGTAAACAAATCATTGGACACTATAAAATTATAGATAATTTTGGATTAATTTCTTACTAAGTATAATTTCCTCTTAGTTTATCCCAAGTACATGATATGTTTTTTCTTTTATTATTAAGAAAATATGTACCAAATTCATATCATGTTTTGATCCCAGGAGTAGTATAGTTAGAATTGAATCTTTCATTTGAGAAACAATCTATTCAGATTCTTGATCATAAAGTGAAGGTTCTTTAGAATAAGTCAATTCATCAAGAAATGATTTTATGGAAAAACCAAATGGCTGAAGAAGAAACATGGGAATCATAAAATGCTATGAAATAAAAGATATCCCCACTTGTTTAAGTAATAAATAAATTGCAATGATGTAATTTAAAAAATGAGTTAGAATATATAAATCTAGGTAATGTTAATAGTAAATAAATTTCATTCCATATTAATATTCAAGAATTATATTTCATATAGTTATAGTGATTATAATAATATTATTTAATTTTTCAATCAAAGATGAAATACTTTTATTCTTACTAAATTTATTTTCATGTATTATATAGTTTTATTTATAAGATTAAATTAAAAATTTAAGAATTTTAACTATAAAAAGGGATAAAATTTTTTAAATTTTAAAATAAAAAATATCTTAGTTTTAATTTTTGTATTTTTCTAAAGAAGTTTAATTTTGGGTTAATAGTAGAAAATATCAATTTTTAGGAAAACGATATTTTATTTCATGTATTTACAAATTCAAATTCGATTTTGGATTGGTTTTAAAATTTAATTAATTAATTGTGCTAAAAAATAATCTTATAAATTTCATTTAAATCATCATTACATTTGATTTTGGTATAAAATTATTTTTATGCTTAAAATGCATTTTTTTGGAAAACTATTTTTTGTCACGTTTTACGGGTTTATTTTAAAAGTAGTTTCTAAAAATTATAAAAATTAATTCATATTTTTAATCATTATTTATTTTTTTAATGAGACCAATTTCATTTTCAGTTATTATTAATAGTATCTTTGAAAAAAAATAAGTTAACATGATAAGAGTTAAAATAGATTAAAGGGGTTAAAACAAAAACTAGAAGGGATTAAATGGATTAAAAACTTGTCTAAATCTAATTTTATGGTCATATTTAGAGAATATATTATCTATTATTCTAAAATTATTCATTTTGGATTAATTTTTATAGATTGAAACTTTAATATATTTTAATTGTTTGAAACATTTCAAGTGCTTCATTTGCATCACTTATAAAAGGAAACCACCTCTCATACCTTATCCACACTTCAAGCACCTATTATCTTAGAAACTGATTGACTAAATGTCTTATTAACATCCCTTTCCTTGTCCTAATGGTCTTGGTTTGACTTGAATACCATCCTATGAAGGTTTTAGGTATAAACTTATGGAGGCAGTTTGAAGAAGAGGCATTGTTCTTAACCGATTGTTTATTTATTTATTGTTTTTAATCCTTTAATCCAATCCTAAAAATTGTAATATAATAACATAAATATATACCGTATACATAAATTTTATAATGTTTATGGTATAACCTTATTTTATATGCTTATCCATTTAATGAAATATGAAAACATCTTTCATGTGTATGTGCAAACTACAGCTTCGCGAAGATGATGTATTTCATTTTTCACCACCAAATATTATGGATGGTCATAATAATGGATAAAATTAAATAATATGACATATATGATATAAATTTAATTCTTTAATTGTAATTAATATTTCTAATTCTTTCTTTACCGTTCAATGAAAAATAAAAACATCACTTGTGTGTACGTGCAAAATATCGCCTCGCGAACCAGTGTGTTTTATTTTTTATGAACACCTAATGTGTTTAGTATATATAAAAATATTTAAATAAATAAAATTATATTTAATATATATTAATAATTTTATAATGATAAAATGGTAATTACCTTATTTCCCTCATTTTTTTTGAAAAATGAAAACTATACTCATGTGTATATATGGACTAATATCTCCATGTTATAACATAATTCATTTTTCATAAACATATTTCATAGTTGATTATAAAAGTAAAATTTATGTATAAATAAATTAATTATATAATTATTAATATTCTATATTTTATATAATCATGTTCCCTTTGACCATATTCAACTTACTAAAGTCATTTCTCACATATGAGCTAAATATCATCAAAACATCTATCATGAACTAAATTGATTAAGTAAATGAATATAAAATTGTAGTAAATCAAATAAAATGAAAAATAAAATTAAAAAAGGTTATTAATAATGTAAATAATTAACATAAATTTATTATTTATGAATATAAAGAATGTATCTGACAAGTCATACTCAAGGTAAGGGATACTTTACTCTAAAACCTCATTTTAAATGTTTTAAAGATTTATTTTCTAAATCATTTTACTCTGAATCCTTATTCTTAAAATTATTTAATGGATTTATTTATATAGAAATATATTAATTAAAAAGTACATTTTTATCACTTTTTAATTTCTTTAAGGTTTTTCAAAAGGAATAATTTTACATATTTTATAAGGAACATTTTCAATTTCGTTTCAAAAGGAAAAAGGTATGTTATATTTTAACCTACATAGGTTGAATGCCTTTTCTTTCCATCATTAATGTTATTATTTATTTTTATTCCTTTATAAAATTCCATATATTTTCAAAGAAAACCATTTTCCATTTTTTGGGGATTTTTTTTAATTTTATTTTAAAGGGGGTGGGGGGGGGGGGTTAAAGGAAATGGTATTTTGATACCTGAAAGTATTTTTCATTTGGGATCAAAGGAGTTTTACAAGGGTTTAATGATGAAAAGTGTAAGATTAATTTTTTTGTAAATTATATGGTACTTTTTCATTATAGATGATGATTAGTGAGCTCGATATAACTTATATGATGAGTGAGAGCGATATATATTATATGACTGGAGAGGCTAATATAGTTTTTTAATGAATTGGGTAATGTTATTTATTTTCCAAGGGAAGCCAAAGTGAGTTAACCAGAGAGGTTTCACCTATGGATTTAACGAGTCTTCAGTTACTTCTAATATGAGGGAACACTGATTAAAAATATAATTATATAAACTACCTATAAGGGTTTTAATTTCATTGTTAAGTGTTTTAAATATTTTATTTTATAGATAAGTGTTTTCCTCATATGGATATAATTTATTATATATTTTCAAAGAATAATGCAAAAAAGTTAAACATTTTATGGATTTTCATGTTTTTCATTAGATTAAATGATTTATTTCTTTTACATCCCTTACCTAGATTTTTTATGATCATTCCAAATTTTAAAATTCTTTTTATAGGGTTTAATGATGAGTAAGAGAAAATAAGAAATCAAGTTTATGTTAGGTTGGTATGGAGTATGATATTCTCTAATGACACCAACTGTAGGATCGAAATGATACTGTAGATGCTCAATATACAAGAGGGGGTGAATTGTATACTTTAAAAAATTCCTTTGGAACTTTTAAAGATGGTAATGTTTAATAAAGTTAAACATGGTAAATTCACAAGACCTCTAAGTTCTACAAACTTGCTTGATTCTAGAAAAGTGGTTCCAGAAATGAAACTAAAGAAAAGTTTACAAATATAAATATTATACCTTAAATCGTATAGAATCTTTCTAATCAGAGTACAAGTATAAGAAATTATCAGATAGTTATACTTTTCTCAACAATCAAAATGCAACGGAAAACTTGAAAGAAACAAGTAATATGTAGTAAATCTTTTAAACCAAAGAGAAGGGTTTCAAACAACATTGGATAAAAGTCCCTTTATTTATACTTTCAAGAAAGTCTATCTTACCCACACCAGGGTAAGCCCTTGATACGAATATTAGAGTCTGTCCTGCTATCCCTACAAGCCCTCACCTTCAAATTAGTCGGCACCTCTTTCTTCCTCAGCAAGGAAGTCCTCAAACTTTAAGGTAGTCAGAACCTCTATCTTCCTATCCACAGAAGCCCTTGAATGTACTTAGCAACATTCAGAGTCAAACGAAGCAAGTCTGAACAAGATGTTCAGTACGCACAAAGCAAGAAATTCTCTCTCTATAAATCACTTCAGAAACATGTAATCTCTAGATTTATCAACTTGTTGTGATCTATTTAAAATGAGCTCCTATTTATAGGCACATTCTCATTGGTCAGCTCCCTCCTCCAACGGTCATATTTTTCCTTGAATTTCGGAGGGACCTGGGCACGTGTAACTCAAACAATAGTTGGTTAGAAACTGAAAGAATGACATTGTTTTATAACCATTAGCAAAAATATGGTGGCTTAAACAAATCCATTTTTCAATGTCTATAAAAAAATAAAAATTCAGAGTCTAACCAAAAACAATTAGGAGTCCATAATACATGGATATTAGGATTATTTTTATCAAGGAATTTAGAGTTAGAATTCTATAAAATTCGGATTATGAATTCATAAGAATTCGAAGTATGAGTTTATAAGAATTCAGAGTCTGAACTTAAAAATTTTAGAGATTGAATTCAGGAAACTCGGAGTCTGAAATTACAAAGTTCGGAGTCTGAATTCAAGAGAATTAAGAGTCTGAACTCATAAGAGTCTGGAGTCTGAATTCGGAGAACTCGGAGTATGAACTCATAATGTTCAAAGTCTAAATTCAGAATAATTTAGAGTTTGAATTCATAAAACTTCTGAGTCTGAATTCAGAGAACTCAGAGTTTGAACTCATAAGGGTTCGGAGTCTGAATTCAGAGAACCCAGAGTCTGAACTCATAATGTTTGGAGTCTGAATTCCGAAGAATTCAGAGTTTGAATTCATAAAAGTTTAGAGACTGAATTTGGAAGAATTTGGATCTTGAAAATAGAATGCTTTATATCTAATTATATATATGATTATGAGGTTTTGGATATGAAACCAAATTTTACATAGAATATGAATAATGAAAACATGGTAAGGAAAAATTTCCTTGGGGAAGGAAAATTTTCCTTATGAAGATAAAATATAGAGGAAAAGAATTTTTCCTTAAGAAAGAGTGTGTGATTTTCAAAACAAGAAGGAATGAAAAATTAATAAGGAAACCTTATTGACTCAATAATCTCCCCCTTTTTGGAAAGTACAAACATCCTTACGAAAAAGAATATAAGGACTTAGAAAATATTTTTCTAGACTTTGAAAATAAAACTTATCTCCCTTAACACATGGGAAATGATTAATATGACTAACTTCCCTATAAGCTTTGGAACACTAAGGATCATATTCTGATTTCTTAAATGAGATTTTTCATTATCTTGAATACAAAAATCTTTATAATGAAAACTCCCCCTTAGATGAACTCACCCTGTCTTAGGGAAAATTCTTCTTACTAAGTATTCTTTTTGACATTACTTTCTACCCCTTTGTGATTTTCAAAAAGGATTAAAGGGAATGTAAAAGAAATTATGTTACCTTAAAAATTAGTACTAAATTACCATAAGAAAGAAAACTAAATGTTTCATTACGATTGGAAAATTTTACACAAGAAAAATACAACAAAAGATCGGAATTGAAAAATTTTATCCTTCCTTATCCTTGGGCATCAGCTTCTTCACTATTTTTTTCAACTTTTTGAGATCCTTGTGATCTTCTTCTGCTTGATTAAAATGATTATCTTGATCCTTTACCTTCTTTTCTAAGGCTTTGATATTTTCTTCTTGATCCTTGAGGGATTCTGCCTGACCCTTTAGAACTTATTAATTCCTGGAAAGCTTCTCTTGTATCTCAATCCTAGGATCCCTTTCTCTCTTCCAACTCCGTGAAACTGAATACAACTTCCCATTCAGATCTTTCACTTCTAGAATTTGAGAATTCTGTTCCAGAGTTACCTTTTCCTCAAGGATATTTGTGAGATCCTTGAACTTCACATCTTCAATGTTAAATGCATCCTTGACACTTTCTTGGAACTCATCAATATTTCTCATGTCTTCTATAGTTTTTCTTGACCAACAGGTCATTTTATTTCAAGATATTTTGTGGGCTTTGTAGTTTATGAAAAATGTTTTGAAATCCGCCTCTAGATTGACACACTTATCCATCACCATGGATACTGAATATGATTTCTGATTTATGGTGTGTTGAAGCATATGGCATCTAGAATCTATACTGGGAAATAATGGAATAGTCCCAACAAGCTTCTTCAACGATTGGATTATGAAATCATGTCCAAGGGATGATGATTCCGAATAAGAGACTTTACTTGGCGAAGGCTCTTTCTCTATTTCAACTGCTTTCTTCTTTGATGATCCCCCAACTTCTTTGTTCTTCACAACAATATTACTAGGTGTATCAACAACCACCTATTTTCTCTTATCATCTTTCAGAATGGATTCTTCTTGATTAGGAGATATATGTTCACTATCTGATAGTTGAACAATTTTGTCTTCATCTACTCGTTCCTTCTCAGCTCCTGCCTTAGCATCTTCTGGATGAATTAAATCATGATTAGTACTTTCTTCTTTAGACAACATATTCACTTCTTCTTCAACCTTGTCATCTTAACCTTTCTCATCTTTCCTAGAGGTAGCAATCTTTGAAGACATAGCTTCAAATTTTTGGATTGAATGATTCTCATATGGACTTTCTTTCTTATGAAAATATTCTACTTGGTTAATGAGACATTTAATATCACCACTGCATTCTTTCTCCTCCTCTTCTTCTACTTATTCTACTTTTTTTTCTTTGAATTTTTCCAGAGTCACATATTTCTTTTCTGGTGTCTTTGGTAAAGCATCTACTAAGAAGGATTGTGGTACCGGAATATTTTTAGAGGCTTTCTCAGCAGCCTTCAGAAGAGATTGCACAATATCTGCTTCAGCCATCTTCTTCTTTTGTTTCTTTTCTTTTTCTTTCTTTTCAAGCTCATCATCAGTCTTTTATTTTAAAGCTTCTTCTTCCGCAGGATCCAAACCAAAGAAAGGATCCCATACATTCCTTATATCCTTGTCTTCCCGCCATTTTTATACTACCTCATCTGAATATGCTTTTATGATTCTTAAGCTTTGGTGGTGCAGATTGGGTTTCCATACCCTCTGGGGACTTTTCTTTCTCTTCTACTTCCTTCAGATTCTTATTCCTTCCACCCTTTATAGAGGGTTCAAACACTTCCTGTTTCTTAGATATGACTTCAACTTCTTCTTATGGAAAGTTAAATAATTCTATAGGTTCTTTAAAAAACCGATTTCATCCTTTTTAGAGTATCATCGCTTACCAGAATGACTTTTCAATTCCTTGGCTTCAAACTACAAGGTATTTTGAAATACTCTAAACACCAAAAAATCAGATTTGAGAGAATGGTTGGATACATAATAATCTGAGCCTTTAGATTTCCATTCTTTATATTCTCAATTGTAATCAGAATATGCTTAACTAGGTTAATATTTCTTAGATTCACCATGAAATCCAGGATATACATGTCACTCTTCTTCAAAGTATCCTTTTCCCCTGTCACAAACCAGGTCGGGTCGCCATCCGACCCGACGCCCGACCCGATCCGCGACATGGCCCGAAGGGTGTTCCCGATCCCCACGGGCTGGCACAAGTGACCGGGTATCGAAAGTAACAAGTGGGAACGATTTTACCTGAAATAAAAGATAAAAAAACAACTAGCCAGATAAATAAACTAAAACTGGAAAAAAGGACAACCAAACACGTCTTTAAACTATGAACATTTTTAAAGTCTACAACTCGAACCAAGAACTAAAAAGAAAAGACAACGGTGGAAACTAAATCTCTTACTCAAAACACCTGGAAAAAGAGAGGCCACATGACACCACTCTCTATGAGAAGACCAACTGCAACCCGAACCACCATCACTAAGCACGAAGTCACAACCTAAAAAGCAGGAGAAATAGAGTCTACATACACCCAAGGGTGTATGTAGGGTGTGAGCTGAAAGCCCAGTTTGATGCCACCGAGAAAAGGTTCCACGCATAATTATTAAAAGACAAATACATTTGCAATTTAACAGAATAAAAATAAACAAGTGATTATAGAATTTTAATGAAAACCGTTTTTAAGGGGAAACTTCTCTAAAAGGAAAACACCTTAAATTATTTTACACACACGTACGCACACCCACCCACACACATGCACACACACAGACGCACGCACACATGTACACATGCACACACAATTTTCTTGGTAACCCCAACGTCACACCGTGTGCCAACGGTGAGCAGCAAGCAGAGAAAGAGCACAATACATGGGAGACCCTAAAGATACTAGCGAGAAGTGGGACACTAGAACCTCACGTCTCAGTGAACCATATCAAAAATTCCTGTGCACGAGCCACTGGTAGGGAAACACCTCCTACCATAGTGGTCTCCAGTAATCATCCAATGTTTAGTTAGTGTTGTAAGCGTCAATCCTGCTAAGTGAAACTGGGCCGATGCCACTCCCGTATCACTAGCACGCTAGTCTAGTCCGCCCACCTAGTACCCAGGCTTCCCGTTTGTGCTCAAGTAATTCAAAGTTCATGCCACATGTCATAGTCATACACTCAAACCCAATAAGACACTACACACTCTAAAACAACCATTTTCACACACAAAAAAACCATTTGAAATAATACACTCTCTAAAAAAGTTTTCAGAACACGCTTCACACTATTGACATAATCTAATAAACCACTTAAAATGTTTATAAAAAAAACAGCAAAGGAGTGTCACATGGTTTTACACACACAAAGGTAACCACATAGAAATCCAAAACACATTCCAACACCGCACGCACTCAAATATAATAAAAAGTGTGACCTACACCACCAAAAGGATTGATGGAAAACCCTTACACCATATCAAAAACACCATTGTCTAAAGCACATTGTTTAACATGCCAAAAATAAAAGCTTATAAAATAATTTAGAATAAATCACTTAATGTTAACCACTAAGCTCACACAAAAACTTCTTTTACGACCAAACGCACCCGATGTCATGTAAAAAACAGTTCACACAACTTACACAACTTAAGAAGATAACCACACAATTCCAAATTCACCAATAGAGTTCTCAGCAGAAACCACCCAATAATATGAACAATATACTAAACAATTTCAATGCAAATCAAAATTCAAATAAAACTTAATACGCACAAAAAAAAATAATTAAAAATATGCAAAATAAAATAAACATTGCAAACTTATTCATCGGATAATAATTATACGGGGAACCACCTACCTGCATGTAGTGACTTCAAAAAATTTGGTGCGCGACTCCAATTGCTCATCAATCGCACCAAAACAAAACCAAAATGAACCTTAACAAAAACAATATAATGACAATTACAAAAAAATCGAATTGCAAACAGCACAAATTAAGCCCCAAACAACATGAAAACTCACCCCAAGTGAAAAGAATTTGCGGTGAAGGGGAAAACGGGTGGAACCAAGGCCTCAGAAGTTTTCTGTGACAGAAGTGGGTCGCTGGAGGTGAGGGCAGAGGGCGCTGACTAAGATTTTCCATAATAGAGGACGCACGGTGGGTTTCGAGTTGGAAACATGAGGGGGTTCGGCGGTTCTGAGCAGGGGGAAAGTTATGACCTAGGAGGGTAGGCCGACATGGGGCGTCAGGTTCGTCAGAGGGAGCGGTGCAAAGAGGGGGTGATCCGGCGGGATTCCAAGCAGGATGTAGGGTGCGACGTAGTAAGCCGACTAGGGGTCGCCGAAGGGGGAGCAGCTGCGTGATCCGAGAGTTGCGCCTTGGCTGGACCAGGGGAGCAGGAGGTGACGCGGTGGGGTACCAGTGAGAGGGGGTGCGATAGGCCGAGGGGGAGGTCGGCCGGGCAGAGGCGCATCTGGGAGAGAGTGTGCCAGACAGGAGGTGCGACCAGAAGCGGTGTTGGCGACGCAAGGAGTAGAGGGTGCGGGGCAGCGTGATGGGGGTGTTCCTGGGGAAGGCGGCACTAGACATGGTAGGAGGGTAGGTCGTGGAGAGCTACAATGCACAGGGGAGGTGCGGCGCGATGTAGGAGAGGAGAGGGGGAGGTTTTGACGGAAAGAAAAAATAAATAATAAATAAAGGGGAGAAATGGGGAAGTGGTGCGGTGGACCAAGGGGATAGAGGGGAGGGTCTACAAACCCTAAAAAAAAGAAGGAAAAGAAAAAATAAATAAATAAAAATAAATAAATAAAGATAATAAAGATAAAATAAAAAGAAAACCCAAAACTAATAATAATAAAAATTATTAATAATAAAGTTCTTAAACTAAAACCATGATAATTGTAATAATATCACATGAAATTAACAATAATATTTGTTTCTCACAATATTAGTAACAATTAAATGAATTCAATATCTTTACCACTAATAATAATGTTATCATCATTAAAACACAATTTGTTAAATCAATGCATTTCTATCATCATTTTTTCCCAAACTTTAATTTTATTTATTTATTATTAATTCCTTTTATTTAATTAGTTGCGCAAATGGCAGGCGAGCGGGGAACCGAGCGAGGCTGCACGGTGACCCAAGCAAGGTCACGCGGTTTCGACAGCGGCGCGCTAAACGCCGAAAAGACCAGAAAGTTCTTTTCAAAATAAGAACTCAAAAATTTGAAGTTCGACCTTGACCCGAATTATCTGATGCACAACAAAAATAATAAAATAAATAATATATATATAAAAACGGTTGTTACAATTCTCCCCAGTATAAAGCATTCCATCCCCGAAAAGCCACAACTCAAACTGAGACCCAAACAAGGAAACGACACCCTAGTAAGGATCAAATAGAATCCCCACAATCAAGAAGCCGAAAAAAGGGTAAAAGCATCATGCTCAGAGAAAGTGACTCAAAAAAAACTTCAAGAAATGCATAAGAAGACTTTTTGATATGCGTTTCCCGCCCCAAAAGAGATGAAAAACCTCCAGTTGATTGTTTAAGAATAGGAGCCCTCACACCCACAAAAATCAACTTTTCAAGCCGAAATTCCTCAAGCACCATTAAACGAAAACCACATCATTTGGTTAAAATGAATAAATAAGGTCAAACAACGTCCATGAAACATTCTTATCACTTATCACCAAACCATATTTAAAAACAGAAGCAAAAGATCAACATGGGGAGGCCTGAGGGGCTCCCCACCATTAGGAAGTCGCTGATGCTCAAAATGAGACTGGAAAACTGACACGGAGAAGTTTGAGCGGACTCCCCGCCATCAAAGATAAGTCCAGCACCGATTCATTCTAGAGACATTCGTACAAGACTTGATGTAGGTCTCCCCACTATTAGGACTGACAGAGGGTACAAAAATTTGAAAATTCTCCAACGGTGACTAGACACCCCACCACAAGGGGCAGGGAGGGAGGGGCCCGACCACTAGGCGTCAAAATGAAGGCCGACCACAAAAAAAATCTTAAAATTTCCTGGATGAACACCATTCAAATTTGAGACTGAGATACCCAACAGACTCTCATAAGGACCACTAAAGTGATAGCATCCAGTGGAACGCAACCCCCAAGACTTTAAGGCACGAGACGAACACGCCTCCACATGGACACGAAAACCTTACGCAACCAGACGACTCATTCGGAGCGGAACAACCATAGAAACAATTTACACTGCCTATACCTTTAACACTAATGATAGATATAAATTTGGGGTCCCATACACGCCCGGGGTTCCTAACCACGCGTCGGCTTCACTCCAAGGCCTATGGCTGGAGCCTTGATATTTGAAGCATCTCCTGCCTCGCAGTCAGGTATTGAGGACTCCCGTGCGAAGCTTTTCTTTTTAGTGTCACATGAAATCATACTGCACCCAAGGCAACACCATTAAACACAACACATTACAGTATCTAACTGATCATATGAGGAACATTCACTAGCACCAGAGTTGAAATGGTGCATGCACATCACCCTTTGTCACACTGAACATGACTGTTGTTGTTGAGAGGAACTTTATGCTGAGAAAGACATTAAACCGCGTCTTGAACAACATGTGATTCTTGCGAACGACCATAGAAGCCTCATATGACTGGGTCTTCCAAACTAGTATCCTAACACGAACCTTTCCTTAAACGAAACAAACCAAAGACTAGAGGTCATTTGGAACGATAGACCGCACCAACAACTTAGGGCTGCTTCCACCTTTTTCCCACTGGAGTCTCCTTTACCGCTTCCACACCACCGTTGACTATCAAAGGGACCTCATGCTTCAATACGTCACCGGACATGACCCTTGCAGCAGATGTAAATACTACAAATCCCTTCAAGACATTGGTCAACATCGATAATTCTAAACCACCTTCAACTTTCCCCGCTGGAATTTCTTTCACCGCTTCCAGGGGGACCTTTAAACACAACGATTTCAACTTCATACCCGACGAGTCAGACAACTCAAAAAGACCAAAACTCCCTTTATCTCCCCTCACATTTCTCATTCTGCGGTGATAGGATCTGCTTAACTGAAGGAAAAAGTAATAGACTTAGCATTGTCACAAAAAAGGAAGAGTCGTTACTTTAGTAAACTGGAGGGTCGGCCAACGATGAACCATCTGTGGTCGCACGTCATTCACACATTAAATCTTTATTGATGGCGTACACTAGCCAATAAAGAAAACCATGGACCCAACCAAACTGGTCTAATGGTTAGGACATACCACAAGAGAATACTAAATGTTCAGGGGAAACCACTGCAAGGCTCCCCAATGCACTTTTCAAAAGAATTAACTAGCTACATGCTCGCATACCATCTTACAAATAAGAATTCAAACTCCGGACAAAAACCATTCAGAAAGAATACTCAGCTCAAATGACACACATCCAACATCTCAAACACACAAGGACACACCACGCAATCACCAGTTATTGAAATACACCAAGTTTTCATTTAACCAAAAAATTTAAAAAACAAGAAAACCCAGTGGGTTGTACAAACACCAATGGAATCTCATGATCCTCACACATGCTTGTTCTCATGCTACACCGGCACCCACCTCATGTCCATCCAGGCACTCATTCGCTGGCGTCATTAACCATTTCACTTTTTGTATACACTCATGCATGTGTTTTCCCATGAGAGCGCCAAGGATCAAAACCAAACCTTTCCATTTTTCAAAACCAAAACAACCAAACAACACTTTTCAAACCTCACACACCATTTAATTTTTAAAGAGTTTCATTTGAAAAAATCTTCCAAGACCAAAACGTTTTTACTTAAAAACCAAATTCCCACGAATCCAAAACAAGGAGACGAGAAATGACGCAAGAGAAAACTTGTGTCAGTGGGTGACTAGAACGTATGGTTGGTGGCCATACACTAGTCACGCCACTGCCACAGAGGGTATTCTAGGACAGCGTCCCCGGCTCCACATGGCTTTCCAGACCTTGTAAGCTCACTAGGACCACTGACCTTACCCCTTTTCATTTCCTTTAGACAAGATTATCCGCAAGGACCAAAAACACAGACAAACCTCAACATAGTTTGGTAACTTGAGTCCCTCCATGAGGTGTGTTGGCCATGCACCTTACACGTATCCAGGACGTCGAGTCCCGACAAACTTTATTTTGGTCTACTCTGACTCTATCTTAAAATAAAACGACCCAAGAGAGCAAACACTACTAGATTAAGCACCAATAGCGACCGCCAAAAGCGGTCGCTAAAGGTTTTTAGCGACCGCCTTGCGACCGCTTTTGGCGGTCGCAATTGCTTCGTCGGTAAAAACCAATAGCGACCGCCAATGGCGGACGCTAAAGGTCCTTTTAAAAAAATCCGGTTTCATGTCCGCGGGATTGTGTGGGTGCGACACCGGACGCGCGGGGGCACGAGGCGGAACCAGAGACCTTGAGTGGTCGGCCATGGCGGATCTACGGCGGTGGAGGGAGGGGCGGGTGTGACGGCATGTGAAGGAGGGGTGGCCGGAGGGTGGTAGGGCGATGGCATGTGAGGGAGGGGTGACTGGATGGCGGTGACCGAGGGAGGTAGCGCGACGGCGGGGCGTGACGGCGGGGCGCGACGGCGGGGCGCGACGGCGGGGCGCGACGGCGGGGAGCGACGGCGGGCCGCGACGGCAGGGCGCGACAGCGGGGCACCACCGCGGCAATGAGGAAGAGAGCAACGATGGGGCGGGAAAAATCCCGCCCATTTATTTCCGTATTAGCGACCGCCTTTGGCGGTCGCCCGTACCCAGAGGCGCAGAAGCCAGTTTTTGTAGTAGTGAAACCTGCCTCTAATACCATTTTGTCACGAACCAGGCTGGTTCGCCATCCGACCCGGTGCCCGACCCGGTCCTTGACATGGCCCGAAGGGCGTTCCCGATCCCCACGGGCTGGCACAAGTGCCCGAGTATCGTAATTAACAAGTGGGAATTATTTTACCCGAAATAAACGATAGAAAAACAACTAGCCAGATAAATAAAATGAAACTGGAAAAAAAGGACAACCAAACACGTCTTTAAACTATGAACATTTTTAAAGTCTAAAACTCGAACCAAGAACTAAAAAGAAAAGATGACAGCGGAAACTAAAGCTCTTACTCAAACCACCTGGCAAAAGAGAGGCCACACGACACCACTTTCTGTGAGAAGACCGACTACAACCCGAACCACCATCACTGAGCACAAAGTCACAACCTGGAAAGCAGAAGAAACAGAGTCTACATACACCCAAGGGTGTATATAGGGTGTGAGATGAAATCCCAGTAGGATTCCATCGAGAAAAGGTTCCACACATAATTATTAAAATAAAAATACATTTTCAATTTAACAGAATAAAAATAAACAAGTGTTTAAAGAATTTTAATGAAAATAGTTTTTAAGGGGAAACTTCTCTAAAAGGAAAACACCTTAAATTATTTTACACACACGTACACACACCCACACACACGCACACACACACAAAGACACACACACACATGTACACACGCACACACAATTTTCTTGGTAACCCCAACGTCACACCGTGTGCCGAAGGTGAGCAGCAAGCAGAGGAAGAGCACAATACATGGGAGACCCTAAAGATACTAGCGAGAAGTGGGACCCTAGAACCTCATGTCTCGGTGAACCATATCAAACATTCCCGTGCACGAGCCACTGGTAGGGAAAAACCTCCTACCATAGTGGTCTCCAGTAATCATCCAATGTTTAGTTAGTGTTTTAAGTGTCAATCCTGCTAAGTGAAACTGGGCCGATGCCACTCCCGTATCACTAGCACGCTAGTCTAGTCCACCCACCTAGTACCCAGGCTTCCCGTTTGTGCTTAAGTAATTCAATTCTCATGCCACATGTCAAAGTCATACACTCAAACCCAATAAGACACTACACACACCAAAACAACCATTTACACACACAAAAAAACCATTTTAAATAATACACTCTCTAAAAACGTTTTCATAACACGCTTCACAATATTGACATAATCTAATAAACCACTTAAAAAGTTTATAAAAAAAACAGAAAAGGAGTGTCACATGGTTTTACACACACAAAGGTAACCACTTAGAAATCCAAAACACATTCCAACACCACACGCACTCAAATAAAATAAAAAGTTTGACCTTCACCACCAAAAGGTTTGATGGAAAACCCTTACACCATATCAAAAACACCATTGTCTAAACCACATTGTTTAACATGCCAAAAATAAATGCTTATAAAACAATTTAGAATAAATCACTTAACTTTAACCACTAAGATCACGCAAAAACTTCTTTTACGACCAAACGCACCAGACTCCATGTAGAAAAAAAAGTTCGCACCACTTACACAACTTAAGAAGATAAACACACAATTCCAAAGTCACCAATAGAGTTCTCAGTAGAAACCACCCAATAATATGAACAATATACTAAACAATTTCAATGCAAATAAAACTTCAAATAAAACTTAATTCTCACAAAAAAAATTAATTAAAAATATGAAAAACAAAATAAACATTGCAAACTTATTCATCAGACAATAATTATATGGGGAACCACCTACCTACATGTAGCGACTTCAGAAAATTCGGTGTGCGACTCTAATTGCTCATAAATCGCACAAAAAAAAACCAAAATGAACCTTAAAAAAAATAAGATATCGACAATTACATTAAGATCGAACCACAAACAACACAAAGTAATCCCCAAACAATATGAAAACTCACCCCAAGTGAAAAGTAGTTGTGGCGAAGGGGAAAACGGGTGGAACCAAGGCCTCAGAAGTTGTCTGTGAGAGAAGTGGGTCGCCGGAGGTGAGGGCGGAGGGCGCTCCCTGAGATTTTCCAGAATAGAGGAAGCACAGTGGGTTTTGGGTTGGAAAAAGGAGGGGGTTCGGTGGTTCTGAGCAGGGGGAAAGTTACGACCAAGGAGGGCAGGCCGGCAGGGGGCGTCAGGTTCGTCAGAGGGAGCGACACAAAGAGGGGTTGATCCGGCGGGATTCCAAGCCGGATGTAGTGTGAGACGTAGCAAGCCGAAGGGGGTCGCCGATGGGGGAGCAGCTGCGCGAGCCGGGACTTGCGCCTCAGCTGGACCAGTGGAGCAGGCGGTGGCGCGGCGGGGTACCGGCGGGAGGGGGTGCGATAGGCCGAGGGGGAGGTCGGCCGAGAAGAGGCGCATCCTGGGGAGAGTGTTCCAGACAGGAGGAGTGGCCAGAAGGGGTGTTGGCGATGCAAGGAGTAGAGGGTGCGGGGTGGCGTGATGGGGGTGTTCTAGGGGAAGGCAGCGCCGGACATGGGAGGAGAGTAGGTCGCGGTGAGCTACAGTGCGCAGGGGAGCTGTGGCATGATGCAAGAGAGGAGAGGGGGAGGTTTTGACGGAAAGAAAAAATAAAAAATAAATAAAGAAGAGAAATGGGTAAGGGGTGCGGTGGACCAAGGGGATAGAGGGGAGGGTTCAAAAACCCTAAAAAAAAGAAGGAAAAGAAAAAATAAATAAATAAAAATAAATAAATAAAGATAATAAAGATAAAATAAAAAGAAAACCCAAAACTAATAATAATAAAAATTATTAATAATAAAGTTCTTAAACTAAAACCATGATAATTGTAATAATATCACATGACATTAACAATAATATTTTTTTCTCCCAATATTAGTAACAATTAAATGAATTCTATATCTCTACCACTAATAATAATGTTATCATCATTAAAACACAATTTATTAAATCGATGCATTTCTATCATCATTTTTTCCCACAATTTAATTTAATTTATTTATTATTAATTCATTTTATTTAATTATTTATGCATTGGGCAGGCGAGCGGGGAACCGAGCGAGGCTGTGTGGTGACCCAAGTAAGGTCACGCAATTTCGACAGTGGCACGCTAAACGCTGAAAAGGCCAGAAAGTGCGTTTCTAAATAAGAACTCCGAAATATTAAGTTCGGCCTTGACCCGAATTATATGATTCCCAACAGAAATAATAAAATAAATAATATATATAAAAAACGGGTGTTACATCCCATTTTCTCATAATGATGAATCCTTGAACCCATAATTCAAGAATCCAAATTTTTTTAGATAAGTGAACAATCTTCAGGGTCTTTATATCTGAAAGACCGAGGCATGCCATAGCCTTAACCGTATCAAAACTTCCTTTAACATCAGGAAGTTTTTGTGAGAGGAACTCTAACTCACCCTCATAAGGAACTCCAATAAAACTGGATGACTTGGTGTAAGAAAGGGAAAAAATATTCCTATATATCTTGAAAGAGAATTTGTCTTTTCCTTCTTCCTTTAAAAAACTTACTGACTCATAGAATTCAACCAACAAGTCTAGATATACCAGATCATGAGCTCCTGGTTTCGATATGGAAACACTCTCCCATCCATTTATATTGATGTTCTTTGAGATGATAGAATCATACTTAGAAAAGAAATTTGGATGTACCAAAGTTTCTTTGTAAATATGACATTCAGAAATTGACTTTACAGTTGACATGTCTTTCTGAGAAGATACTTCGATAGACATTCAGAGTTGAGGAAGATCTGAGAAGTTCAGAACAGGCTTATGTTGGAGGGCAGAGCTTCAGTATGCACAAGCTTGAGTTTTGATGTAGGAAAAACATCGGGGGTCCTTTATATAGGTGTTTTAAGTGATGGTTCATCTTCCAAACTCAATACATCAGTTGAAAAACCTTCTGATCAGATCTGATGGTTGAGATGATAGCCGCAAGGAGTATTTAATAGAATCTGATCTTTTGAGGTTTTAAAGAAAACATTCCGATTTAATGAAAAAAGAATCCAAAAAATTTCAAAAACAAAATGAGAATACCAATAAATTTAAGATGATTAAAAAAACTCAATAAAGGAAACATACCTTTTAAATTTCTAGGAAGATTATTTGTAGTGAGGAAAATTCTTCTTGAAGAACTTTTAGATTCCAAAATTTTGGTTACAAAAATTTTCAAAATCTGACTACGAAAATTTTTAGAAAATTTTCATTACAATTTTTTTTGAAAATATTCATTACAAAAATTTAGAAAATATTTATTACGAAGATTTAAAAATCTTCATTACGAAAATTTAGAAAATATTCATTACGAAAATTTAGAAAATCATAATTGCGAAAATTTTGAAAATCTTCATTATGAAAATTTAACTACAAAAATTTTATTACAAAAAAAAAGACTATGAAATTTTTTATTTTGAAATCTAACAAAAAAGTGTAACCCCCCTACGAAAATGAGTTTATTACTACAAGGAGATTGGTTTCAAGAAGAAGTTAACAAGGAAGATTAACTTACAGTTATCATTTCTATCTTCTGTTTAATGTATTCAAATCTATCGAATGGTAAAGATTTTGTAAAAATATCAGCAAGTTGGTCTTGCATTTTGATATATTAAAGAATGATATCCTTTTTTTGTGTGTGTGATCCCTGATAAAGTTATGCCTACTATCTATGTGTTTTGCACGAGAGTGATGTGCATGGTTTTTAGTAAGGGTAATGGAACTAGTATTATCACACAAAATTTGTGTTTTGGTAAAACTCATACCATAGTCTTTGAGTGTGTGTTGCATCCACAACACTTGAGCACAACAACTTCCAACTGCTACATATTCAGCTTCAGTAGTGAAAAGTGCTACTGAGTGTTTTTTTACATGACCAAGAAACTAATGAATCTCTTAAGAAATTACAAGTTCCATATTTGATCTTTCACCAATAGTATAAGATAAATAATATTGGAAGAAACTACATCTAGTTGTTCAAATCAATGAAATCCCACCCACCATCAGATATTGAATGATAGCTGGAACTTCTTAACCTGGGTTAGTAAAACCTTGGTACCCAATTTGGGGTTAACATGAGATATATTCCTTTTATTTCCATTTCCAATTATTTATATTTATATTTTATTCAATAAAATTATCATTTTTTTATTATATTTTTTTATTGAGAAACATTTATGAGATAAATGAAAAGATACCACTACTAATAGGATATGTTATCTTACCCCCTTTAATCCTTGATTTTTTTTCTAATTTATAAAATTATATATTCATAGCTATTGTAATAATTTTTGAGTAAAAATGGATTAATAACTCTCCAAATGTGTGTGAGTTGTACCAATTTGTTAGTTCGTGATATTTTTATGGTTTTTTGGAGTATTTTTAGGCTAGTGAATTTAATATTTAAATTTCATTATACCTATAAAAAATGTCATGGTGGTTTTAATTCTGTCACTAATTTCAAACTTTCTGATCTTATATGATTATTGAGTGTGTTTTTCCAATTTTTTCATTGAATTTTTTATTTTATAGATGGGAAAAGGTTTTAATAAATAATAAAATTATGTATAATTGGAATTATAACATGAGGAAATTAGAATTTAGATCTCTATATTGAGTAATTATTCCAATATAAAAATTAAAAAATCATTGATCCAAAAAAAATCCATATAATTCTTTTAAAATTTGATTAAATTTAGAAATTGGTATCCCATAGGATTTTATAAAATATTATTCCATTGAATAAATTCAAAAAATGAAAAAATGTTAAAAGAAATGAAGAAAAACACCAAGAAAAGTTATTTTATAATTTATTAAAATAGAATAGATTTAGGTGGAGGAATATTGAACTATTGATGAAGAATCGAAAATTTTAATTATGAGAATGTCATTTAGTTTATATCAAGGAAGTGGGGGTTGTATCATTACTTTAAGGACCATGGGAAATAAATATTTATGATAGTTTTACTTGTCAAAAAAATAATTCTACTGAATTTTAATATATTTACAATATTTGAACTTTAACTTTTTATAAAATAAAAGTGGATAATGGGTATAACTTATTGTGGAGGTATGATATTTTAAATAATGGATGAATTTATGTTTTTATTAGTTTATAGTTTGTATGTTTTAAACAAGATTGTATTTTATTAATTTAATTTTAAGTATTGTACTAGATTGGAATTTTTAGGTGCATGGGAATTGGAAATTTAATATTTTTATTAAATTTACATTGAATTTTAATGTTTTAAATCCCAAAAATCAGTTAATTTAATGGTTATAATGAAATTTTATATTATATAAATAATTTGGATTTAATTTTCAAAATGGTTTAATCATCAACATTTAACAACTTTTACTTTTCTTTGAAATTAATTATTAAATATATACAATTTATGTGATAATTTATAAGAATTTTTAATTACAGAATGACTTTGGAAACTCAGTAAATTTTAGTTATTCCTTTTCAATTTCACTCTACTATTTTTATCATAAAATATTCTATGTGTGAAACATAATTTGAAAAAAAAATCATAATATAATAAATGTTTTGATACATATTTTATTTGAAGACCATGAGATGTATAATAATTTTTCATAGAGATAATGGTCTCCAAAGTCAATTGTGGATAGGATTTTATAATCAAGATATCAATTCAATATTTTGAACATATATATTTTTTATACCTACTCAAATTCAAAAGAAATTTTTGTAAAAGTTAGTATAATCAAAAAAAAAATATGTCAATTAACTAGAGACATGTCTAGTTTAGTCTTGTTGAAGGTAAAATTAGGCAAAACTAAAGTGCGATTAATTTTGACTATATTTTCAACATTCTCATTTAAAAAAATTACAACTATATCCTTTCATCCACTCTATGAATATTTATTATTCATTTTTGGAGGTTATTTTCATGCATTTAGAACTTTAAAGAAAGTTAGATTAGTTTCCTTTTTTTTCATGTTGTAATCAGACATTTCATATTTTTAATATCATAAACAGAATACCATTAGAACATAAAATATCATTGAAATTTGACATAGTTTGAAAATTTGGGACATTTTATAGAATTAGTGAAATAGAAATAAGAATGGGAAAACTTTGTGATCAAATCCATTTATTTATGCCAATTAATTTTGGGAATAAATCTATTTATTCACACCTTTAAATTTTTTGTATGAATCCATGTATGTACATGAATCATAATCTCATAAGATATTAAACTATAACCAATTCATTAGGGGTGATATATGATCCCACCCATAAATATCCATAAATATGAGTAACTCTTAAAAACAAATCATTAATCTTGTCATAAATAACTCTTGGGAGGAAAATGGGTTTGTTTCGCACGGATTCCGGGGATGACCTCCTGGACGGGAGATTCAAACGTTCCAATCGGTTTCTAACGGGTTTGTTCGTAGAACCGGAAACATCCAATGATTCCACATCCGTTTGGACCTACTTTCCAAAGGTAGGCGCTCATTAGTTTGTGGACTAATGAGGCTTAGGAATTTTCATTGGTCGAGAGGATGGGAGGTCAGACTCATCACACCTTTTTGAGGGGAATTATTGTCTACTCCGGGACTCTCTTTATAGATTTAAGTTATGTTCGTGAATCCTTATTACATTATCAAGTATAAAATGATCTTTCCTTAAGTTTTAACAATCAATGATTAAATATGCAAGAAATTTAGAGAATCTTTTATATGTATTCGAGGTTCTTCATCAATAGAGAATCATCTGTATCTATTTAGAGATTCTTGATCAATGGTATCCTTCAAAATATTTATATAAAAGTCTCTTGGTCATTATGATGACCAGGCTAGTTTTAAAGCCACTCAGTCGGGCACTTGAAGTTTATCGTCATTCAGAAGGACAGGGATTATTTCAAAGTTGGGATCGAACCCATAAATGGGCTACCTACGTATCCTTTGTTTTGGAAAAGGAATCAGAACCCACGTAGTTCGAGTAATGGAGTATGATGTTTATGATTGATGGCTCAAAGAAGAATGTCATAATTACTTTTACACTCTAAGCTCACGTGAGTCATGCTCGGTGTGAGAAACAAGAGGTATTGGTAAAAATTAGACAATTGTGCCATGAAAAGATGCAATCATAAGAAATTGTTTGGGGCTTAGGTATGTATGACTGCCCAGATAGATGAAGGTTTAGGATTCACTTTTAGGGAAAAAATCCAGGAACAGGGTCCATAAAGTTATATGTGCTTTATGGAGATTTGAATACTCTAATCTTGGGTCTTACTCCTAAGGAGGATTCCTAGGTTAGGAGGGGACTTATGATTGGGTTTTACTCTTGAAAAGGAAACCCAAATCAAAGGTAAATTAGGACTGGTTAAGAGAAATTTAAGAAACCTGGGGCTTACTCCTAAGGAGGATGCCCAAGGTTTATGACTGGGACTTATTCCTGAAAAGGAAGCCCAGGTTAGAGATTAAGGCTTAGGGCTTACTCCTGAGGAGGATGCCCAAGATTTATGATTGGGACATGATGCCCAAGGTTTATGACTGGGACTTATTCCTGAAAAGGAAGCCCAGGTTAGGGGACTTGGTTTGGGGCTTACTCCTGAAGAGGATGCCCAAGTTTAGGAATTAAGGTTTGGGGCTTACTCCTGAGGAGGATTCCCAAGTTTAGGAATTAAGGTTTGGGGCTTACTCCTGAGGAGGATGCCCAAGTTTGGGAACTTTAAGAATTTGGGGCTTACTCTTGAGGAGGATGCCCAAATTAAAGGACTTATAACTGGGGATTATTCCTAAAAAGGAGACCCAGGTTAAGGATTCTCTCATCTTAAAGGATGAGGTTGAATGAATGAGCTCTCCATATTTAGTGATATAAAGTGATTTAAATCACCAGGTTTTGAGAGATATTCCACAGAATTCCTTTCAGATAAGAAAGTCAAGTCAAGAAATCATGCCATAAATGGCTTTGAAGAGTGTCTTGAAGACTGAATCTTGAAAAGGAAAGGTGTGATGGCTTAAGAGGGGTGACATGGGAAAGATGGGCACCCAAAAAAAAGTAGGGGCACGCAAGTCTTGAAAGGCGCGCAAGTATTGCGGTGGCGCGCAAGTAATGGTCGCGCAAGTATACTTGCGCGACATGAGGGGTACTTGCGCGATTATCAATAAGAATTGAAATACTTGAGCAACTTATTTTTAATCACTTTAGAATCCTCTTGAGGTTCTTCCAGAAAAGGGACGCGCAAGTTACATTGAAGGAAATAAGTCGACGCGCAAGTGTTTGATAAGTTTCAACACTTAGGCCTTCCTTCTTCTCTTTAGATCTTCCATTCTAGGTAAAAAATTACCTAAGAAGTGTTCCGGAAGCTTTGAGAAGAGACTTGGGCGTCGGGAGCTTCAATCCGAGTTTCTGGAAAAAGATCCTCTCGAATGGGGGGCCCACAGGGTCTATTTATAGGCAAAAGAAGGCCCTGGGCGGTTACCGAGAGGTTATCACTTAGGTCGCGCAAGTCACTTGCACGACCATAAGGCGTCGCGCAAGTAGACTTGCACGACCACTAGGCAGCACGCAAGTACTTGCACGACCACTAGGCAGCGCGCAAGTGTACTTGCGCAACCATGAGGGAACTTGCGCGACCTATGGGAAATGTTCTCCTTGTTCATCCCTTTGTCGATTTTTGATGTTTCTTCAAAGGATGAATCACTTTATGCTCAGATATTCCCCTTTTCCGATCTTTAGATTCTGTGACGAAAGGAGCGTCAACAAAAGTCCCCCCTCAGAGTTGGATCCGGAATGAAATGAGGATTTGACTCTGAGGAAATTGAATCCATCCAAAGGAAAAGGGGGCGCGCAAGTCTTCAGGGCACAGAAGGCAGCGCGCAAGTGTGCTGGAACTTGACTTTTATTCAGAGTTCCTTTGTCTTTTGTGGGCAGTTTAAAGTCATGCATGCCGGACATAAAGGGGCTAATGTTTAAGGTCGAAATAGCTTTGACCGAAATGGATTATAATTGACTCAATTCCTTGATAACTCATCTGAAAACATACTACCATACTCAAGTATGAGGGAAAATATGTAAACTATGGCTTAATAATATTTGAATCTGAGGAATGATATGAAAAAGAGCTAAAAGGAATTAGAAGAAGTAGTTTCTAAGAATAAAGTTACTATTATTTAACAAAACCCGTTGGGGGGTTGAAATATGCAGGGCCACCTAAGGGCATTGGCTGCATGGTTAAATAAATAGCATCTTTCGGCTGACAAGTCTGTTATGTGAACTGTTTATGCAAGACCACCTATGGGCATGTGCTGCATAGTCAGGCAAAAGAACTCCCAGAAATTTACTTTCCTAGTGCTAAAAGCCAGTGAAAGTTTATGGAGATTCAAATTTTCTAAAGTATAGAGTTTGTTGTATGGAAAGAGGTACTTGAATATGGAGAAGATATTTCCGAACAAGAATATCGAAGAACTGGATGAACATCACTCCTACGAAGGTCTGACCCAAACGTAGGGAAGAAGAATAAACCATAGACTTGAATACTTTCAGATCATGAAAAAGGATATGGGACAAATATGTTAAGGATGACTATTTTTTGCGGATCCCTACATACTGTCGTTTAAGACAAATAAGGACAAAAGAGGCATTCTTCCCAAGAATTAAGTTACTATTATTTAACAAAACCCGTTAGGGGGTTGAAATATGCAGGGCCACCTAAGGGCATTGGCTGCATGGTCAAATAAATAGCATCTTTCGGCTGACAAGTCTGTTATGTGGACTGTTTATGCAAGGCCACCTATGGGCACGTGCTGCATAGTCAGGCAAAAGAATTCTCAGAAGTTTGACATTTTTGTGATTAGAAGTCATGAAAAGGGTTATGAAGATCTGAAAATATTTAAGGTTAGTATTATAACACATAAATATGGGTATTGTCCAATGTATATAGAGATACATAGGTCAATGAAAACCATAATCATGTTGTGGCTGGGTCCTGAATTGAAATTTGGACATCACTACGTATCTCATAAGAATGAGAATCAAGCCATACGTAGTTCTTGAAATGCAGTTTAACGTCATGCAGGACGAAAGTATGAGTGATCTTAGTTTAGGGTCATAGAATTCGGACCATAATAATGAATACACAGTGTGTGTTTTCATGAGGACTTTTCAGCCAAGGGACTGAAAGTGAAATTTGGGGTTAGGCCCAAAAGACTTGGGACTGGATTTGAGGGACACTCGAATGTTCCTACGTATCCCATAAGGATGGGAATCAAGTCCACGTAGTTCTAGAACTACCCTTTGTACAAATTTGGTTCGTACATGTGAAGGGTGAAAGGGGACTTTAGTGCAATGATGGTTTAACCTGAGATAAAAAGTTTAGGCATTACCATGTATGTACGTAGTCTTTTTGAAATGAAACATGATTAAAAAATCAATGTCAATAATAGTTCTCTCTCAAGTGAGGAGATCAAAGAATATTGTAGTTTATTGTCGTACTGGACAAAAGTGTTGTATAGTTTAACGTCATATAACAAGGACGAAAATGAATCAATGTAAAGATATTGATTCCAGGGGCGGTTTCACGAATCAACATCATATGAGATGGTGGTGAACCGATGTGAAGAGATTGTTTTTGGGCTTGAACCCTGGGAGGTTGCCTACATACCCAGCCTGGAGGGAAAGGATCAAAGTCTGTGTAGTTCAATTAAAGAATGAATTAATGATCAAGTTGTTCTTGGGGACAATGATCTAATTAAAATGTTGTTGGGACTTTCACATGGTTAGCGGCCCAAAGGGAGTGTTATGGTTGATGTTCGCTCTAAGCTCACGTGAGTCATACTCGGTGTGAGAAACAAGAGGTAATAACAACCTTAACGATGCACAGTTTAATGTCATGTAGGACATAAAAAAAAAGGGACTATGCAGTTTAAAGTCTTGCAGTTAGGACTATTGGTGCTGCACAGTTTAGTGTCATGTAGCAGGGACAAAATACAGTTTAATGTCATGTAGGACCTATCAAGTATTTTCTGTACAGTTTAGCGTCATGTAGTTAGGACGATGGGGATAAAATAGTTTAACGTCATATTGGACGAAAGGGGGACTGTGCAGTTTAATGTCATGCCGTAAGGACAAAATAACACACCATTTATGTCATGTTGGACGAAAGTGTGAATAGTTTAAGGTCATATGCATGGACCGTGGATGGTGCAGTTTAATGTCATGCTGGACCTTTGATGATTATATAGTTTAACGTCTTTCCGGACGTGAGGGACTTTTATACAGTTTAGCGTCATGTAGTTTAGGATGTTACAGTTTAACATCTTGCTGGACATAAGGGATTTTCAAATAGTTTATGGTCATATACATGGACCAGGGATGATGCAGTTTAAGGTCATGCTGGACGGTTTAGGGAACTTTTTCACAGTTTAATGTCATGTGGGACGAAGTTGCAGTTTAAAGTCATACTGGACCATTACTGTATAGTTTAACGTCATATAGCAAGGACGAACTGGTGCTGTACAATTTAAAGTCATGTAGCTAGGACTAAGGTGAACCAATATGAGGATATCGGTTCTGGGGATTTTTTTACAGTTTAACGTCATGCTGGACGATGAAAGTGCCACACAGTTTAATGTCATGTTGCTAGGACACAATATAGTTTAATGTCATCTCGGACAAAATATAGTTTAATGTCATCTCAGACATATACAGTTTAGTGTCATGTAGGACATATTAGTAACCAATGTGACAGTTTAACGTCATGTTGGACGATAAGGGAACTGACACAGTTTAACGTCATGCTGGACGATGAAAGTGCCACACAGTTTAATGTCATGTTGCTAGGACAAAAATATAGTTTAATGTCATCTCAAACAATATAAGGAACTTCTATACAGTTTAATGTCATGTAGATAGGACATAATACAGTTTAATGTCGTGTGGGACATAGTTGCAGTTTAAGGTCATACCGGACCATTGCTGTATGAACCAATTGTAAGTCTTGGTTCTGGGGACCATATTTTGTGTTTATACAAAATATTTCTTCAGAAATCTGGAATTGGTTGGAGTCGTGATGTGTTCTCCATCCATTGAGATTAGAGAATACGCTCCATTGGAGTAGGCCTTATGTATTGAATAAGGTCCTTCCCATTTTGGTTCAATCTTGGGAGGCTTCTTTCCTGGTATCATTGGTGCTCTGAGAACCAATACCAATTCTCCCTGAATGAATTAATGAATACGAACTTTTTTGTTAAAAGCTCGTGCTATTCGATTCTGATAGATTTCCAAGTGGTGCAAAGTGCACAATCTTTTCTCGTCTAACCGTTCCAATTCATTCAACCGCTTTTGGGATTGCTCATCTGTAGATAACTTATCACAAATGGCTATTCTGAGTGAGGGAAATTGAACTTCAATTGGTAAGACTGCTTCTGTTCCATATACCAATGAATATGGAGTTGACCGCGTCGCATTGCGAGTGGTAGTCCTATAAGCCCATAAAGCATGAAAGAGTTTATCAGGCCATGACCTCTTATCTTTATCCACCATATTTTGCAGTATATTTGAAAGAGTCTTGTTGAAGGCTTCTATCTGGCCATTAGCCGCTGCATGATATTGAGATGAATGGTTGGACTTAATGTTGTATTCTTGATACAATTTCTTTACCTCAGAAGAACAGAAGTTGGTGCCGTTTTCCGTCAATATGGTATGAGGGACACCAAATCTAGTAATGATGTTAGACATGATGAAGCTAACAATGCATTTAGAACTGACTTCTTTGAGAGGTACTGCCTCTGCCCATTTGGAAAAGAAATCAGTAGCAGTAAGAATGTACTTAAACTGCTTGGCCGTAGCTGAAGGGTAAGGTCCCACCACATCCATTCCCCATGTGGAAAATGGCCATGAGTATTTAGCTGTATGAAGCAACTCTGGAGGTTGATGAATGAAGTTGGCATATACTTGGCATGAATGACACTTCTTTGTGAAATTAACACAATCTTGTATCATTGAAGGCCAAAAGTATCCAAGCCTTCGAATTTGATCAGACAGTCTATGTCCAGACTGGTGGGCACCACAGACTCCTGCATGCACTTCTTTTATGACATCCATTGTCTCTTCACCATCAATGCATCTGAAGAGAACTCCATCAAAACCACGTTTGTAGAGAATTTTCTCGAGGTGGTTTGGGCTATCATAAAGAGTAAAATTGACCACACGTTGCCGAATTTGTTCTTTCTCGGCTCTATCAGGTGGAAGTGTTCCATTTTGAAGGTATTCCCTGATAGGTGACATCCATCCTGTAGTATGACCATACGATTCAGGAATGGGACTAATTTCATTAATTTCCTCTATTCTGACTTGAACATAAGGTGAAATTGCACAACGGTGGGCAATATTGATGGTTGTTTCGTCCCTATTTGGATCTGCTAAAGCTGTAGCTATATTAGCCAGTGCATCAGCTTGAGCATTTTGTGATCTTGGGATATAAGAAAATGTCGGTTCTGAAGGGAATTCCGACATTAACTCTCTGATGTAATCATACAAAGGGATTAATTCTTCTTTTCTGATGGCATAATCCCCATTGACTTGTTTGATTACCAGGTCTGAATCACCTTTCACCTTTAAGTGATTCACTTGTGCTTGAAGTGCTAACTCCAAGCCTGTAATGAGAGCTTGGTATTCAGCTTCATTATTGGTACCACCTTCCCACAACAAAAAGGAATAAGGTAACACTGCCTTATCTGGAGAAATGAGCACAATTCCTAAACCAACTTTGTTGAATTTAGGATTTTCCATTTTCTTTCCTGTTGGACTTCTAGAAGCACCATCAAAATACATTTCCCATGTTTGAGGACTCTCTTGAATAGAGAAAACTTCCTCATCAGGGAGTTCGATATCTGAATACGTGTCTTCTACTGAAGGATGTTCAGCCAGGAAATCAGCCAGAGCTTGGCCCTTAATTGCCTTTTGAGACACATACTGAATGTCGAACTGCTGTAGAATAACTTCCCACCTTCCCAGACGTCCTGTAAGCATTGGACGACTAAGGATGAATTTTAGCGGATTATTACGAGATACCAATTGGACCTCATGATGTTGCAGGTAGTGTCTCAGTTTCTGAACTGCAAAGATTAATGCTAGGCAGCACTTTTCAATACTTGAATACCGGGTTTCTGCTTCAAGCATAGTTCTACTGAGATAGTAGAGACTATTTTCATTCCTAGCATCATTCTTTTGAGTGAGAAAGGCACCCAATGATCGCTCTAAAGCTGTCACATAGAGGATAAGAGGTCTACCCTCAACAGGTGGCATGAGTACTGGTGGACTCAAGAGGTATTTCTTGAGGACATCAAATGCTTCTTGACATTCTTCATTCCACTGGTAAGTGACTCCTTTCTTCAATAATTTGGTAAAGGGTAAACTTTTGCCTGCCAAATTGGCGATGAAACGCCGAATATAGGCTAAGTGTCCTTGAAGTCCTCTTAATTCTTTCAAATTCTGAGGAGGTGACATACCAAGGATTGATTTGGTCTTCTCAGGATCGACTTCAATACCACGATGGCGTACAACAAAGCCGAGGAATTTTCCTGAGGTTACCCCAAAAGCACATTTTAAGGGGTTCATCTTCAAATTATGTTGTCGAAGTTTGTGGAATATGACTTTCAAATCAGCCAAGTGATTAGAACGTTGTTTGGATTTAACCACAAAATCATCTACATAGCATTCAACAAACTTCCCTAAAAGAGATTTGAAGATACGATGCATGGCACGCTGATATGTTGCACCTGCATTCTTTAAACCAAAGGGCATCACCCGGTAACAAAACACACCTTGAGGAGCTCTGAAGGCTGTATATTCCTCATCTTCTGGGGCCATTCGGATCTGATTATATCCAGAATATCCATCCATGAAAGAAAGTACTTCATAGCCAGCCGTCGCATCAATTAAGAGTTCTGTAATCGGAACTGGGAAATCATCTTTAGGACAATACCGATTAAGATCTCTGAAATCGATGAAAACCCTAATTTGTCCGTTCTTCTTCTTTACAGGGACAATATTAGCCAACCACTTGGGATATTGAACTTCTCTGACGAATTTGGCTTTGATCAGCTTATCCACTTCAGCTTCAATTTTGGAAGCATAGGTTGGGTGTGTTCTTCTCGCGGCTTGCTTGAATCCTCGATGTTCTTTTGGTAAACCCAAATGATGAGTAGCAACATCAGGATCAAGCCCAGGCATTTCTGTATAATTCCAAGCAAAAATATCTTTATTTTGCTTTAGAAAATAAATATACATATCTTGCTCTTCAAGGGTCATGGCCGCACTAATTAAAGTGGGGCGTGGATCTTTCTCTATACCTAGATTTACTTCTCTGAGTTCATCAACAGTGGTAGAGATACCCTCTTCAAATGCTGGAGGAGCATCTCTAAGATCTTCCTCTTCCTCTTCATCATGTGTTATTTCTTCCGTTTCTACTTGCGAAGTAGATGAAAAAACAAAATTCTCATGATCATAAGAAATGTCAAAATTTTCACATTTTGAAGAAGAAGCTTCCATTTCTGACCCTATTGATGATAAAGGGTCTTCTTTGGGAATCAAAGAGGAGATGATGGATCGAGAATCGACATCATTATTCACCTCTGGTGTTGCTATAACTTCTTCTGGCCTGATTAGCGAAGTATAGACTTGTTGGATTTCAGCAGACGAAATGAAAACGTCACCACTTATGTTTTCATCGTTGCTTGGTAAGTTACCAATTTCTCCCATGTTGTCTGGCTCGATTGTCGTAATTGACATTATCGATCTTTCCATAAGAGTATTTTGATTTGGGCATATTTTGTCAATTTGACTGATAGGTAACACATAATCTGTACTCACATGTGAAAATGGATTTATTGGAATTTTTTCCAAACCATATGGAGCATTAACTTTGGTAATTTCCTTCATTGTAGATTTTTCTTTTCCCTTCATTTGATAAAATTCTGCCTCAATGTATTGAGACTCACATGTCTTGAATGGGGCCTTATCACCATACAATGTTCCAACTTGACCATCGAAACAGTATTTGAGACATTGATGGTATGATGATGGAATAGCTGCATGCTGATGTAGCCAGGGTCTTCCAAGCAAGATATTGAAAGCTGAGTCTTGATCAACAATCATGAAATCTGAATTGGAAACAAGATCTCCAAACTGAGTTCTGAGTGTAACTTCTCCCAGTGGTTCTTGTTCATTTTTATCATATCCTTGTAACATCATGGTAGAAGGAGATAAATCAGATTCCGTGAGGCCCAATCGACGAAGTGTACGAATGGGCATGAGGTTGACTCCTGAACCATTGTCAATAAAAGCTCTTCGAACATCTACACCATTGACTTTTCCAGATAAGTACAAAGGTTTTATGTGCCCATGCACAACATCATCTTCATCTTTATCAGTAAAAGATATCACTGCATGGCATTCTGCCGGATTATTCTCTATGTGATAGATTTCAGCTGCAGCAATTTCAGCTTCAAACTCCTGAGGACCTGACAAAGCTTCGATAAGTGATTCCCGAAGATCTTTTGATAGATTCAAAGCATCCAAAATTGATAACTTGGCTGGTACTTGGGCCAAGTGTTTCAATATATCATACTTTTGATCTAGAGGTCTGCGTTTCCCAATAGGAATATTCAGTTTAGCAGGTACCTTGGAAGCAGATGCTTTGGAAGCTGATGCATCTTGTATTGAAGTTGGAAACATCCTTGGTTTTGGAAGATTAGACTGATTAGATCCATTTACTTTCTGAGATAAATAGTATGGAACCTTTAATCGGTCTTCCAAAATAACTGTGCCAAAACTGAGTTGGCCATTGGCAGAAGAGCTTGCTTGTTCTTTTTGAGCTCGCTGAAGGGCTCTACCACGAGTTTCTGCTGCATATACAGTGCTAGCAGGGGTAGAATTAGAGTAGTGGCTTCGGAAAGATCCACGTCTTCCCCTATATCCTGAACCTCTAGAACCTCTTCGGATTCCCTTATTTGATACAGGGAATTCAGGCTCATCAAGACTGGAATATGGATCTGTTAATTGAATCATATTAACAGAACCAAAGATTAACTCTTCGTCTGATAAAGACTCTGCCTGGTTAGCCTGTTTAGGCTGTGCCGTTTGATGGGGCGGTGCCCATGGCTTTGAAGTAGATGGCATGAAATCTGCTAGAGTCAAAGACAATTTAGGCTTTGATACATACTCATCTTCTTCTGATTCCTCTTTCTTCTTTGAATTGCGCTGCCCTTTTGAGGATTTGTCTTTTGATGGAGGCTTTATTGCAGCTTTTGTAGGAGACACAATTGGCTTCTTCAATTGTGTTCGCAAAATAGAATGGGTCCGATTGATTGTCTTTCTGACCATCCAATCATCATATTTTTTTCGCAGTTTTGCTTTTGACTTCCTGCCACTCGCCTCCTTCCTCTGGATTTGTAGCGGTAATACACGCTACATGAGCTGAAGAACCCTTCAATTTTAGTTTTCCCAAGTCGACCATCTTTTGCAGGAGGTCTTTAAAGACAAAACACTCCTGGATGGGATGCCCCAACATTTGATGAAAGGGACAATAATTGGGACGGTCTTCATCTCCTTCCTTGTTTGGCCTCTTGGGCACTGGTAATTGAACCAAATTATTTTCCAGAGCTGAAATGAAGTAACCAGGAACTTGCTCACTTCGGAAAGAGTATGTTTTACTCTTCATATCCTCAAATTGTTTTCGTCGTTGATCTTTTTGCTCATTTGGACGAAACAGCCTTTGTTGTTGGCGTTCAGGAGGTGGAGTCCTTCGAGAAGATGAAGGTTTTGAAGTAAATATAGGTACAGGTGCTTGTTTAAGCATAACTGTAGCAGTTTCTGCTTTACCCATTCTTCTTCCTGGAACTGATGGAATTATATGAGATTTAACCTTAGCCTATATAAGGTAATCTTCAATTTGTTGAGCGATTGAAGTAAGGTCTCGAAACCCTCCTGTGTATTTCACAGGGATCAATGGCGTGCGTAATTCGTCACACAAATTTTCCACACAGATTGGCAATAATTCCTCCTGAGGGAGTGCTAAACTCAAGGAATACGTTAATCCCTTCCAACGAGCAATGAAATCAGAGACTCTTTCATTCTCCCTTTGCTTGCAGTTTGTAAGATCTAAAACTGTCGTTTTTGGCAAAGTTGGGTGAAACTGAAGAAGGAATTTTTGATGAAGATCCTCCCATCCGATGACTGACCGGGATTGCAAGCTTGTATACCAGACAAAAGCTGGTCCTTGCAAGGTTCGCACGAAGCATCTGAGTTTCACTGCTTCTTACTGTTCTGGAGTTCCCATCATAGGATCACAACAAGACACGTAATGCGTCAAATGTTGTTCAGGGTCGCCTGATCCGTTGAAAGTAGGGAAAACATGGTTTCCAAAACTGGATGGAGGAGAAATTGAATCTACCCATTCAGGGTAAACTTTCTTTTCAGGTTGAACTTGCGCCCGTTTCCCTTCCATAGTTTCTAACCGAGTTGTTAATGACTCAATAGTAGTTATTAACTTTTGAGAAACATCAGGTTGAACTTGGTTTTGGGTAGGTGCAATGAATGGAGCTTGGACAGACGTGGTGGTTGGTATTGCAACTGATGGTAGTGCTGCCAACCGTTGTTGCGTTTGACCCGTAGGATTAGACCTCTGAGGGTGTACTGATAAAGGAGGATATTCCTGATCCATCTCAGTAGTTACAACAAATTCCTTTGGCTGTCGGACTTCAGCATTCTTAAGAAGAAGACTACTCTGAAGTAGTTCTGCATTCAACCTTCTTAATTCTTTCATTTCTTCCTCCTGTTGTGCAAACCTTTGCTCTAATGAGAGCGATTGACCTCCTTCAGAGGAAGGGTGAGAAGTAACTTGATTCTTTCCTTTCCCCTTATTGGATCCTTTTCGGAGAGGGGGAAGTGGGTTACTTGAAGGAATACCCAGATTTTGGGTAAGCCTTTGATTACTTGTACGCACACCTTCTTTATTTAGGTCCGTGTGCGCAACTTCTTGAGCAGGAACCTCTTCGTCTGATCCCTCTGATTGAGCCTCATCTGGTGAATCAGCAGCAACAGCATTGATGACATTAATGGATGCATATTGCATGGAATCCTTTCTATCAGCATTTCTGCGATATTGTCTTCTTCCATGCCCATGATGAGACATGGAATTCCGTTGACTTGATCCCTCCAGAACTTCTTGGAAAACCGTCACTTGGAGATAATCTCCTGATAGCTTGGCTCTTCGTTCCTCTTGAGGCTTATTCCCTAATCGAGAGAATACTGACTTTCTTTGAGGGAGGGATTGAGGATTTGAAAAAGTCCCCAGTCCGGTGGACTGGGGGTGTTCCTGCTTCTTCCGCTCAACTCCTCGAATCCCATTTGTTGACTCTGAGGGTTGGGTTAGAGAAGTCCCCAGTCTGGAAAGCTGGGGTGTCTCTTGACATGCTATGTCTGAGATCTTCTTAAAATATCTCTTGATCTTGCGAATCTTAGTTCGGAAATTAGTTGGATGCATTAACCTGTATCCACTTTTATCACCTGGTTCAACAGATCGTTGGATGATTTCCGAAACTTCTGTCATTTGATGACGTGTTTGCTCCAGACGAGAGGCTTGTGCAATATTCTCGCCTGCTTGATGTAGGAGTAATTCAACAACTTGTTCTCTATATACTTGATTTTTAGAGGAAATAGTTGAAGCTTGTTCTTGAGAAAGCTTTTGATTATGAACAAAGCTCATTGACTGTGGCCGGCCATGGGCAATAACATTGCATGAGACCATTTTCGGCGGGCTTTTCTGACCGGAAAACACTGTGAAATGTAGTGCTCCGTGAACACCCCATCCTCTGATATGAACATCATATGGAGCATTGGCAATTAACTGACGCAATTTTCTTAGTGCGCCAAGGCATGAACGTTGAAGGGTTCTTTGTTGCTTTTCAGCCTTCGGATACCGAGAGACTGATAGAGATGCCAAATCAATCTGGCGTTGTAACCCTTCTATTATCTTAATATGATTTTCATAATCACCATAAGATAATACTTTCTTCTTCAATTGACAAAGAGTCTTCCATATGTTGAGACGAATATCATGGATTCCATCATCCGTCAACATCTTTGGAATATCATACTGGGAGTCAGCCAAAGGCCAAAACATGACTGGTACTTCACCTTTTGCCAGTTTTTTCCTCATGTTCAGCATTTCCTCTTTATCATTAAATGAAGATTCTTCTACCTGTTTGGACCAGAGTTGGTGTTTCCTTGTTGCTTCATCGGATTCAACAAGATTGGTAGAGATATCACTATTCATGCCGGAAGATGAATGACCCAGGGATGGTTCGGAGAATAACCTGAACCCCAAGCTATCTTCTGATGGAGAAAGAGTTTCACCTGACGATATTAAAGCTTCAGACATGACTGGTTTTACGTTTGCCAGTGCCTCGAGATAGGAGGGCTTTCTCGTCACTACATTTCCTTCTGAAGAATTTTCGAGACAAAGTGAATCACTACTGCGGAGAGGACTTTCGCAGCGAAGTTCATCACCATGAGGAGGACCGTCATGATGGGTTACAGCAAAAGATGAAATATCTTGCTCCTTGGTCTTCTGACCACACAGAGGGTTCTTGTGGCTCTCATCTGAAGAAGAAACTTCGAGATTGACCGAACTTTCATGAAGCAAGTCTTCATGAGGAAGTGTCTGTTGAAGAACTTCAGAATTAATGTTCCCGTTATTGGGAACTGAGGGAGTAGAATCTTGAATTCTGACAGATAAATGTCTGAGGTCTTCAAGAACTCCAGCATCGAGCAAGGCTTGGTTACAGATTGGCCTTTGATCTCCTGACTGTGCTGGGCGGATCTTTTTCTTAGATGCCTTCTTACTCGCTTTAGAAACCACTTGATGACGAAAGTGATTGCTCTGAGCAGGTGTATGTGCCTGATCAAGAAAGATGGTCAGGTTAGGCTGACGATCTCCACTCAAATCAGGTGTATGTTCCTGACTTGGTTGTCCGTATGATATGGGGGAGTATTCCCCATAACCCTCTTGGATTGGAACAGATGTGTGTGTCTGTTCCGGAGTGAATCGTTGATGTGTAACTCCACTGCTAGGGATAGATTTATGTGTCTGTCCCTGTGATGATACTGAAGCTGTTATGATATCCTGGAAAGCATCCAGAATATGAGCAGGAATTTGCTTCTGCTCCTTCACCATTGACAAAATATGTTTGGTGACTTCAGCCGCCGGAATGGGGATATACGTCCATTCCGGGCTTAGAGTAGGTGTATGTGCCTACTCCTGTCCTCCTTTTCCTGTAAGTGAATCCTGACAGTACTCAAGTGTGGAGGTAGAGAGTTTAGTCTGCCTCCTGTTTGTCGTCGGGACTTTCCGACTGACTTCTTCGTGCGCTACCAAACGAGACTGTTGGTAGGCTTGATTAGTATTAGCAGGTGTATGTGCCTGCTGTTTACACTTCGCCAAACGCGGTTGACGAGATCCATCATATGTAGTCAGACGAGCCTGCTGACTAACTGGTGATGTATAAGCAGGTGTATGTTCCTGCCTACAGTACTCCGCCGGAATTGCCTGGCGGGATCGGCTTGATGCTGCCAGACGAGTCTGCTGGACAGCGGAATTAAAACGGGCAGGTGTGTGTGCCTGCTCGTTGTTTTCCACCAAGTTAGGTTGGTGGACTTCTCCGGAGATGGCAGGGATGACAACCTGCCCATTGTTTACCGGATTCCGTCTCTGGCGGTTCACCTTGCCTGCTCGGGTTCGAGGAACCTGAGCTGAATGCCTGGAGTCGGTACCCTCATCATGTTGAGAGCGTACTACCGCACGAGTCTGGCAGCGATTGTTGATGGGAGCCCTCGAGAAGGACTCCTGTCTTTTTGAATTAAGGCCCTGCGGGACCTGCTCATTCACTTCCTCAGAGTAAGGGAGTGAATGGAAATTGCGTTCTGGGGATAACGACCCGAAACGGTTGGAGACGGTAGTCAGCACCGCCTGCTTCTTGATCGCTGGCCGCCGTTGTCCGGACGACCAGGTAGAGTTATTAACTTGGAGGGCTTGATGAGCGGCCTCCAGAGTTGGGATAGTACCGTTGCGACGGTACTCCTTAACCAGTGCATTAGAAACCCAGCGTTGAAGACGCTGAGTTGGTGATGTCATCCTTAGAGCGGACGACGTTCCAGCAGGAGTAGCAGCATTGATTTTCACAGCAGCAGACCTCACAGTAGAGGTGTTCACAGCAGCAGTATTCACAGGGGTGAATTTAAGGAAAGCCATTTTGCAGAAGATCTTGAGAAAAGAGTGCCTGTTCCATATAACAGACATAATCAAGATGAATCTTGCCACTGCATCTTTTGGATGAGCACATGTCAATGATTGATTTGTTGGCCCAAGGGGCCTAACAAATAAGAAAAACATCATTTTAACTTGGTTAAGGATTCATGTCGGGTTCACCATTTTTGTTTCGCACGGATTCCGGGGATGACCTCCTGGACGGGAGATTCAAACGTTCCGATCGGTTTCTAACGGGTTTGTTCGTAGAACCGGAAACATCCAATGATTACACATCCGTTTGGACCTACTTTCCAAAGGTAGGCTCTCATTAGTTTGTGGAATAATGAGGCTTAGGAATTTGCATTGGTCGAGAGGATGGGAGGTCGGACTCATCACACCTTTTTGAGGGGAATTATTGTCTACCCCGGGACTCTCTTTATAGATTTAAGTTATGTTCGTGAATCCTTATTACATTACCAAGTATAAAATGAGCTTTCCTTAAGTTTTAACAATCAATGATTAAATATGCAAGAAATTTAGAGAATCTTTTATATGTATTCGAGGTTCTTCATCAATAGAGAATCATCTGTATCTATTTAGAGATTCTTGATCAATGGTATCCTTCAAAATATTTATATAAAAGTCTCTTGGTCATTATGATGACCAGGCTGGTTTTAAAGCCACTCAGTGGGGCACTTGAAGTTTATCGTCATTCAGAAGGACAGGTATTATTTCAAAGTTGGGATCGAACCCATAAATGGGCTACCTACGTATCCTTTGTTTTGGAAAAGGAATCAGAACCCACGTAGTTCGAGTAATGGAGTATGATGTTTATGATTGATGGCTCAAAGAAGAATGTCATAATTACTTTTACACTCTAAGCTCACGTGAGTCATGCTCGGTGTGAGAAACAAGAGGTATTGGTAAAAATTAGACAATTGTGCCATGAAAAGATGCAATCTTAAGAAATTGTTTGGGGCTTAGGTATGTATGACTGCCCAGATAGATGAAGGTTTCGGATTCACTTTTAGGGAAAAAATCCAGGAACAGGGTCCATAAAGGTATATGTGCTTTATGGAGATTTGAATACTCTAATCTTGGGGCTTACTCCTAAGGAGGATGCCCAGGTTAGGAGGGGACTTATGATTGGGTTTTACTTTTGGAAAGGAAACCCAAATCAAAGGTAAATTAGGACTGGTTAAGAGAAATTTAAGAAACCTGGGGCTTACTCCTAAAGAGGATGCCCAAGGTTTATGACTGGGACTTATTCCTGAAAAGGAAGCCCAGGTTAGAGATTAAGGCTTGGGGCTTACTCCTGAGGAGGATGCCCAAGATTTATGATTGGGACTTGATGCCCAAGGTTTATGACTGGGACTTATTCCTGAAAAGGAAGCCCAGGTTAGGGGACTTGGTTTGGGGCTTACTCCTGAAGAGGATTCACAAGTTTAGGAATTAAGGTTTGGGGCTTACTCTTAAGGAGGATGCCCAAGTTTAGGAATTAAGGTTTGGGGCTTACTCCTGAGGAGGATGCCCAAGTTTGGGAACTTTAAGAATTTGGGGCTTACTCTTGAGGAGGATGCCCAAATTAAAGGACTTATAACTGGGGATTATTCGTAAAAAGGAGACCCAGGTTAAGGATTCTCTCATCTTAAAGGATGAGGTTGAATGAATGAACTCTCCATATTTAGTGATATAAAGTGATTTAAATCACTAGGTTTTGAGAGATATTCCACATAATTCCTTTCAGATAAGAAAGTCAAGTCAAGAAATCATGCCATAAATGGCTTTGAAGAGTGTCTTGAAGACTGAATCTTGAAAAGGAAAGGTGTGATGGCTTAAGAGGGGTGACATGGGCAAGATGGGCACCCAAAAAAAAGTAGGGGCGCGCAGGTCTTGAAAGGCGCGCAAGTATTGCGGCGGCGCGCAAGTAATGGTCGCGCAAGTATACTTGCGCGACATGAGGGGTACTTGCGCGATTATCAATCAGAATTGAAATACTTGAGCAACTTCTTTTTAATCACTTTAGAATCCTCTTGAGGTTCTTCCAGAAAAGGGACGCGCAAGTTACATTGAAGGAAATAAGTCGGTGCGTAAGTGTTTGATAAGTTTCAACACTTAGGCCTTCCTTCTTCTCTTTAGATCTTCCATTCTAGGTAAAAAATTACCTTAGAAGTGTTCCGGAAGCTTTGAGAAGAGACTTGGGCGTCGGGAGCTTCAATCCGAGTTTCTGGAAAAAGATCCTCTCGAATGGGGGGCCCACAGGGTCTATTTATAGGAAAAAGAAGGCCCTGGGCGGTTACCGAGCGGTTATCACTTAGGTCGCGCAAGTCACTTGCACGACCATAAGGCGTCGCGCAAGTAGACTTTCACGACCACTAGGCAGAACGCAAGTACTTGCACGACCACTAGGCAGCGCGCAAGTATACTTGCGCGACCATGAGGGAACTTGTGCGACCTATGGGAAATGTTCTCCTTGTTCATCCCTTTGTCGATTTTTGATGTTTCTTCAAAGGATGAATCACTTTATGCTCAGATATTCCCCTTTTCCGATCTTTAGATTCTGTGATGAAAGGAGAGTCAACAGGGTTTCATACTGTTTCAAAATGGTATCACATAAAAAAGAATTATCATTTGATAATAAGAACCTAATCACTCAAAAATAGAATATACTTGGTGATTTAGGAACCATTACATTATTATATATCTATGGATTGAAATTGAAAGGGAAATCATAAAAATTACATTTTTTAAAAATGTTTCTTAATGTCATCTTAAAAAGATGTGATTTTTGAGTCACATTTTAAAAACATAAAAAAAAATAGGAAAAATATAAAAAAAAATCATTTAAAAAAATTCCAATAAAGATTCATCCCATTATAACTGTAAGATTAATTCTATGCATATCCATGAGTATTTGGCCTATTTAAATCCTCATCATGGATAGATTATCATCATATTTTCAACTCTAAACATCAACAACCTTGTTTTCCTTTAAAGGGTGATAATTTATCATGTAGTTAAAATCTTGGATTAATACTGACCATCTCATTTTTTCAAAATTTTAACTCATTCTATGTGAATATATATTTCAAGATCTTGAGATCAGTGTATATATCCCAATTTCATTCTAAATGTAATGCTTCCAAATTTTCAATTCAAAGATCATTGCCACTTATTTTATTCATGTGGAGTGTAATTTTTCTCATGATTTTTATATTTGGTGGACGTATTATATAATACACTTTAAATTTGAATAATGAAAAATCCCAATCCTTTTAATGATTCATCACTATAAATTATCGACCCCTCAACATTATAGGGAAACTAAGCAGAGACACAGTAACCAATATCTTATTAATCTCCCTAATTAGTTCCGTACATTCCATTGTCCATAGGATCTTCAATCACTTCTAGATCAAATTTTTTAGTGGATTGAATAATAATTATAATCTTCTAAAAAATTATGAGAGTATCAAGAAAATTCAAGAAAAAATAGGATCTCAGTCACAATGGTTGGTCTCAGAAAATTTTGAATTATATCTATCTTTGATGTGTCCATATATATACCATTACCAATTATAACATGACTTAATAATGATACTATTTTTAATGAAAATTCACACTTTCTGAACTTTGTTTATAATTTCCCCTTTAATATGGTCCTTATAAAAATTCCCAAATACACTTCATTTTCTTCATTTATCATATAATATATGATAATTTCTTCAATAAATACTACCAAAAAAATTTAAAGGTAATGTCAAAAGAATTTATTCATCAAATCCATAAATATAGTAGGATAATGTTTAAGTTTGAATGGAATCAGAATAGTTTCACAGTGTCCATACATTACGTGAAATTTTACCATGGGTATATATTCTCTTCTAACCCTTATTTTATAATATACAGATCCAAGGTAATTCATTAAGAAAAATTTAGCTCATCTAAGTTGATCGAATCGATCATAAATATGAGTAGAGGATATTTTTATATTGTGATTTTATTATGATCATGGTAATAAATGCAAAGACACTTTGATCAATCATTATTTTCTACAAAGAGGCTAGTTGAACTGCATATTGAAGCACAATGATGTATACAATGCTTGTTAAGATTATATTTTAATTAATAATTCAATACCTATAATTCATTATAATCTGATATATATGGTGTATTTGAGATTTTCAATTATCCAAAGATGAGTTTGATTGAAAAATCAACCACACATTCTATATCAAGAATATGATCATAAAATAAATTACCCATAAATAATGACTATATTATTTCTTAACAACTTTATAAGTTTCAATCTAGAATATCTATAATTAATTCCTAACTATAATTTCCATAACCACATTTGTTAACATAAAATATACTTTATAATGGTTTATAATGAAAATTTTATTTAACCTAAGCCTATCAACCTGGAGTGTCTAGATAGGTGTGCAATATTAGTCTAACTCATCGTGCAATTGGGTGATAATCGAGTTAATTCTTAACCAACTCTTTTTTGGTTTATTACTCTTAGGTGTATTTTTTCCATTTCCGAATCTAATTTCCAGTATCTAAGAAAATATTTAATAATAAACAGACCAAATAATCTATACTTTACCAAAACATTAGGATATTACCAAATTATAAGATTCATTCCTAGAGTTCTCACTAAAGTTCTATAAACGAATACCCAAAATAACTAAACTTCCCTATAATACCAACTATATAGACCCATGATAAACATATATAACTAATACATTGATTTCATGGTTTAATTACTACATTCAACTATTAGTTTAACAAACCAACGATAGAAAGGTTTAACTTTTTGGATAATAGATATATAAACATATTATTTTACAACACCTATAAACATTTAGCCATAACCATTCTCCTCTAGACCATATTATAGACTTCTCATATGCCATAACCATCTTAATAACTTCATGAATAAAAAAATAATAAGTGGTGAACTTGAATAATTAGTATGGGAAATATCTCTATTATTTATAATAGTTAGATATGAAATTTGGTGGAAAAAATGGGCATGGTATTGATAGAATATAAAAAGATCATAATATCTTAAGTGATAAAAAATTTATTGATCTTTAAGCATCACATTATAGGAACATACATCAAAATAATGGTCATAAAAAATGGAATATAAACATATAACAAACATTAAATCGATACATAATAAATAATAATATATTTAGAACATGGAATATCACAAATTTTTTGAATAGATTGAAAATAAGGAACATTTTATAGAACAAGTTCCACAAAATTAAGAAAAATAAAATATTGTGAACAAATACATGTATTTCCACCCTTTAATTTTGTGAAAAATCCAGGTATGTCCCCCTTTATTTATGTGAACAAATATATGTATGTTCATGAATCATTATATAATATTATCTAAAATTTTAACCAATGAATTGCAGGGTGATATATGACCCCACCCATCATCATACATATAAACGAGTTCCACTTAAAACCAAATAAGTTATCACATCAAGTGTATCGCATGGAAATAAAAACGTCTTTCATATGTTTTCTAAATGGTATCACATATAAAAATATGATCATTTGATACCAAAAACATTATCATCCAAAATGAGAATATATTTAGGGATTTATAAACCATTAATTTATTAGTGAATGATACTTTGAAAATGAAAGATAAATAAGAAAAAAGAATTTTTCTAAAAAAATATGTCTTGATATCATATTAAATATATGTGATTTAGAGTCATGTTCCAAAAAACAATTTTCTAATAAATAGGAATCATATTTAAAAAAATTCATTGATTTTTTTTAATAAGGAGTCCTTGAAAATAAGTAAATCATATATAAAAATGTGATTTTGAAGGGAAGAATATATGATCATTAAAATAAAAATCCTTTAAATTATTTTAAAATTATTTTACTTAAAAATTCACATCATTAAAGGGTTATTAAAAACATGATTTTAAAATAAAGGGGAATATAAGTGTCATTGGAGATAAAAATAAATTTAGTTTCCAATAGGTAAATGAGAAAAATTTTAGGAAATAAAAAAATTAAACTTTTGAGGAAAAATCTATTAAAAGATATGGGTGTTACTCTCAGATAAGTTTAATCTACACAATATAGTAGATTAATCAAGAAAGAATACTTTGGTGTGAAAAATAATTTTCCCAGAATAGAAGGTTGAAATGAAACATAACATTATTACAGTATAGATATGATCTTACCTGTTTTTTTGAAAAAGTGAAGTTATTATGACCCTAGGGAAGAATTTTTTTAATGGAAACCTCTCAACTTTACATCTTATTAGTCAAATTCACTCAAAAATCATTGGAATATTGATTGTTCTTATAAAAAACTCCCAAAAATTCATGGACTATAGAAAAAATAAATTTGATAAAATATTATTCAGGTATAAGGAGGTTCTAGGAAAATAAAAAATTTATATTTTCAAGGAGGAATTAAATTTAGAAGTGTAACTTTGAAAGGGTATAAGTGTCATCCTTTTATTAGAGAAGAGTGAAGAACTTTTGGAAACACGCATCATTTTTTTGCATTGTCATGAAACTATTCTAGGGTAGATGGCTCAAAAATAGACAAATAGGGGGTGTGAGACAATATGAGGTTGAAAATACTCTCATCTATTCATTTTATCTTTGGGTAAGATATATTTTAGGATTTTTTTAATTTTTAAACTTTTACCCAAATTAAAATTTACCTGGGTTATTAATTTTTAACCATAGTAATAAACATTCATAAAAAATTCAATAATGGATAATTTTACCAAATTTGACCATTATGATTTCATAATTATAAATAATTATAACCCATAATAGTTTTACGGGTGTGAGTAGTGAATTTTAAAATAAATAAACTTAATAGCCTAGAAATAGTTTTTTTATTTTTTTTAGATTTTAATATATACATAAGATAAATTTATCTTGGATACTTATTTTTATTAAATAAACTGATTTATTATAAAAAATAAAAGGTAGGAGGCCCTAAAAGATATCCAAAACTCAATTTGACTATACTAACACTTAATTAGAGGAAAATACTGAAAAATGTTTTATATTAAAGTATAATTATGACTTAGTTATTAAAATATTGGACATAGGATTATTTGTTTAAAAATATGTTAAAATAAAATATTTCATTCTTTAAATATATATTTTATTTCTAGAAATGTTTTTTAATATCCTGTGATAAGCTTATATAATGAAAAAATCATAAAAATTACAATTTTCAGAGAATCCCTATTTTTTGACTCAAAATAAACCTAATTAGAAAAGACTAAAAAATTCATACTAAGAAATTTTTTATTCGGTTAATTAAAAAATTGATTTTATTTTATAAAATTTAAATTCTAAAATATGAATCTTTTTATTTTAAAATAAAATTTATTATACAAATAAAATGAAATTTTTATGAATGTATAACTTTCAATATTAACTCATATTAATTATTTACCTTCTAAATATTTAATGGTTTAATATTTTAGTATTTATTATTTAATTATTAATATTTTTCCTTAATATTTTCTATTTTTTTCATTATTTGTAGTATGAGATGCTATTTATCAATCATAACATCTATTTTACATGGTCTAGAATTTTAGTTCGTTGCATTGAATCCCTTAATTGTATTTCAAATTATCTTCAAATAGTGGAGTTGAGTATTTTAAATGGATGATATGATTTATGATGGAGAGGATACTTAAAAGGTGTCACATTATTTGTTGAGGTGTTTTCAACATACTTTAATGTTGAAAGAGGTGTGACTTGGTATGCCAAATAAAACTCTAAGGCATGCTAAGTTACACACTCAAAATAGCGAGTAGTAGTCCTTATAAGGTAGAGTGTATTATAAATTTACATAAGAGTAATGAATAATGAACGAACACTAGTTTCCAACCCCTAGGAAAAAGTTGGTTATTTGTAGATGAATTCATTCAATCTTCAATGAAATACATTTTTCTTTTTTGTATTGTATTATAATTCTCAACCCCCACTTATTTTTATTTATTTTTATAAAAATAAAAAAATACCAAAATATAATAAGTTTTTTGGATTAGTGAGTGATTAACTGTAAAAGACCCTTAAGAGGGATGACCTACTCATTCAATTTACTATATTATTAAAAATATTAATAATATTTTCACACCCCACGACAAGTGTGTCCATTTACATGAACCAAAAACACACTATCCTAAACCTAGAATGTTTCCCAAATCCATCCATTGGTATATCACACATTCTATTTAATGCCAATAACACCTAACTAACACTAATTTCACTATCCCAAGGTTGAAATTAAGTCATACCACCACACATTCCATGTATGTTAGGTTAAGATCATTATTTTATTCTCAAAAATGATATTATACAAGAAACATCCATGTATTGGTGAATTAATACCACCATTATCTATCAAAACTCAATCCCGAGAAGGAATATTCAAAAGCACCACCCTTCCTTATAACTTAACTCATGTTATTATGAGTTATATCCTTGTAATATTAGGATCACCCACTTAATCCCTATACCATGAATATTAATATATTAAATTGAATTATTGCATGAAGAATTACCAATGATTCAATATACAAATTTCTCAAGGCACCCATCATACATAAAATAATACACAATCACGCATCACTATACATAAGCCGTATCCCAAGAAACCACTATTCTATAGAAAAATAAATATATTCAAGAAAATCATAATCCATCACCCCATCTCAAACATTCATTAATATTGGGTATCCCTATAACCATGAAATCTACCAAATCAAGTGAGAGAATCCTCTCTTAGTACCCACATACCGAACTAGCAATTTGGGGACAATTATCACATCCTAGTGTATATCAGTGAAATCACCCTCAATGATTTATATCATAGAGGTCTTTACCAAGTTTCATGGTTAATAATAGGACCACAAATACATTAATTATATGAAAAATTAATAAGTTATTTTATATACTATAAATAACCAAATATCATATTGGAAAACCACATCATAATTGAATACAAGCATGCACATGCCATTGGAACCTATGTGTAAAAATTATTAATTAATGCATTTATTATCCACTAAAATAGGATAATAATTTTTTTATTATTTAATATTCATATTCTTAGTCTCAAAAAAACAATAGTATTAGATTATTTTAAAATTTTACCTTCTTTTCATATATTGTATTAATTTATTTCTTCAATTTCACTAATACTTTACACATATTTAAACACATTTTAAAACACAGAATGTGATTGATTTGAATTTTATATCTGATGATCAGGTAACCCATGTTATTTGGATGCATTAATCCTTCTGTGTCAATTGGATATTCACTTTTTAGGGCACTCATTTTGGGTTGTGGGTCAAGAAAATTCTGGGTAATTTAAACTTCACACTATCCAACTAAAATGCCTACAACAGCTATGTTACATGCCCAATGAATTCTAAATTTATATTTCAAATATAATAAATCATGAATAATATTTCATTAATATTTTTCCAATGATTTTTTTAATAACAAGGATTTTCATTTCATGTATGGATCTTTATATTCAGTTGTTTTTGAGGAAAAAGGGAGAGTTGGAAAATTTTTTAAGTGTACACTCTGTACTTTTGAGTACATGCTGTGTACCTAGTTTCTGCGTGTAGCCCTATACTGACCAGGTAACGATCGAGTACATGGCCGTGTAGTTGACCAAGCAGACCACCTAAAGTGGGGACCGGTTGAGACTAGTATACGACATGTACAATAAATGAACATGTTGTGTACTTTTCTTTTTAATTGATAAATCGGAGCGTGGTCATGTCTTATAACAAAAAACAACTTCTTCTATTCTTTTTTCATTTAAGAGAGCAAAAAATGGCTAAAGAAATTAGAGCTCCTCTAATTTCTTCATCCGACCTCTGATTGAGACATCGTTGGTTGTGTTAGATTACCACTGGTGATTTCTATCTTCCCTTAGATCCTCTCTTCTTAATTTCTCCTCTCTCATGAGTTACCAAGGGTTAATATTTTTGAACCTTTTCATATATCTATGTCATTCTATGCCATTTCAAGGGCTTAATTTCAATAGTGTTCATCGTACAACATCAAGGTTGTTGATTTGGGCCTTTCTCTGATTGTCTTTGGAATATATATTCTTAATTTGTTGAATACCCATGTTTGGGGTATTGTGTATTTTGAATTGTAACCCTATTTAATGCTTTATATGGTCTATTTGTTTGATGAAGTTTTATTTCTTATTCATACGGTTTTATTCCTTTATTAAGAGCTTTTTCCCATTATGGGACTGATTATGGCCATTTGGTTAAGAATGCCTTAGGCTTGCTTTTTTTTAATGCCTCATGTCGTTAGGATGGAATTACTGATTATATTAGATTCATGTAATTCACATTATGAAAGTTTGAAAAAAGGGTAATTGATTGTGAGAGCTTCCTGATATAGGTTCATTTATGTATAATTTTTGATATTTCGAACCATAGTTATTAACTGTGAGAGCTTCTAGGTAGTCATAGACTAGAGTGGTTAGACCATTAGATCTACATAGAGGGTATTTATTAAATGAATGTTAGACCATAAAGTATTGACTATGGGAGCTATTGGGGGGTGGGGGGGGTTCATTAAAATTTATTGTTTCTATGAATACCAAGTGGTATTGATCATGAAAGCAATCCAGGTGGTCATTTGTAAATGGTTAGTGCTACGTGGGACCAAAAGGGGTTAGAATGTGTGAGATTTTTCAACGGTTCATTATTTATTTAATTGATAACATGTTGAACCAAAGGGTTCAAACTATGAGAAATTTCCTAGAGGGTTTCTTTTAAATAATTGAATGTTTGTGATGAGTCTACCAAGAAAAAACACAAGCTTGGACTCCGTCTAACTTGATTGTTTAGAAGATCCATTGAGACATCTGTTTGTTATATTATATAAGGGGATACATAGCTTAGGATGAATATCCGGATTCATTATTCAACGGTTGAGTACTTAAGAAATGTAAATGAATGTAATTGGAAATTGTAGGATTGTTTACTTTTGATTACTTCTTAGTTTATTGATTCATTTTTCATATTGCCTGCTATATATATTCACTACCAGTTAGGTACAAATATTTTGGTGGCTTTCTACTGGGATTCATCTCACACCCTATTTGGGTCATGCTTTTAGACCCAAACAGATTATATAGTCGCAGGTATATATAAGGGTAAGTGCCCTTCTTTGTCAGGTACTAGACTACTATTTGACAAGGAAAGCATGAGACCAAGATGAGGCTTGCAATGCTATTGGAGTTGACTTCCTTTTTTAAATTGGTTTTCGTATTTTATTTCTATTATTGTGACTTTTTTGTCTACTTTCCTAGACATGTGTGACATGAATCATTTATATGTGTGCTCCAATTTTTTTATTACTATCATTCTTCCTCTCCTTACTCTTGTTTCCTGGTATTACTACATCCTCTACTATTTACTATTAGTTTTGATGTGTTACTCTGCCAATGAGGGTATAGATTTCCGAATATCAGACCCAAGGCCCCCACTGCTAGTTGGAAGCCTCTAGAATTTGGGGAAATGCACTGGAGACCATGTGACCAACCGGGTACGGGGCACCTTTGGGAAAAACCCAGAACTGAGATGTTACAAAGTGGTATCATTTGTGTTTCTTTTCTATATTGTCTTAATATTTGGAACATATATACAGGGATATGGAGGAATAGGTAGTTGGTAATAATTTGTACCTCAAAGTAGCTAACCCTTGTACAAGAAAAAGCCAATTTTCCTCGAATATTGCAATTTTTCTAGTTTTTCAATTATTGTTGTTGATTTGATTTCACCATTGGGTTATTCACCTATTTTGTACCGTTATGATATATATCATTGTGGATCTATTTATAATGCAACATAATGATATGAGGATTTTCCATCTCATGAATCATATAGGAACTTTCTAGAGATCACATGTTATGCATTATTATCATGCCATTTAGGGTGTGTTACTGATTACATGCTATTGTGATAGATGTTTTTCTAGATATGTACATTGTTTTGATAGATTCCGTGATTGAATATATACTATTTTGGATAGAGTATTGATATATGTAAAAGATTCATTTTGGATGGATGAAAAACTTTGGTCCCTGAGGTGTTATGGTCCATATTATATTAGAATTTTGTGAATCATGTTTGAACTTGAATTGAATTCTGTGATGATATGACATGAATAAGGATTCCAAATATTGATTAGCAAGGTGTATGGGCTCTCACGGGTCAAAATTTTTCATGCCTTAAAACAAATTCTATATTTTTAGGGGTTCTATAGACGTTTAAGAGGCTTACTATCTAGAAACCCAGACAACACAACTTGTGATGTTATAAACACCCGCCATGCATTCTTATGTTCTGGAAGAAATAATGTTTCTTAAGTACATGTTGTGTACTGTATGTACACGCCATATAGTCTTTAACCATGTGACTGACTGTGTAACATCCAAGGTAAATAAAGAACATGAGATTTTTATATTTATTAATATTTGTGATTTAAATAAAATTTTAAATTTAATGGGGAGACTATGATTGATGGCATACCTGATACGCAATAATGAGTTTCTTTGAAATATTATGTTGAACACAATGTTGAGTCATACTGAAAAATAATAATAAAATATTACTATTTTAAATGGTAGTTAACACCTATTCATTGTATTGGAAGGAAGGAACAAAACTAACTACAATATTATTACACATGTTTGTTAAATGTTTTTACATTTATATATTAAAACTTAGAGGCTTAAAATGAGAATGAATCCAATTTTAAGCATAAATACACTAATATTCCTTAAAAGTTCGATTTACCGCCTTTTGATGGATAAATATTTTTTAATATAGTTTTTTTCACAATAATATATTCAATTTGAGAAAATAAAATTATTCTTTATAATCCATACATCAAAATTTTCTTTGGACGAAATTTTGGTATTTTTCTGATAATTTACATTTTTTAACAAATAGTAAAAAATACAGTATTTTAATTCAAAACTGTCATTCAATCTAATTTATTTATATGTTTAGATTATCTTTTTAATTTTTTTAATGTGTAATTATATTATATTTTTACAATTTAACAGAATTTTGGTCATTGGAAATAATTTCACTTTGAAATTGTACATAAACAAGTGTCAATCTTTTGATAGTTATTATTTCTCAAAAACACGCTTTTTGTTTTGACAATGGGAATTAATTTAAAATTAATTTATGAATATTATATGAATTGAATTTGAAAAAAATGGATTATATATTTGGAATAAAAAGGTCCAAATTTTGTAAATAGGTTACTTTTATTTTTTTAGAAATTTTTAATATTTACTTCAGTAAATATTTTATTTACCATGATTAAAGGGTAAATCTGATAAATAAGGGTAAAAAAATATTATTTTAATAATATTAAATTATAGTAACATGTGTCCAAATCCTATTGGTGGATAAATATCCGACCATGTGAATCCTTTGGTCTATTTTGGGTCCCCATGGAGCCACTTGGGAGTCATAATGACACTTTATATTAATTAATTTAAAATAAAGACAAAAATGACATAAACATATATCTTTTTGTAAATATTTTTTTATATGAGTATATATAAGTTATCTCTTCGACTATAAATATTAATTTGAAATATAAGAATATTTCCTACATAATAGTATTTTATTTAAAATTTTTAGACATCAAATAAAAAAATATTTATGACACAATGATGATGTAGTGATTACCTTATTAATGAATGATTTAAATAAATGAGATTATAAAAATTAAAAAATCATCAAAAACCTATCCAATTATTATTGGATGATTTTATTTCAAACAATAGTCATCTTAATTCTAATTTAATTATTTTTGGATCTCTTGAAACCGAAAATTTGTTTATAATAAAAAGATACTTTCAAACATTCCTAAAGAGCTCCACCCTTATAAAAGGACACCACTTCTGACCCATTACTCAAACCTCTCAAGCCCATTGGCTCATCCATACTCTTCCCAATTATTCTCCCTACATCCTTATATTTTTCTTATAAGACTTATTCAATGAATAAGGCAATTCAAGTAAACCTTTTGGTTCAAACCAAAGGGAGATACCTGATTTAAAGGTAACATCTTCTCTTAAGTTCTTTTATTTAATTTTACTTCTCCAAGCCCCAAAACTCTATTAATTACTTTATTTTATAACAACAACAGTATCCTCAATATAATACGTTATTGTTATGAGAATTATTATAGCTAAACTTCTACACACCTCCATATAATGGATACAAACATACTGTTTCTGTGGACGACAAACTACTGCCTCATGAAATAATGATTGGTCAATATTCTTCAACCACCTCTCATGGTGGCCATTATGATGGAACTGTAATTATATTCGATATAAATTTTATTTTATTTTATCAATATTCTTCTGTAATTCCCATTTATAACATACCTTTATGCATTTCATGTTGTATAAATATGATAATTTTATTTGAGGAAGTGCGAACTAGAGCTCCCTCAATGTGATATGACTCGTTCATACCATACATGGAACATATAAATGATGGTGTTAATGAAATTATGTAAGTTATATAAAATATGTTATTATATGGGAACTTATAAAATACCTATGTATCATTATGTTTTCATTTCATAAAAAATAAAAAAAGAAATGAAAGTAGCGTTCAAGCGTACATACGACTTACCGTCTCCATGAACAATGCATTTCATTTCTTATGTCCAAATGTTATGGATTATTATAAATACATATATACTAAATATATATGATATCTAAATAATTAATATAATTTTTTATATAATTAAATTTTGACCACATGGACAAATTTTAATTATAAACAGTTCATTTTTAACTCAAATTCCAAACATCGACAAAATGTCTGATATGAATTCAAATAATTATCTAATTGTTATTGCAAGGTAACAAGTGATATAAAAGGTATAATAAAATTTAAAAAGGTTCTAAAGAAAGTATAAATTAACTTAAGTTTATTATTCAAGAAGAAAAAGGAACAAAGGAGTCAAGTCAGACACTAGGTAATAGAACATCTTCACCTAATTTGCATTCCTTGGGTTGAACTTCTATTTATTTGTTATGTAATGCTATAAATATGTTTTAATGACATATTATTGTCTTAAAAATAATATCCACTTATATTTGGTGTATTTATATTTTTCACACATAATTATTTAATTTATTTATCTTTAATTTAATGATACGATATTTGTAAGGGAACCTTTCACCCTCCTCTTTTTATCAGAAAATTCTTTTTTTGATATATATTTTAATTTACTTTTTATTATGTTGGGATATGTTCTTATATATCCTTATTATTGTAAATATTATTTACATGTGATGAGAGACCCCTTTATATATCATCATCTCATATTCTGAATTTTAAATCGACACCGTTAGGCTGTCGAGTTTCTGTAAGGGAACTTCTTCACCCAATATCCATTCTTTGGGTTGAACTTCTACTTCTTGATTATGTCATGCTATAAATCTATGTGAATGACCTATGATTGTTTTATAATTAATATCAACTTATATTGTTTGTATTTATATTTTTCACACATAATTATGTCACTCATTTATCCTTAATGAAATGATACGATCTTTGTAAGGGAACTTCTTCACCAAATTTCCATTCTTTGGGTTGAACTTCTAAATCTTGGTTATGTCATGGAATAAATATGTGTGAATGAACTATGATTTTTTTATAATTAATATCCACTTATATTAGGTGTATTTATATTTTTCACAAAAAATTATGTCATTGATTTTCCTTTAATTTAATGATACGATCTTTGTAAGGGAACCTTTCACCCTCCTCTTTTTGTTAATGACTACTTTTTTGATATGTCTTTTAATTTCCTTTTTATTATGTTGGGATATGTACTTATATAGCCTTATTTCTATAAATATTATGTACATGTTATTAGAGACCATTTTCTCTCTAACCAACTCATTAGAATAATTTTAAAGTAACACTATTAGGCTATCGAGTTTCTGTAAGAGACCTTCTTAGCCAAATTTCAAATATTTGGGTTAAACTTATATTTCTTGATTATGTCGTGATATGAGTATGTGTGAATGATCTATGATTGTTTTACCCTTAATATCCACTGATATTGGGGGTATTATTATTTGTGACAAATAATTATTTCATTTAATTGTTCTTAATATAAATATATCATCTTCGCAAGGGACATTTTCTCAATTTACATTCCATTGAGACTTATTTGTTATTATACACCAATTCACTTTTATATGGTGTATATACTACCCTTTTTCATATTATATCATAAATATCATTATTCTCATGATATTATAAGATTTGATTAATATTATTCTTCAATTATTTGTATTCAAGCATCTCTCATTTGGTTATGAACTCTTTAACGTAAATATCATTTTAAATGTTTTAAAGATTTATTCTTTCTAAATATTTCACATTAATGTACATGTTTTAAAAATGGTTTCTAAGGATTTATTTATATGGACAGAATTTTTTTGAAATTAAATTTTCTTTCAAAAGCTTCAAAGTGGTATGTGATACTTTGATTCAAAAATCTCTTTAATAAATGTTTCAAATGGTTTTAAAAATGGTTTGATAAAGCATTTATTATGTCAATATCTTGAAATAATACATTGTGATTGCAATGTTTAAATGTTATCTTTATTTTATTATTGTTTTATGTGTTATGAATATGTTATGGTTATTTGGAATTGTTTACATATATAGGTGGTTCCTTGATAAACCTAGGGCGGGTGAGCCCAAGATAGCTCTCTAATGCATTGGGTAACGTGACAGAGGTAAACAATATTTTTTCTCCTAATAGATTTAGTGAATATACTGTAACAAGTATTCAAAAAGTAACTCCCTACGTAGCTTTGAAAGCTACAATGTAAGTATTTTATGTATTCCATAAGTTACTTTTATGATTTATAATTTGTGTGTGTTATTCATAAATCCTATGATTTCAAGAGGTATGTTATGATTGAAAAGTATAGTTTCATTGGTTTGTATTTCTTGATGGTTTAATGTTTCCTTTCAATATTTTATAACCCTTAATAAGATTTTAGGATCAACCTAAGTTTGAAATGTTTTTCATAGGAATTAAAGATGAATAGGGTCAAGGATGTGATCAAGGAAATGTCATGTTGTCTAAAACATGTAACTAGATATGTTTCTTTTTTAAGAGTTTTTATTTTATGAAAAAATGGAAATCGAGTTGAAGTGTCTACTTTGTAATTTTTGAGATGTAATGTAATAGTTATGTCCTAATTCTATGATACTCTAAACCTAAAAAGAACCTGAATGTGAATTCATGACTTAACTCAAGATTATGTAATGTTTAAGGTCGTGTCCTTACAGTTGGTATATGAGTTTAGTTTAGACAACTTTAGGAATTAGTAGTTTTCTTTAAACACATGGTTAGTCCTAATGTCAATTATTTCAGTTAAATCCTTATTTTATAACTTTTTCAGATACAGGAAATTCATTTACAGATGGAAGGAGTAGGATCTCAAACAACTTTACTATCTATTTCTAATGACATGCTTGTAATAATTATTGTAAAGTCGTGTTCAGATGATCGTGAAACTTTTTCTAATATACAACTCACATGAAAAAAATTGTTTGAGATATCAAACACCTCCACTATACCTCAATATCATCATAGATCGTGGGTTTTATTTAATTAAATCCTATTCTCTCAATATTCTAATATTTTGAAGAAAGGTAAATATTGTCAAGGCATTTTCAAATATTTTACCTTATTAAAAGATTTTGAAGCATATTTTGATTTTGAAAAAGGTGCTGAAGAAGGAGACCCTTGCACAACCTATTTATATTTTATTTTACAATATAGTCTCTCATCACATACTAATTGTATTTTAAAAGGGCCATTTATTGAATGTTTTAACTCAAACTCGGTCTGACTGTTTTACAAAAATCACGTTTTATCAGATGTTTTGAAATAATATGTCATACATGATTATTTTATGAAATTAATTTTATATGTTCACCCATATGAACAAAGTTGTATAAGGTGTATTTGGAAGAAGGAAGAAAATTATTTTTAAGGATCTCTAAATCATTATTTCAATGCAAATACATTATAACTACGTGAACAAGATGGTAATGAAACCATATAAACCCCATGATCATGGTATGCTGTTATTTCTATTAAGAATTGTTTAATTTTATTATATGGAGGTGAAAAATATGAAAATATATAATATGTTGAGGTCTTAATGTATTAGGATTAAAATTAAAGGTATAAGAAAACCTTTGATGTTAAAACATGTTAGGGTTACTTTTGAGTTTTATAAAAAAGGAAAACATGCAGACAGTGTGACAACCCGTCGCGTCAGAAAAAGCTGTGGGAATCGAACCCACAACCACAATGAGATTTTGATTTAAATCCTACCACTCGACTACGTGAAGTCCCTGGTTATTATGACTTATTATTTTTTAAATGATTTAATGGATCAAGAATTAGTTGATTTTTGGAACTTATGTTTTATTAAATGGATATCCTTAGGATAGGAAAATGAATTGGTGATTAAGAGATAAATGTTATTTTGGTAAATGTTTTCTCTTTTGGGAACACTATATGCCTAAGGAAAATATAATTCTATGTGATTTCATTTGTGCAGTAATGGTTGAAATTTTATTTTGGATGAATCTATGTTTTTATTATGGGTATATGGCGATTTGGGTTATTTATAGAAATTATTAACCTATAATAGAGAATATGTGATTTGGTTAATTACTATTCAGTATGAGACTTCAATAGTAGTTAATATTATTTAGAGATAAATGTTAAGATTTACTATGGATGACTATGTGATTAAATTATTCTAAGTTTTGGGATTAAAACATAGTTTGGATTTTTTTGAATAATTTTAAGGAAAATTGTTTATTGAATGGTCTTTATTGAAATTTGGTTTTTATTTGTTCAATTTTGGAGAGTAAGAGTAGTATTTCTTTTTATAAAAGATTATCCTTTTTAGGGAATATCTGATCTTATACTAACCATTTTGGTTTTGGTTAATCTCTAAAGTCATGGGAAATATATGGTTTATCTTTTGTGGATCATGTGATTCTTTAGAAGTTGATTCTAGCACTATAGGTGTTACCAATTCATCTTGAATACTTATCATTTGGAGAAAATATGAGTTTGTGGTAGAAATTTAGTGAAGGTTGAAAGTGTACATGACAAGTAATTATGTTTCCTTATGCTCTTTATCAAGATAGTAAATAAAATCTTCAATTTTTTTGAAAAGAAATATAAAACAAAAAAATGTTATATGTTTACTCTTCCTTTAGAGTAATCAAATAGTGTTTAACCTACCAAAAGTATGTGGTTTTCTGGTGGTTAAAATTCTCCTTATCATGTTTTATATCACACTCTATTAGAATTTTATAGTTAGGTTTTCTTCAATATCCATGTTTTCCTACATGAAATCCTAGTTTGGTTTATCTCTAGTGACCTTTGAACTTTTATTTATTTCTTTTAAAGTGGTAGTTTTATTGACTCTTTTTCCAATTTGGGACTTTTAATGAAGTTTCCAAGCCCTATTTTGAAATTGCAGGGATGTAATTTCCAAAAGGGGGAAGGATATAACATCCCAGGTAAATAAAAAACATGAAAGTTTCATATTTATTAATATTTTTAAATTAAATATTAATTTTACTTTAACGAGGATTCTATGTTTAATGGCATACCTGATACGAAACAATGGGTTTTGTTGAAATCTTACATTGCACACAATGTTGAGTCATACTCAAAAATAATAATATAATATTATTATTTTAAATAGTAGTTAACACCAATACATTGTATTGGTGGGAATGAAAATTACTAACTAAAATATGATAACACATGTTTGTTAAATGTTTTTACATTTATCCAATAAAAGGTAGAGGCTTAAAATGAGAATGCATCAAATTTTAAGCATAAATACACTAATATTCCCTGAAAGTTTGATTTACCACCTTTTCATGGGGAACACTTTTTAAATATAATTTTTTTTTTCACTTTTATATGTTATATTTGAAAAAAAATTATTATTTAGAATCTAGAAATAAAAATTTACTTTGGATGAAATTTTGGTATTTTTCTGATAATGTTCATTTTTTAATGAATAGTGAAAAACAATGTATTTTAATTCAAAACTGCGTTTTACTCTGATTTATTTATCTGGATATATTATATTTTTAATTGGTGTTAAAATTTAATTAGATTATATTTTTACTATTTAATATAATTCTGTTTATTAGAAGTAATTTAACTTTGAAATTAGATATAAACAAGTGTCAATCTTTTGATAGTTCTTATTTCTTAAAAACACGCTTTTTGTTTTGACAATGGGAATTAATTTTAAATTAATAAATGAAACATAAATGTTTTGAATTTGGAAAAAAGGATTCCATATTTGGAATCAGTAGGTCCAAATTATGTAAATAGGTAACTTTTATTTTTAGATATTATGAATATTTACTTTAGTAAATATTTTATTTTCCATGGTTAAAGGGTAAATTTGGTAAATAAGGGTAAAAAAATATTGTTATAATAATATTATATTACCCTAAAAACTATCCTAATACTATTGGTTGATACATGTAGAACCATGGGAATACTTGGGTCTGTTTTGGGACCCCATGGAGCCACTTGGGAATCATAATGACACTTTATATTAATTGATTTAAAATAAGGGAAAAAATGACATAAACATATATATTTTAGTAAAACAATTTTTATATGAGGTTATATAAGTTATCTATTCAACAATAAATATTAATTTAAAATATAAAATGATTTTCTACATCATGGTATTTTAATTATAATTTTTAGATATCAAATTAATAAAATTCTTTATGACACAATGATGATGTCGTGATTACCTTATTAATTAATGATTTAAATAAATGAGATTATAAAAATTAAAAAAATATCCAAAACTTGTCCAATTCTTATTGGATGATTTTATTTCTAACAAGAGTTATCTTATCTTTTAATTTAATGAGTTTAGGATATTTTGAAACCGAAAATAATTTTATAATCAAAAAATACTTTCAAACATTCTTAAAGATCCCCCCTATAAAAGGACACCACCTCTAACCCATTAATCCAACATCTCAACCCGCTTGGGTCACCCAACCTCTAACCAATTAATCTCATTACATACCTATATTCCTCCTAGAATCCTTCCCCTCATCATAAGGCAATTCAGGTAAACCTTTTGGTTCAAACCAAAGGGAGATACCCAATTTAAAGGTAACGTCTTCTCTTAAGTTATATTATTTTATTTTACTTCTACAACCACCTAAAATCTCTTTATTAATTTATTTTATGACAAAACCAGTATACTAAATATACTATTTCGTTTTTATGAGAAGGATTCTAACTACACTTCCACACACCTCCATCTAATGGATACAAACATACTGTTTCTGTGGATGACAAACAACTGCCTCATGAAGTGACGATTGTTTTACATATTATGTCCATGTTATGAGAGACCCTTTTCCTTATCATCAACTCATTTTCTGAAATTTAAATCGACACTGTTAGGTTGTCGAGTTTCTGTAAGGAACTTCTTCACCCAATATCCATTCTTTGGGTTGAACTTCAACTTCGTGATTATGTCATCATATAAATATATCGGAATGACCGATGATTTTTTTAACCTTAATACCAACTTACATTGTGTGTATTTATATTTTTCACACAAAATTATGTCACTAATTTATCCTTAATATAATGATACCATCTTTGAAATGGAACTTTTTCACCCAATTTCCATTCTTTTTGTTGAACTTCATCTTCTGGATTATGTTATGATATAGATATGTGTGAATGACCTCTGATTGTTTTACATTTTAGATCCAATTATATTTGTTGAATTCATATTTTTCATGCATAATTATTCAACTGAATTATCCTTAATTTAATGATATGATCTTTGTAAAGGAACCATTCACCCTCTTCTTTTAGTCAAAGACTTCTTTTTTGTTAGGTCTTTTAATTTCCTTTTTCATATGTTGAGATTTGTCCTTATATATCCTTATTAATGTAAACATTGTTTACATGTTATGAGAGACCACTTTCTCTCTCATCAACTCATTTTCTGAATTTTAAAGCGACACCGTTTGGCTGCCGAGTTTTTATAAGAGAACTTCTTAACCCAATTTCAATTATTTGGGTTAAACTTCTACTTCTTGATTATGTCGTGATATAAAAATGTGTGAATGGCCTATGATGGTTTTACAATTAATATCCACTTATATTAGGTGTGTTCTTAATTGTTACACATAATTATGTCATTGATTTGTCCTTAATCTAAGGATATGATCTTTTCTAGGGACTTTATCTCAATTTACATTCCATTGAGACTTATTTGTTGTTATACACCAATTAAATTTTATATGGTGTATATACTAACCTTTGACATATCATATCATGAATATCCTTATTCTCATGATACTATAAGCTTTGATTAATGTTATTCCTCAATTATTTGTATTCAAGCATCTCTCATTTTCTTAAGAACTCTTTAACTTAAATATCATTTGAAATGTTTTAAAGATTTATTTTTATAAATCATTAACATTAATGTCCTTGTTTTAAAAATGGATTTTAAAGATTTATTTATATGAACAAGAATTTTTTGAAATTAAAATTTCTTTCAAAAGCTTCAAAATGTTATGGGACACTTTAATTGTAAAATCTCTTTAATAAATGTTTTAAATTGTTTTGAAAATGGTTTGATAAAGTATTGATTATGTCATTATCTTGAAATGATATATTGTGATTGAAATTTAGAAATGTTATCTTTAATTTATGGTTGTTTTATGTGTTATGAGTATGTTATGGTTAGTGGGAATTGTTTCCCTATACGAGCGGTTTGTGATAAACCTAGGGCGGGTGATCCCGATATAGCTCTCCAATGAATTGGGTAACGTGACGGAGGAAAATGTTAATGTTTCTCATAAAATATTTGAAGAATATACTATGATTGGGTATTACAAAAGTAACTCCATATGTAGCTGTGAAAGCTACAACATATGTATGTTATATATTCCACACTTTACCTTTATTATTTATGATTTCTGTGTGCTATATATAAATATTATGATTTTATGAGGTATGGTATGATTGAAAAGTATGGTTTCATTGGTTTGTATTTATTGATGGGTTAATGTTTCCTTTCATTATTTTATAACCCTTACTGAGATTTTTATGCTCATCCCAAGTTGGAAAATGTTTTTCACAGGACATAAAGATGAATAGGGTCAAGGATGGGATGAAGGAAAGGTCATGCTGTCTAAAACATTGAACTAGGAATGTTTCTTTTTTAAGAGTTTTTATTTTATGAAAAAAATTGAAATCAAGTTGAAGTTTCTACTTTTTAATTTTTGAGATGTAATGCAATATTTATGATCTAATTCTCTAAAACTCTAAACCTGAAAATATCATCAATGTGAATTCTTGACTTAACTCAAGATTATGTAATGTTTAAGGAAAAGTCATAATAGACTATGTGAGAAGACATGGGGTTGGGAAACTTTTGGTAGAACACACTGCGTCCAGATTGAAAATGATGTGTTATAAGGAAATGTGTCTTCGGTTTTGTGACCAACTACACAGGTGGATGAAACATAGGTTTCACACACCGTGTCTCTTTTATGCATGTCGTGTAGAGGTAACTATGTATCTGGCCATGTGACTAATGACATGGATGGATAGAACTTAAGTAGTACATGTAATGTTTAGGGTGAACACTCTATGTAGTGTTAACCATGAGAGAACCATGTGGTTCGAGTCGTGTAGAAGTACACTGGCAATGGGGAAATTCAAGTACACAACATGTCTGAGGAGGAATGCACCATGTGTATGGGGTTTTGCACAACCAGAATTGGCAGAGGTACACGCCATGTTAAAATATTAAGAGAACATGGAATGTAGAGTTTATACATGATGTGTAACCATATTTTGTAAAATTTCAACACTATATTCTACTATTCCTTTTTTACATCTATGTTTGTGTCCTTGATAATATTAAAATGAGGTGTGCGCATGACCTTGAATAGTCATGCCGCTGATATGTCCTTTGATTTTATGCCAGGTACATATCGACGATCAAACACTGGAAATGGTAGATCAGGGATTACCAGAAAATCCTTCCATCATTCCCGTCATGGAACGAGATGTTATATTTCATGTAGTTGATGATTCAGAATTCTGTGAAGGATTTTTTGAGGATGTTGCAAACTTTTCAGGGAGCACCATATCCTACCCCGTATATGGTAGAGTAGATGCGGGTGTTTTAATAGTATAATCCTCCCATTTTTTCTAAGGATAGAGGACCACAGGATGGATAATCATGGTTGGAGTCCATGCTTGTTGTATTTGATTATCTTGAGACGGCTTTGGAGAGGATAGTGAATCTTTCTACATATATTCTACGTGATTCTCTCAAGAGATGGTGTTATGTTATTTCACAGGTGGAAAATCATTAGGATGTGGCTTGGGAAGATTTTTAGAGGACCTTCTAGGATTACTTATACCCCGAAACATTGAGGGCCGATCGAGACTGAGAGTTCATGAATTTGGAGTATGCACTCATTTAGTGATGGATTAATCATCCCATTTTTCAGAGCTTCAGTGCTTCACACTAGTTCTTGGAGGTGACAAGTTATCTTTGGATAGGAAATTTGAGAATAGTCTCAGGTATGAGATCTGATCATATGTGAATGTCTTCAAGTTGACTTTAGTGATGGCTAGAGTGAACTAAATGCCTATTACCAAGTGTAATATGAGGGATTTGGTAGTAGTGATCAAGGGTCGTTCAATATCCATGGATGGAACTCCTTTGATAGATGTAAGGAAGTGTCGTATGGAGATTTCACGCGATATTTCTTTAGGTAGCTAGGTGGTATGCTACCAGTGCAGGATGAGTGGGAATACGAGACCAAATTCCAAAAAGGACCCAATCGAGTAACAATATTACAAAAATATTGGCCATATTCATCATTTTTTTCAAGTGTTCTCCCCAGCAATGAGTGATATGTGTTCTGTTATGACTCCAAATTGAGGAGTAGGACCACTAGTTTCTCATTAGTCAGGAAACTGGAGATCATCGGGTTGTTCAAGCCAAGGAGGTGGTCGTGGCCATTGTAGTTAGGCTACATGTTCTTAGTGATAGTGGGGTGGATCCACTTAGGGTAGTCAGGCAGGGTCATAGGGTTGCAATACATCTCATACTTTTGCAGTGGAGGAGACCCAAAAAAAGTGGGATCTTAGACCCTCTACGGTTAGAGGTACAATTCTAGTTGCCCCAGTTTTAGCTTCTTTTATTTCTAATACAAGGGATTCCCATAGTTTTATATTTATTTCCGTTATGGAGAGTCTTGGGCTCTGTATCATTACTTCTGAGGATATTATGATGCTAGACACTCTAATGGGGATTAGGATGGATATTGTACTTCAGTGTAAGGAGATCCCTCTTGAGGTTAGTGGGTGTCACTTCTTATGGGACCTATATGTCATAGAGATGATATGATTCACTTTCATTCTTGGAATGGACTGGTTGGTCTCCTTTCAGGACATTTTGATGACTGTTATCACTGCAGGGTGAGTTTCACATCACCAGAGGGAATTTATTTTCTACACAACGGTGAATGGGATGTCCAGGTGAGTATAGCTGGACCTGACCATCATGGGCTAGGAGGAATTACAGCCCAGATTACTAGTTTATATCTATATGACAAAGGGACCTCCCGAGTAGACTTTCATCTAGTGGTGAATCATTTCAGAGATGTCTTCATAGACGACTTCTTAGGTTTAACTCCTGAGCGAGAGGTATATTTCTCTATTAAGCTTATGCCAGGAGCAGTATCAGTGTCTATTCCTCCTTATAGGATGGATACAACAGAGTTACAAGAGCTCAATAAGAAGTTAGAGGAATTCTAGGAAAAGGGTTTCATTGGAACCAGTACTTATCCTTGGGGTTCACTTGTCTTATTTTCAAAAAAGGAAAACAGTACACTCCGACTTTGTGTGGATTATCGAAAGTGGAACCATTTGACGACCGAGAACCAATATCATTTTACAAGGACTGATGATCTTTTTTATCAACTTCTAGGATACTAGGTGTTCTTTAATGTTGAATTGATATCCTTATATCATCATTTGTGTGTCTGACCATCAGATATACCTCTCAAATCCTTTCGGAGCATGTATGGCCAATACTAGTATTTGGTTTTTTCATTTAGTCTCACGAATGCAGCATCAGTTTTTATGGCACAGGTGAACCAAGTGTTCCATCCTTACTTGGATTCTTTTGTGGAAGTCTTCATTGAGGATATCTTGGTGTACTATCACACTCAACACGACCATTCCACCCACCTTGACATCTTATTAAGTACACAATGAAATCATCAGTTGTATGACAAGATCTCAAAATGCCACTTTTTGATGGACCTAATTCACATCTTGGGTCATGTTATCTCAGAGAAATGAGTAATGGTAGACCCATAGAAAGTGAGAGCAGTAGATTCCTAGGATCATCCGAAGAATGTCTCTGATTCATGTAGTTTTTTAGGGCTAGTTTGTTATTAGATATTCTTTATACATTACTTTTCATACTTTTTAGTGCACTTACATGCCTAACTAAGAAGGGTGCGAAGTACTTGTGGAAAGAATCCTGCGATTCATCCTTTCAGGATCTGAAAGGGGGACTAAATTTAGAACTGATACTGATTTTTCCATAGTTGGGAAAGAGTTACATCATTTACTGTGATATATCAGGTATTGGTCTTGGATCATTTCATATGCAGGGGGATAGAGTTGTTATTTACGGGTCTCAGTAGTGAAGTTCACATGAGAGGAATTACCCAACACATGATCTCGAAATAGATAATGTTTTTCATGCTTTGCATGATAGAAGACACTATCTTTTGGGATATAACTCTGTGGTATACACCGACCACAAGAGCCTCAAGTATATATTTACTTAGAGAGATATAAATTTAAGATATCTAAGATGGGTTGAGTAACTTCAGTATTTTGGCTTTGATCTTGTATACATGCATCAGAAAGGAAACATAGTGGTTGATGTGTTGAGTAGTAGGACTCAGATACAGGAAGTTCAAAAGGAAAATAGTAAGTGGAATCTCATGGATATGTTATTTGAGATGTATTTGGAGGTGAACTATAGAGAGGGTAAGACATCTCATTCTTCTATAGTTGATACCTCTACTCTACCAGATCTAGTGTGAATGAGGAAACTATTAGATTTCAAAGGCCTAGTGCTATGGAAGATTGTGTCATGAGAGGACACTACTCCTGGGAGGACTATAGAAGAGGATGAGATATTTCATTTTGATGGGTGCGTATGGGTGTCATCAAACATATGCGAGGAGTTGATGTTAGAATTTCATGCCTCCATATGGTAAGTTCATCTTGGTGTCACCTAGATGTATCAAGATCTACATTGATAGTACTGATGTCCAGGTATGAAGAGGGATGTTTCTGGTTTTCTTATGAGATGTTCCATCTATCATCATGAGAAGGTGGAGCATCAGTGACCAGTAGGGTTGTTAAAAAATTTACCCATTCCCGAGTGGAATTTTAATGATATCATGATGAATTTTTTGATGTGTTTACCGAGGTTTCCATGAGGGAATGATGCATTTTGGGTTATTGTTGATAGACTCATGAAGGTTGAACATTTCTTGCTGATCAAGGAAACCTTTAGTGTTGATGGTCTTGGAAGGTTTTACATTTGATAGATTGTATGTCTACATAGGGTTCCACATTCTATCATTTCAGAAAAGGATGCCTAGTTTACTTTTTCATGTCTAGAAGGGACTATAGAGGGAATTGGGTATGCATGTAATTTTGAGTACATCTTACCATCCCCAGACAAATATCCAATCTGAGTGCACAATTCAGGTATTCGAGAATATGCTTCGAGCATATGCCCATGATTTTGGGGGGTCTTGGGAGAGACACTTACCCCTAGTGATTTTTTCCCACAATAACAGTTTCCAAGTGATGATTTATATGGAACCTTATGAGGCATTGTATGGTAGGACATGTCGATCACCCCTATGTTGGATGGAGGTAAGAGAGGCAACAATGTTGGGACCTTTTCTTGTCTAGTATACCACTAAGTATGTGGAGTTGATTTTGAAGAGGATGTCTACTACATAGTCTCACCAAAAATCTCATGTTGATCGATGGAGACGACCCCTGGAGTTCGAGGTTGGAGATCTGGTTTTCTTACGCGTCGCACCTAGATTGGGACATGAGAGAATTATGATACAAGGGAGTATTTCACTGAGATAGGTTGGGCTGTTTGTGGTTTTGGAGAGAGTTCGCCCGGTGGCCTATCGGTTGTATTTACCTTAGAGGTATCAGGCTATGCACGACGTATTTCATGCTTCTCAGCTATAACATTACTTTCCGACCCATCTCACATTTTTTAACCTGAGGAGTTTGAGTTGGAGGTGGATGCATACATTGAAAATCACCCTACTCAAATTGTGGATAGCAGCACAAATTTTTAATGTGGTGTTTCTGTTCTTCTAATATGGGTTCTATGGTATCACATGCGAGTACATTATAAGACCTGGGAGAGGAATGTCGACGTACGATCACATTGGCCAGAGTTGTTTGAAGTTTTTTTTCACCACCCTTGGAAGGGAAATTGGGGATGAATTATTTTATGGGGGAAGTTAATAAGAATCCAGATCTTCATTTTTGGAATGGATCTTTTTCCGAGTTGTTTTTGAGGAAAAAGGAGGAATTCATAAATTTTCTAAGTACACTTTGTGTACCCAGTTACCACGTGTAGCTGTGTAATAGCCGTGTAATAGCTGAGTACATGGCTATTTAGGTGACCTAGAAGACCACTTAAAGTGAGGGACGGTTGAGGCTAGTACATGACATGTACATTAAATGAACATGCCATGTACTTTTATTTTTAATTGATGAATCAAGGCATGGTTGCATCTTATGTCCAAAAACCACTTCTTCCCCCCTCATTTCGTACAAGATAGTGATAAATGATTGAAGAAATTAGAGCTCCTCTAGTTTCATCATTCGACCTCTGATTGATACACTATCAGTTTCATTGGATTCCCACTGGTGAGTTCTCACTTCCCCTAGAGACTCTCTTCATAATTTCCCCTCTCTCATGAGTTATATAGGGTTGATTATTTTTACAATTTTCATATATCTACAACTTCTTAATCCGATTAAAGGGATAATGTTCAAGAGTGTTCATCATACAAAATAAAGGTAGGTGGTTTGTGCCTTTCTATGATTGTCTTTGGATTATATATTCTTAAATTTATGAATACCCATGTTTTGGGTGTTGTGTGTTTTGAATTTAAAAACTATTTAATTCCTGCTATGGTTTTTTTGTTTGAGAAAGTGTTATTTCTTATTCATAAGGTTTTATACCTTGATTAAGGGTGATTTCTCCTTGTTTGACTGACTATGGCAGTTTGTTCCAGAATGTCATAGGGTTTCTTTATTTTCCATGCCTAGTGTTGTTAGGATAGAGTTACAGATTATGTTAGATACATGTGATTTGCATTGTGAAAGTTTGACCAAGGGTAATTGACTTTGAGAGCTTCCCTAGGTAGGTTTATTTATGTATAATTATTGTTATGTTGACCCAGAGGTATTGATTATGATAGCTTTAGGGTGGTTATAGACTAGTGGGGTTAGACTGTGAGAGATACCTAGAGGGTCGTTATTAAATGAATGTTGGAGCATAGGGAATTGACTATGAGAGCTTCCATGGGGGCCAGTATAATTTATTGTTGCACTACTAGAAAAGGGGGCAGTGGATCCCCCCTGACTCGGGCGACCGCCATTGGCGGTCGCTATAGCCCACCATTAGCGACCGCCAATGGCGGTCGCTAACCTGCCTAAAAATATTCGGGGGGTTTCTGCGCCCCCCCCCCCCCCCCCCCGCGCCCTCGATCTCGCCCTAACCCCTCGCCGCCCTCCCTCGCGCCGCCCTCCCCTCCCCCGCCGCCCGGCCTCCCCCGCCGCCCGGCCTCCCCCGCCGCCCAGCCTCCCCCGCCGCCCGGCCTCCCCCGCCGCCCGGCCTCCCCCTCCGCCCGGCCTCCCCCGCCGCCCAGCCTCCCCCGCCGCCTGCCTTCAGGCCTCCGGCCGCCGCCCTCCGCCTTCGGGCCTCCGGCCGCCGCCCTCCGGCCTCTCGGCCCTCCCCCCCCCACTCCGGACGGCACCCGCACCCCGGACAGCCCCCGGCGCGCACTCCGGACCGCCCCCCGCACCCCGGACGCCTCCCCGCACCCCGGACAGCACCCCCCCCCCCCCCCCGCGCACTCCGGACCGCCCCCCGCACCCCGGACGCCTCCCCGCACCCCGGACAGCACCCCCCCGCGCACTCCGGACCGCCCCCCGCACCCCGGACGCCTCCCCGCACCCCGGAAAGCCCCCCCTGCACTCAGACACCCCCCTCCGTACCCGGACATCCCCCCCGCACCCCGGACAGCCCCCCCCCCCCCCCCCCCCCGCACTCGGACACCCCCCCTCCGAACCCGGACAGCCCCCCCGCACCCCGGACAGGCCCCCCGCACCCCGGACACCCCCACCCCGCACCCCCGACAGCCCCCCTGCACCCCAGACAGCCCCCCCTCCCCCGCACCCCAGACACCCCCGCACCCCGAACACCCCTGCCCGCACCCCTGACAGGCCCCCGACACCCCAGACACCACTCCCCGCACCTCGGACAGCCCCCCCCCGACCCCGGACACCCCCCCCCCCCTCGCTGCCCGTCCCCCGTCCCCTCACCGCCTCCTCTCCTCCAGCTCCCCGCCGCCGCCGCCGCCCGTCCCCTCCCTTGCCGCACCGCCTTTGGCTCCGGCTCCCCTTCGCTGCCTCCTCTCCCTCGCAGCACAGCCTTCGGCTCCCCTCCCTTTCAGGTTTGTAGCTCAATCAGGTAACATGAGCTTTCAGTTACATTATTATTTTATCAATGGTTCATAAACAAATGGTTAATATTTATTTTGAATATAGTTGATTTGAAAAATGTAAATGTAATAAGTATTGTGTAAATGTTTGTTATACAGATATTATTATGGATAAGAGTTGGATTGATCTTCCAAATCGAACGTCTAGAGAATATTTCAATGGCATTATGCAGTTTATTGAGTTCACGAGAGGATTTGAAAGTGACTATATTAGTTGTCCATGTAGAAAATGTGCCAACAGATATCAATTCACACGAGATACTGTGAGGGAGCACCTTTTCTTTAATGGATTTCTGAAAAATTATAAGAGTTGGACTCGTCATGGAGAAGAATATGTTCGTTGTCAAAATACAGATGCAGCTCAGATGGATGTTGATGCAAGGATGACTGATCCAATGCATGAAATGCTTACTGAAATGGTACGTGGGTTTGATCCTGAAGGCATTGACATCCAGAATCTTGAGACCGGTGAGATAAATCTTCGCTCTGGTGCAGATCGTGATTCGAGGAGGTTTTATGAAGTACTTGATGATGCGAAAACAGAATTATATCCTGGATGTACTTCTTACAATAAACTGTCGTTTATCGTGGAGTTGTTGCATTTGAAGACTTTGAATAATTGGTCAGACACATCATTCGACATGCTTTTGGTTTTATTGAAAAAAGTTCTTCCTGTCGACGCTAAGATTCCTGAGTCGTATTACTATGCTCGTAAGTTGACAGAGAACTTAGGTTTTACATATGAGACTATAGATGCATGTGAAAACAATTGTATGTTGTTTAGAAATGAAACTGCTCATTTGGATATTTGTACGGTTTGTGGCGCTTCCAGGTGGAAAGAGAACAGGGGAAATAAGACTTATCAAAGTCAGATTGCGATACAGGGGAAACCGATTGCCGTAAAGCAAATGCGTTACTTTCCCCTTAAACCGAGGTTGAAAAGATTTTTTATGTCATCTAAAGTTTCTAATTTAATGAGATGGCATGCAGAAAGAGTTCATTAAAGTGACATGTTAACCCACCCGGCAGACTCTCATGCATGGAAGGATTTTGATAAGAGACATCCCGACTTTGCTAAAGATGTTCGTAATGTCCGATTGGGATTGGCAGTAGATGGTTTCAATCCATTCAAGTCTATGGTTGGTGCAACTCATAGCACATGGCCCGTGGTGTTGGTTCCATATAATCTTCCTCCGTGGCTTTGTATGAAGCAACAATTTATATTACTTTCCACTCTTATTGATGGACCTAAAAGTCTGGGGGATAAGATTGATGTTTACCTTCAGCCATTGATTGATGAGTTGAATGAATTTTGGGGCGATGGTGTGATGACTTATGACTGAGAAACGAATGAAATGTTCAAACTGCATGCAGCTTTATTGTGGACAATCAATGACTTCCCAGCTTATGCAAATTTATCAGGCTGGAGTACGAAAGGGGAATTTGCTTGCCCTTGTTGCAATAAAAGTAAAAAATCTGTATGGCTTAAACATTCCAAAAAATGGGCATACATGGGTCACAGGCGTTTTCTCCCTCCCCAGCACAGGTTCAGAAAGGACAGAGTGGCATTTGATGGTTCTAGAGAGTTCAGCCCAGCACCAAAGATCATGACAGGAGTCGAAATGTTATCGCAGATTGAGGAAGAAAACATTCGCACGGTATATGAAATTCAGGATTTGGTGGCTCCTCCTGTACGTAATATTCGTGCTGCGGGTAGGCAGCGCAGTCACAATTGGAAAAAGAAAAGTATTTTTTATAGTCTTCCGTATTGGAAAACTAACATGTTGAGGCATAATTTGGATGTCATGCACATTGAAAAAAATGTTTGTGATAACATATTGTGGACCATTTTAGGTGTCAGTGGAAAGTCAAAGGACCATGTTAATGCACGCCGTGATTTGGAAGAAATGGGTTTAAGGAAACAGTTGCATTTACAGTTAGCTGAGGGAAACAAGGCATATATGCCTACTGTACAGTATTCGATGACTACAGAGGAGAGAAAGACATTTCTTTCCATTTTGAAGATGGTCAAGGTGCCTGATGGTTACTCTTCTAATATTTCAAAGTGTGTGAATCTGACGAGCAAGACATTGCAAGGGTTGAAAAGTCATGACAATCAAATATTACTTCAGCAGTTGATTCCAATCGCAATTTTTGATTGTTTATCCCCCAATGTTGTTCAGCCCTTGATTGAGATGAGTAATTTTTTTAGACAGCTTTGTTTAAGAAATCAACGAATGAGTGATTTAAAAAGTTTGCAGGACCGAATTGTACTTACGCTTTGTCACTTTGAGAAACTTTTCCCCCCCTCATTTTTTGATGTTATGGTCCACGTGATAGTGCACCTAACTGATGAAGTAATGGCTGCTGGTCCAGTGCAATTCAGGTGGATGTATCCTATTGAACGGTATTTGAGTACATTGAAAAGATTTGTACGCAACAGAGCTCGTCCAGAGGCATCAATAGCCAATGGTTATTTGATGGATGAGTGTACTACCTTTTGTGCAGAATATCTTACGGATGTTGAAACAAAATTAGATAAGCCCTCTCGGATTCATGATGGTCCAGTTGGAGAAGGAACCACATTTGATATGGACAACATCGAGTGGATACAAGCACATCGATATATCTTGTTCAATACTCCATCAGTTGCACCATTAATGCAGTAAGTATCTTATCAATGTGCTTGTATAACTTTTACATGTTTTCTTTGCATAAGTTGATCTTTTAAACATCGCGTAATCATTTGCAGGAAACACATTAATGAGATAAAAGAAGAGATGCATCGTGCGACTGAGTTTCAAATTCAACAATCTCATTATGCGACATTTCATGATTGGTTCAAGGATTATGTATGTATAAATTGATTTTCATTATGATTGAAGTATTAAACTAATTCTTTCTGCATATATCAGTATTGATTTTTATAAATTATGTAGGTTCGTAAGCTGAGGGAGTTAGGGGACCCCACGCTACCTGAAGTATTTATCCAACTGGCTGAGGGTCCATCTATAACGGCTCGTCGTTATAAAGCTATTGATGCTAATGGTTTTCGATTTCGCATTAAAGATGTTGACGAGAAACGAGCAACTCAAAACAGTGGCATCGGTTGTCCCTTTGTCGATTCTGGTTATTACTATGGTCAATTGATAGACATCATTGAAGTTGTATATACACACGGTTTGAAGTACATATTGTTAAAGTGTAATTGGGTTGATCCAGTGCGTGGATGTAAAGTCGATCAATATCAGTTTTCATTGGTGAATTTTAACTATATGTTATACAGAAATAATGAACGAGTTGAGAATGAACCTTTCATTTTGACATCACAAGCGGAACAAGTATTCTTCGTTACTTTGCCTTCGGATCCAAGTTGGCAAGTTGTTGTCAAAATGTCTCGGCGAGGAGTGTTTTTATTTGAAGAAGATGAACCCGAGACTGTTCCGTTTGTTTACCAACAACTTGATCAACATACCGTAGTTCAACGTGAAGAAGATATTTATTGGGTCAGAGCGGCTGTTGAAGGAGAAACGGTCGATTTGCATGCTTAATGAAAGGTATAATTGTTTTCCCGCTATTCAGTAGAATGTCCTAGGATATCATAAATTATCTAATCATTTTATAAATCCTTATAAGTTTTAATCCTCACTTTTGTAAGTTAATTCAGTCATAAATATTTAGGTTGATTAACTTTCTGATTTTTTAAAATTCATTCACAACTAATTATTCAATCCATTTTTTGTTTGATTAACAGTTGTACAAGTTTGATTTATTAAGAACAATCCAATTTATCTTTTAAACACTTTGGACTCATTACTGATATTTTGTATGACTGCAGACATGTCAGGGGAAGAGGCAGAAAATCCACATCATCCATCTGAGGCATCTACGTCTCAGGGTCGAGGTATGTTTGAATGTCATTGTCTATATTTTTTATTTAATTGACATATATATATATATATAACATTTGTCAATTTATATATAAAATTGTTTTCAATAGGATCAGACTCGGCTGCTTCTTCCTCTCGCAGGAGAGGCCCTGGTCGTGGCATATTATCATGGAATTCCGACACGACGATAGATGTTTCATTTGATGAGGTATTTCATCCCGTGGGACCGAATGCCCCGACATTTATTCGTCAGCTGGGTCATATCATACGTGACCCACATCGATTTCCATTGACCACGCGTGATTGGGCTTCTATCCCTCAGGACACATTAGATCGTCTATGGAGGGAGGTTCAGGTAAGAAAATAATTTTACTTTATTTTCTATTTATAAATAATACTAATATGTTTGATTATTTTCATTATAGCAAAATTTGAAAGTATGCCCTGAAGAGTTTCGGCCGGTGTGTATGAGAAAATGCCGTAAGCTGTGGAAAGATTATAAAGGCAAAGTGAAGAGGGACCACTGGATACCAAATGTGGGTGCCCTTGACATTTTGGAAAAGGTCCCGAGAGGTGTCCTCCCAGCTCAGTGGCGTGACTTGGTTGCATATTGGTCTACTGAGGGTGTTGCGGTTAGTATATTAATTATTTTGCTGTATATATATTTTCAAGAATATGTGATTTGTTTGAAATTTGAATGAATTGAATGTAGGAGGTGTCAACACGCCATTCGGAGAATCGAGCGTTGCAGGGACCAGCTCACAGGCTCGGGACTCGTCACGTGTCTCAGATCCGACATGAGGTATATATCATTCATTTTTTAATTTATTAATTAATATGGTTTTGTGTTTATATTCTTTTAATATACAGTTGCGAGGGCAAGGTGCAGCAACTGATAAAATGTCGGTGTGGATAAGGACTCGTGATCGCAATGATCCAGAGGTTGCAGCATTGATAGTAAGTGTCTGTACTTACCAATAATTACATAAATCTATATATTAACATATATATATTTAAATATTTCACAGGATCAATTTGAAGCTGAGTTAGAACATCTTCCAGAGGACCAGCGACAGCTTCCCATGCGACGGGATGAGATCTTTCATCGCATTATTGGCCGGGACGGGCATGGCTATAGTTTGACCTATGGAGCAGGGATTCCTCGTTCTGTAGTGTCACGCGCTGCGGTTGTCGGTCCTGCTGTTGCTCATATGACACAGCAGATGTCAGATTTTGAGGCACGGCTGCGCGCTTCCGAGGAGACAAATGCGCAATTGACAGCTGAGGTTAGAGCACTGCGGGAATATGTGCGTCGAGCTGATGGTACAGGGGATCATACGACGCAGGTATATACTGTATTTATTTATTTAATTTAAATTATTTTTGTTATTAAAATATTTATAATGTTTATTTGTTGTAGGCACCTGGCCCACCAGAAGGAGGTAGCAGTGATGGCAACGCGTGACGCACCATATATTCACGAGATATGTTTTTTGTTTTTAGTGGTAGGGTTGACATTGATGTACTGTATTTATTCATTTAAGTAATGCATTATTACCATCCATGGTGGTCTTTTAAATATTTTATACACATTGAGTTTTTGATCAGATAATCTTGAATGATTCTACATTTGAAAAAGTCGAACTAATTCCAACAGATCAATAAATCTGATATTATAGATTATGTATTATTAATATATTTTTTATAAATTTCTGTATGGTATCGATAAAAGAAATATGTATTAATTAGATGTTATCATTTTTATTTTTCACTTTTGTAATCAATGGGATGGCCTTTGCACCCCCGGAGAACCCCCCGCACACCCGTACAGCCCCCCGCCACCCCCGTACAGCCCCCCGCCACCCCCGTACAGGCCCCCGCCACCCCCGTACAGCCCCCCGCACCCCCGTACAGCCCCCCCCCCCCCCCGCACCCCCGTACAGCCCCCCGCCACCCCCGTACAGCCCCCCGCACCCCCGTACAGCCCCCCGCCACCCCCGTACAGCCCCCCGACACCCCCGTACAGCCCCCCGACACCCACGTACAACCCCCCGCACCCCCGTACAGCCCCCCGCCACCCCGTACAGCCCCCCGCCACCCCCGTACAGCCCCCCGCCACCCCCGTACAGCCCCCCGCACCCCCGTACAGCCCCCCGCCACCCCCGTACAGCCCCCCGACACTCCCGTACAGCCCCCCGACACCCCCGTACAGCCCCACGCACCCCCGTACAGCCCCCCGCCACCCCCGTACAGCCCCCCGCCACCCCCGTACAGCCCCCCGCCACCCCCGTACAGCCCCCCGCCACCCCCGTACAGCCCCCCGCCACCCCCGTACAGCCACCCGCCACCCCCGTACAGCCCCCCGCCACCCCCGTACAGCCCCCCGCCACCCCCGTACAGCCCCCCGCCACCCCCGTACAGCCCCCCGCACCCCCGTACAGCCCCCCCTCACCCCCGTACAGCCCCCCGATTGTGCCGTTTTCAGCAGCGCGGCGCGCGTTGAAATGGCGCGTTGGGGGGTCAAAACCACCCGAACGACCTCTGAATGCCACGAAACCGTACGACAACATCCGGGGCGTGAATTGTGAAATGGTCGGCTAGACGGCACCTCATTCGGAGGTGTCGTGTGACCGCGGCGGCCGGAAACGCGTTTCCGGCGCCATTAAACACCAAAACGGCGTGCGGCGGTCCAATTCGGAGCAAACGTGCTCCGAACGACCTGAAACCGCACGGGAACGATAGAAATATTATTCCTGAGATGCAGGAGGAGGCCGCACGTTCATCGGACGTGCGGTCCGCGCGGCACGTCCGATTGTGCCGTTTTCAGCAGCGCGGCGCGCGCTGAAATGGCGCGTTGGGGGGTCAAAACCACCCGAACGACCTCCGAATGCCACGAAACCGTACGACAACATCCGGGGCGTGAATTGTGAAATGGTCGGCCAGACGACATCTCATTCGGAGGTGCCGTGTGACCGCGGCGGCCGGAAACGCGTTTCCGGCGCCATAAAACACCAAAACGGCGTGCGGCGGTCCAATTCGGAGAAAACGTGCTCCGAACGACCTGAAACCGCACGGGCACGATAGAAATATTATTCCTGAGATGCAGGAGGAGGCCGCACGTTCATCGGACGTGCGGTTCGCGCGGCACGTCCGATTGTGCCGTTTTCAGCAGCGCGGCGCGCGTTGAAATGGCGCGTTGGGGGGTCAAAACCACCCGAACGACCTCTGAATGTCACGAAACCGTACGAAAACATCCGGGGCGTGAATTGTGAAATGGTCGGCCAGACGGAACCTCATTCGGATGTGCCGTGTGACCGCGGCGGCCGGAAATGCGTTTCCGGCGCCATTAAACACCAAAACGGCGTGCGGCGGTCCAATTCGGAGCAAACGTGCTCCGAACGACCTGAAACCGCACGGGAACGATAGAAATATTATTCCTGAGATGCAGGAGGAGGCCGCACGTTCATCAGACGTGCGGTGCGCGCGGCACGTCCGATTGTGCCGTTTTCAGCAGCGCGGCGCGCGCTGAAATGGCGCGTTGGGGGGTCAAAACCACCCGAACGACCTCCGAATGCCACGAAACCGTACGACAACATCCGGGGCGTGAATTGTGAAATGGTCGGCCAGACGGCACCTCATTCGGAGGTGCAGTGTGACCGCGGCGGCCGGAAACGCGTTTCCGGCGCCATAAAACACCAAAACGGCGTGCGACGGTCCAATTCGGAGCAAACATGCTCCGAACGACCTGAACCCGCACGGGAACGATAGAAATATTATTCCTGAGATGCAGGAGGAGGCCGCACGTCCATCGGACGTGCGGTGCGCGCGGCACGTCCGATTGTGCCGTTTTCAGCAGCGCGACACGCGCTGAAATGGCGCGTTGGGGGGTCAAAACCACCCGAACGACCTCCGAATGCCACGAAACCGTACGAAAACATCCGGGGCTTGAATTGTAAAATGGTCGGCCAGACGGCACCTCATTCGGATGTGCCGTGTGACCGCGGCGGCCGGAAACGCGTTTCCGGCGCCATAAAACACCAAAACGGCGTGCGGCGATCCAATTCGGAGCAAACGTGCTCCGAACGACCTGAAACCGCACGGGAACGATAGAAATATTATTCCTGAGATGCAGGAGGAGGCCGCACGTCCATCGGACGTGCGGTGCGCGCGGCACGTCCGATTGTGCCGTTTTCAGCAGCGCGGCGCGCGCTGAAATGGCGCGTTGGGGGGTCAAAACCACCCGAACGACCTCCGAATGCCACGAAACCGTACGACAACATCCGGGGCGTGAATTGTGAAATGGTCGGCCAGACGGAACCTCATTCGGAGGTGCAGTGTGACCGCGGCGGCCGGAAACGCGTTTCCGGCGCCATAAAACACCAAAACGGCGTGCGACGGTCCAATTCGGAGCAAACGTGCTCCGAACGACCTGAAACCGCACGAGAACGATAGAAATATTATTCCTGAGATGCAGGAGGAGGCCGCACGTCCATCGGACGTGCGGTGCGCGCGGCACGTCCGATTGTGCCGTTTTCAGCAGCGCGGCGCGCGCTGAAATGGCGCGTTGGGGGGTCAAAACCACCCGAACGACCTCCGAATGCCACGAAACCGTACGACAACATCCGGGGCTTGAATTGTGAAATGGTCGGCCAGACGGCACCTCATTCGGATGTGCCGTGTGACCGCGGCGGCCGGAAACGCGTTTCCAGCGCCATAAAACACCAAAACGGCGTGCGGCGATCCAATTCGGAGCAAACGTGCTCCGAACGACCTGAAACCGCACGGGAACGATATAAATATTATTCCTGAGATGCAGGAGGAGGCCGCACGTCCATCGGACGTGCGGTGCGCGCGGTACGTCCGATTGTGCCGTTTTCAGCAGCGCGGCGCGCGCTGAAATGGCGCGTTGGGGGGTCAAAACCACACGAACGACCTCCGAATGCCACGAAACCGTACGACAACATCCGGGGCGTGAATTGTGAAATGCTCGGCCAGACAGCACCTCATTCGGAGGTGCCGTGTGACCGCGGCGGCCGGAAACGCGTTTCCGGCGCCATAAAACACCAAAACGGCGTGCGACGGTCCAATTCGGAGCAAACGTGCTCCGAACGACCTGAAACCGCACGGGAATGATAGAAATATTATTCCTGAGATGCAGGAGGAGGCCGCACGTCCATCGGACGTGCGGTGCGCGCGGCACGTCCGATTGTGCCGTTTTCAGCAGCGCGGCGCGCGCTGAAATGGCGCGTTGGGGGGTCAAAACCACCCGAACGACCTCCGAATGCCACGAAACCGTACGAAAACATCCGGGGCTTGAATTGTGAAATGGTCGGCCAGACGGCACCTCATTCGGATGTGCCGTGTGACCGCGGCGGCCGGAAACGCGTTTCCGGCGCCATAAAACACCAAAACGGCGTGCGGCGGTCCAATTCGGAGCAAACGTGTTCCGAACGACCTGAAACCGCACGGGAACGATAGAAATATTATTCCTGAGATGCAGGAGGAGGCCGCACGTCCATCGGATGTGCGGTGCGCGTGGCACGTCCGATTGTGCCGTTTTCAGCAGCGCGGCGCACGCTGAAATGTTGCGTTGGGGGGTCAAAACCACACGAACGACCTCCGAATGCCACGAAACCGTACGACAACATCCGGGGCGTGAATTGTGAAATGGTCGGCCAGACGGCACCTCATTCGTAGGTGCCGTGTGACCGCGGCGGCCGGAAACGCGTTTCCGGCGTCATAAAACACCAAAACGGCGTGCGACGGTCCAATTCGGAGCAAACGTGCTCCGAACGACCTGAAACCGCACGAGAACGATAGAAATATTATTCCTGAGATGCAGGAGGAGGCCGCACGTCCATCGGACGTGCGGTGCACGCGGCACCTCCGATTGTGCCGTTTTCAGCAGCGCGGCGCGCGCTGAAATGGCGCGTTGGGGGGTGAAAACCACACGAACGACCTCCGAATGCCACGAAACCGTACGACAACATCCGGGGCGTGAATTGTGAAATGGTCGGCCAGACGGCACCTCATTCGGAGGTGCCGTGTGACCGCGGCGGCCGGAAACGCGTTTCCGGCGCCATAAAACACCAAAACGGCGTGCGGCGGTCCAATTCGGAGCAAACGTGCTCCGAACGACCTGAAACCGCACGGAAACGATAGAAATATTATTCCTGAGATGCAGGAGGAGGCCGCACATCCATCGGACGTGCGGTGCGTGCGGCACGTCCGATTGTGCCGTTTTCAGCAGCGCGGCGCGCGCTGAAATGGCGCGTTGGGGGGTCAAAACCACACGAACGACCTCCGAATGCCACGAAACCGTACGACAACATCCGGGGCGTGAATTGTGAAATGGTCGGCCCGACGGCACCTCATTCGGAGGTGCCGTGTGACCGCGGCGGCCGGAAACACGTTTCCGGCGCCATAAAACACCAAAACGGCGTGCGATGGTCCAATTCGGAGAAAACGTGCTCCGAACGACCTGAAACCGCACGGGAACGATAGAAATATTATTCCTGAGATGAAGGAGGAGGCCGCACGTCCATCGGACGTGCGGTGCGCGCGGCACGTCCGATTGTGCCGTTTTCAGCAGCGCGGCGCGCGCTGAAATGGCGCGTTGGGGGGTCAAAACTACCCGAACGACCTCCGAATGCCACGAAACCGTACGACAACATCCGGGTCTTGAATTTTGAAATGGTAGGCCAGACGGAACCTCATTCAGATGTGCCGTGTGACCGCGGCGGCCGGAAACGCGTTTCCGGCGCCATTAAACAGCAAAACGGCGTGCGGCGGTCCAATTCGGAGCAAACGTGCTCCGAACGACCTGAAACCGCACGGGAACGATAGAAATATTATTCCTGAGATGCAGGAGGAGGCCGCACGTCCATTGGACGTGCGGTGCGCGCGGCACGTCCGATTGTGCCGTTTTCAGCAGCGCGGCGCGCGCTGAAATGGCGCGTTGGGGGGTCAAAACCACCCGAACGACCTCCGAATGCCACGAAACCGTACGAAAACATCCGGGGCTTGAATTGTGAAATGGTCGGCCAGACGGCACCTCATTCGGATGTGCCGTGTGACCGCGGTGGCCGGAAACGCGTTTCCGGCGCCATAAAACACCAAAACGGCGTGCGGCGGTCCAATTCGGAGCAAACGTGCTCCGAACGACCTGAAACCGCACGGGAACGATAGAAATATTATTCCTGAGATGCAGGAGGAGGCCGCACGTCCATCGGACGTGCGGTGCGCGCGACAGGTCCGATTGTGCCGTTTTCAGCAGCGCGGCGCGCGCTGAAATGGCGCGTTGGGGGGTCAAAACCATACGAACGACCTCCGAATGCCACGAAACCGTACGACAACATCCGGGGCGTGAATTGTGAAATGGTCGGCCAGACGGCACCTCATTCGGAGGTGCCGTGTGACCGCGGCGGCCGGAAACGCGTTTCCGGCGCCATAAAACACCAAAACGGCGTGCGGCGGTCCAATTCGGAGCAAACGTGCTCCGAACGACCTGAAACCGCACGGGAACGATAGAAATATTATTCCTGAGATGCAGGAGGAGGTCGCACGTCCATCGGACGTGCGGTGCGCGCGGCACGTCCGATTGTGCCGTTTTCAGCAGCGCGGCGCGCGCTGAAATGGCGCGTTGGGGGGTCAAAACCACACGAACGACCTCCGAATGCCACGAAACCGTACGAAAACATCCGGGGCGTGAATTGTGAAATGGTCGGCCAGACGGCACCTCATTCGGAGGTGCCGTGTGACCGCGGTGGCCGGAAACGCGTTTCCGGCGCCATAAAACACCAAAACGGCGTGCGGCGGTCCAATTCGGAGCAAACGTGCTTCGAACGACCTGAAACCGCACGGGAACGATAGAAATATTATTCCTGAGATGCAGGAGGAGGCCGCACGTCCATCGGACGTGCGGTGCGCGCGGCACGTCCGATTGTGCCGTTTTCAGCAGCGCGGCGCGCGCTGAAATGGCGCATTGGGGGGTCAAAACCACACGAACGACCTCCGAATGCCACGAAACCGTACGACAACATCCGGGGCGTGAATTGTGAAATGGTCGGCCAGACGGCACCTCATTCGGAGGTGCCGTGTGACCGCGGCGGCCGGAAACGCGTTTCCGGCGCCATAAAACACCAAAACGGCGTGCGACGGTCCAATTCGGAGCAAACGTGCTCCGAACGACCTGAAACCGCACGGGAACGATAGAAATATTATTCCTGAGATGCAGGAGGAGGCCGCACGTCCATCGGACGTGCGGTGCGCGCGGCACGTCCGATTGTGCCGTTTTCAGCAGCGCGGCGCGCGCTGAAATGGCGCGTTGGGGGGGTCAAAACCACCCGAACGACCTCCGAATGCGACGAAACCGTACGACAACATCCGGGGCTTGAATTTTGAAATGGTCGGCCAGACGGCACCTCATTCGGATGTGCCGTGTGACCGCGGCGACCGGAAACGCGTTTCCGGCGCCATTAAACACCAAAACGGCGTGCGGCGGTCCAATTCGGAGCAAACGTGCTCCGAACGACCTGAAATGAGATTATTTCTTGAATCGAAGTTTTTAAATTATTATAACACAATGATTTGATATTATATATGTATTAAATATATATTAAAACATTTAAAATATTATATATATATATATATATATTTAAAATATTGTATTTAATAGTATATATATGAATATTTTTACATAAATATATATATATATTTATATTGAATTCAATAAAAAAAATTTTTAAAATTTTTTTTTTTTTGAATAGCGACCGCCAGAGGCGGTCGCTATAGGGGGCCATGCAGGCCCACTATAGCGACCGCCAGGCGGTCACTGAAGGCCGATCTGCCGGCCTTCTATAGCGACCGCCAATGGCGGTCGCTAATAGTCTTATTTTTAGTAGTGTTGCCATGTAGACGTAGGGGGTATTGACTACAAGGGAATCCCAGGTGGTTGTTTGTAAATGTTTAGTGCTATGTTGGACCAAAAAGGGTTAGATTATGTGAGATTTCATAGAGGGTCATTATTTATTGAATTGATGATATGTTGAACCAGAGGGGTCAGATTGTGAGAAATTTGCTAAAGGGTTTCATTTAAATGATTGAATGATTGTGAATAGTATGACAAGCCAAATCATAAGCTTGGACTCAGTTTTAGATTATTATTTAGATGGTCCTTTGAGATGTCTATTTGTTATATTATATAAGGGGATGTAGAGAATAGTCTAGATCTCGAGATTCATTATTCAATGGTTGAATAATTAATAAATGTAAATGAATGTAATTGGAAACTGTAGGATTGTTTAATTTTGTGAACTTCCTAGTTTATTGATTCATTTTTCATATTGCCTGCTATCTATATTAACTGATAGTTAGGAACAAATATTTTGGTGGTTTCCTACTGGGATTCGTCTCACACCTTATTTGGGTCATGCTTTTAGACCCAATCAGATTATATGGTAGCAGGTATAGAAAAGGGAAAGTGCCCTTTTTCATCAGGTACTTGACTACTGTTGGAGCTGGAGAGCATGGGACCAAGATGAGGCTTGTGATACTATTGGATTTTACCGCTTTTCTATCCTTTGGTTTTAGTATTGTATTTCCACAATTGTGACTTGTTTGGATTATTTACTAGAAATTTGTGACATGCATCATTTATATATGTGTTATAGTTCTTATATAAATATTAGTCTTCCTCTGCTTACTCTTGTTGAATGGTATTACTACTTCTATTAATGTTTACTATTAGTTTAGCTATGTTACTATAACAATGAGGGCATAGTTTCCGCACTATCACACTCAAGGCCCTCGATACTAGTCAGCAACCTCTGTCATTCAGGGAAATTTGCTTGAGGCCATGTGACCAACTTGATATAGGGCACCTTTAGAAAACACTTGAAATCAGGACAATACAATTTTGATGTTTCAATTATTATCTCGGCTACCCAAGTTGAAGATTAAATCTTAGGCTAGATTATATAGCCCATAATAACAACACATCATTTTAATCACTACTTCAATACTCAAATCCAAATTGGGATAAAATATTTCTAACTTTTAGAATACATCCAGGGAATATTTTATTCCTCTATAGCCCAGAAAATGTTATCCATCTAGATGCTCATTTTTTTAATAAAGATTAGGGTTCTAGATTTCACTGATTTTCTTTCAAGGGTGGAGAATCTCAATTCCCAAAAACATTCCAAATAATTATAGAAACCCTATATCATATAGGATGACTTCAATATATGAAGGTTCTACCCAAGGCTATAAAAATACCTATTTATGTTATTAGTTATGAATTAATTATGGGAAGTCATGTATGATATTCAATTTTTGTTATATACTATTGTTTGGTCCACCCAAGTTAATGTCAACTTTTATGTTGTGTGAAACAATATAGTTTCCTAATAAAATTAATTCTAATTTTTCACTTATTCTATTATTATTTATAAAAATTTGATATCATTTCATTGAGGTTTTAATTCATTCACACCATAATGTGTGAAATGTTTCACACAACGGTGGAGCATTCATAAATTTGTTGGTTTCTCCCATTCAGTTCCAACCACCTAAGTCAACATAAATCTTCTATTGAGAGATTTGAATCAATGGAGTTATAACCTTAAATAGGTTAATCCACGTAAGTTTAAAGGGTTTATATTATATTTGTTTTGGTCCCATTAATTTTAAATCAATTCTTTTAATTTATATTTTCATTCGAATATTTACATTCTCTTCATCCTTAATAATTATAAGGCTAAATATTATGAGTGATATAATGATCATCTACCTTGGATTGTTCATTAAAATAATTATTCAAGTGTATATGTGATTATCCTAGGTATAATTTATCTATTAAACTATTGATTGAGGAGGGTTGTTTTTTATTTTTTTTAGATGAATCACACTTTTATTTATGAAATTAAATCCATCTATAAGAAATTAAACTAATCTACCCTTAGACATAACATGGGATCAACCAATTCAAATTAATTAAATTCACATAGATATATATTTTCTCTAGTAACCTAAATAAAATCAACTTCACGTACAGAAATTGTATAGCCAAATAAATCTATAAAATGATCATATTTTAGTAGGTTTCCTCTTGGGTGTTTGATGATTTGACAACCCATACAATGCTAAATGAAATTAATTCAAACCTAACTTGGGTAAATTTAGGTGAAACCAAATTTTCGAACTATTTTTAGAAATACATCTAATTGATCTTAATCACATATTATATTCTCACCCCATTCCTCTATTCTCACCCAAACTATTTTTTCCATTTTCAATAATTAAATGTATGGACCAATACCCATTACCATTAAAAAAGACCAGTGATTGTTGATAGTTACATGGGTTAGAGAGTAAATTGTAGATATTTTTATTCTTACTTTATATCATATATTGTCTAAGAATTTAAAATTATAAATTCGATTCACTATAATGATGGTTCTTCTATGAAACCAAATCATTAAACTGAGTGGGAACCAAAATAGAAATCCAAATGTGGCATCCCATAACTTGGGTGATGTGGTAAATCAAACGATGAATGACTACCTCACACCTTACCATAACAATGTAACTTAATATATTATAAATTATTCCCCAAGAGATTCATATTATGTATTTATGCCCCATGTCTTAAACTATTTTCCAAAACATTATGAGTTAGACTCATTATTTCATTACATTCTTATCATAGAGTTCAATGAATTTTTTGAGATCATGTTACCCCCACATTAAATTGAGTTAGCTAAGATGAGTTTCTATACTTTTCCTTAAAAACCATGGAAATAGTTTTTTAAACAACTTGAAAGAGTTATCCATTTATTCCATTGATCAATTATGAAGTGGTTTTTTTAAAATATTCCTCACTAAAAAAATATTTCGCTTAAATTGATTATTTAAAATTGTATTGAAAATAACAGGAGTCCTTTTATAAAACATGAAAATGTTTTAAAAAAACACCAAACCTGGTACCTCACTAATGATTTTAAATCACTAATTTTTTTATACTTTTTAAGGGTTTAGTCTAGTAAAATATTATTCATTGACGTGATATATAATGGGATGTTTAAAAAAATATCCAAAATCTTATTACAAGTATTTTGGTTGTCTTGATGAAGAAAATATATACCAAAAAGATCACCCTATCATGAGAATCCTACCAAATATGATGGGCACAAAATATAAGGGAATAATATATTCTTTGAGTTAAAATTTCTTCCATCATAAGGAAGGTCGAGGATATTTATCTTAGGAAAGTCTGAGAAATTGAAATAGTAGACTATGTTTGCACAATTTGTGACAATCATGACAATAAGACTGATAATTTTCCAAACCATTCTTTCTAAAAGGATGCGATTCTAGGAATAATTTAATACCCAAATATTTTAGTTTATTTTTTTCTTAAAATTAATATTATGTTTGATAGTGTGTGGCACACACAACACCAAAATTAAAAATAAATCCGGAAATGATATTATTTAAATATGGTTGTTATTACCCAGTCATTGGGTTTTTGGGTATGAATAAGAATATGAAATTATAAAAAAATTATAAGGTATTTTATAATGAAATTTTATTTATTAATTCATGATTAATAAGTACTTTATTTTCAGCAAATTCAATTTACATCTCAAAAATAAATTTTATTTAAAAATGGTTTTTATTACATTTTATATGTAGATATTAAAAATAATTATGTAAACTTGTATAATTTTTCTTCAAAAAATGGAAATTATTTATTTAAATAAGTTTTATATAAGATTATAAGGATGAATAATTGAGAATTTTTTTAAAAATATATAAATTTGAGTAGATAGTGAAAAATGATGTTTTTTGATAAACTGTCATTTAATTTCATTAAATAAATTTATTTAAAAGTACCATTATATTTATAATTTTTATTCAATGTAAAATATGTGTTATTTTAATAAATATAATAATAAAAATTACATATCAATCTGCAATATATGTTATTTTGGAATTAGTTCACTTTCTTGCTTAAAAATGAAATTTTCTAAAAATTGCATTTCATTGCATTTTACATATTTATAATAAAATATATTTATTCTAATTATAGAAATATAATCATGAAAAATATATTCCATATTATAAAGTAAGAAGTTAAAATTTTAAAAATCAGTCAATTTCATTATTATTTATAATGAATAGTAACCATAGTAAAAGTTTATCACTACAATGATGTGTAAAATATGTTAATTAAGGTTTAAAATATTGTATAAGGTCAAAAATAAACCAATAACTTGGATTTATTAAATTTTATTTGATTAAAACCATAGAAATCCAGAAATTGGATATATGGAATTTTCGTACCATTTTACTTGCATAATGACATTTATATTATTTTAAGTAATTAATAAATATAAAATGTTACTCTCTTTGTTTTAATATCTATTATATATTTAATTAGGTTTAAAATGATGTTAATATGTATTAAAAATTTTATTTCTAAGATGGAAATATTATTTTTATGATAGTAATTTATTTTTCATTTTAGTGATGATATTTTTACCTTAAACACTTAAGAAATCATGATAATGTTATCATGAGATTTAAATAAAAATCAAGGTAAATGATTTTGAAAAGAATAAATTGATATTTTTTTAATTATGTTATTAATTTTTCTTGTAATTATATATTATAAGTAACATTAAATTTTTTTATATTTAAATTACATTGCTCTTTTGATGTCTTTAAAGTCAAATTAAATGAATATTCCCAAAAATGACTATAATAAAATTTTTATGATAAAAATATATTATTAAATGTTTAAAAAAATAAAAAATATTAAAATTGATAATTTGGAATGAAAAAACGGTCTAAATTTTTATCAATATACCAATTTCGATCCACTTTTCATCATCGACATATATTTATGAGCTTCAAATCCTAAAAAATGATTGTCAATGGTTAAAGTTAAAAAGATTTATCAAGGGGGATAAACTAAACATAAGGTTTAAAATTAAAAAAATACATGTATGGATTTTGTTGTTTGATGCTATTTCAACCTTATCATGTACAAAATTTCAAATTATGGCCATTTAGTGTCAATTTAAATTTATTTTTTTAAATAATTCTAAGTGTGCACTTTCCATCACTTAAAAAAATAAATAATTCATATCTCTTATTCACAACACATGTGACAATTATATTGACCAATAACTACCCAAATAACTTAAAAAAATTACTAAAAATGATATATAGGATCTTTTCTCATAAAATAATTGACTTACAAGGCCTAATGTGTAACAAAAAAGGTGGTTTTTTTGAAGTAGTGGTATAAATATTAATCGATTATGTTTATTTTATTTCCTCTTCCACATCATTAAAATATTCTAAATTAAAGATCATATACTGGCATAAATATATTATATATACATAAATTTATTTAATATATAATAATAACCCTTATTTACCTCCTTTCGATCCTATGGTAATGGAAAACATCACTCATTCGTACGCACGATCTACTGTCCTTATGTAGTGGTGTAATTGTTTTCCATAACCATTTTAAATTGATGGATTTAAAGGTGTAATTCATTAATATTATTATATTTATGAAATAATATTAATTATTGAAATATAATATATCATCTACCTTCTTATCCTTTCATTCTTTGTAAAATGATAACGTTTCTTAGGCGTATGTGTGGACTACCGGCACCCCGAAGATATGCGATTAATTTTTATATTACAACTACGAATGAATGATTCTAAAATTATATATAATTAATTAAAATTATATTCATGAAATTATTAATATTATTTAAATTTTGGAAACATTTCATAATTATTATAACCATGGTCAATATATGAAAGTATGTTTGGAGAAATTGACCAAACAACCTTAGGTGGTCAATGTAAACAAAAAATATTTAATGAATGAATGAGAAATGACTAAAAAAGAATGTTGAAAATAGAATATAGATGTAAAAGGTTATTAATAAATTATGTAATAAATTTTAATTCATTATATATAATGTTCAAACTTCTACAAATAACCATTGTTCCATGGTAAGGTTAATTTCATCTCATTTCCACTTCAACGAGATATATTTTATATTATAAACCTAATTTATTTTACATGGTTTATATACAAAAACATTTGAAACTTTATATCATTAATATATATTTATTAATTGTATGAATGTTTTTTACTATATTTTTCTCTTTAATAATTTTTGATTCAAAATATATCAATGTTGGAAGGGATTTCTATTATAATCTCATATTATTTCAGGATTGTTTATGATCTAATTTTATTTTTGTAAATTATATGATCCTAATTTCTTAAAACCCATATATTTTCTTCTAATATAGCTATTTTTTATTTACATTTTTATATTTCATTTCCTATCTTTTTTTATAAATAATCAACACATAGGTTACATGTAAGGGTCTTTCTTTTAGAAACAATATTTTAAAGTTTTCCTTCTAATTATTTTTATTTTATATTAACGTAATTTTAAATTTTTCAAGAATTTTCATACTTAGGATTAATTTTTTTTAATGTTAATTTCCAACTCTTTTTTACATTCCTAAAAAGTATTAAAAAATAATATTTTCATCCTTTTATGTATGGGTTATTTTTTACTTTAAAAAAAGTAAAAAAAGAATTTTTTTAATGAATACAAATTTACTCCCATTCATATAGTAATATATATTATAAATTATTAATATTACCTTAATTTTTTTGGGTTATAATAAATTATAATATTTTTTTCAATATTTTTAGAATTTTTATTTAAAATTATATCAAAAAATTTCTTAAAGAAATGAAAATAATTTTTGAAATTGATTTATAACTCTATTCTTATATAAATTTACAAAGAATTTATTTTTAATGTATTGATTATATTTTATTTTATAAAGGGTTTTATTTAAAAAAACCTTCAATTCCAATAAACCTATTTTTTTCTATCAACCTTTAATGGTAATGAATTATTTAATGTTTTGAGATAATTCTCTTTCTTATTATCATGTTCTATATCACTCTTCGTTATTAATTGGACATTAATTTTCTAATTTAAGTCCACATTTTAAATAAAATTTATTAATTAAGTATAGTATCTATTAATATTATGATGTTTCATGCAATACCTTGATATTTTAAAATTAAAGGCAATACTTAATAGCGTACAAGATACACAACACCAAGCTTAAACAAATAAACAAATTTTATTATTTACATGTGATCATTATAACCGACCATTAAATTAGTGGGTATGAATAGGAATAAATGATCCAGTAAATAAATATAACTTTCCTACTTAATATAAATGTAATGAATAATTATTACGAAATAATCTCTTAATTTTTATTAAATTCATTTTATCCTGTGAAATTATATTTTCTTAAAAATTGATTATTTCATTATTTTTATGATTTAATATTATAATAAATTTATAGAAGATCTAAAGTAATTTATTTAAAAAAATTAATTTCACTTTTGAATCCATCATTTTAAAATTATCTTAAAATTAGTTTTGGATAATTTTCAGAAATGATTGAATTTTCAATGAATAGTGAAATATATTGCTTTTTATTGAAAACTATAATTTAATTTTAAATTATTTAGTATTTAAAATTATATTATAGATTATAAATAAAATTTAATTAGTTAATTTTTATTTAAAACACTTTAATTATTATTTTTGAAATTTATTTTATGCATGAATTTAGTATAAAAAAAATTTATATTTAAAGGGAAATTTTCTGAAAAATCATTTTTATTGTGTTTTCCTATTTAATTTTAAATTAAATTCTTTAAAATTTTTGTGTCAAAACAATAATAATATATTCCATATTTTGAATAAGTGATTAATATTTTTTAATATAACAATTTTATTTTCTAAAAAAAATTATAGGAAATAAGTTATTTTTCTTACCATAGTAAAAGGTAAATCAGGTAATTAAAGGAAAAAAATAAAATGACAAGAAGTGTAAAATTATATTAACACATGACTAAATCTTACTGAATTTTTATTTATAATCCATAATCATTATAATATCTAATTTACGAACTTTTTTTCACTCGGATGATATTATGACTTTTATAATATTTTATTTAAAGCATAGTCCAACATGTCACCCACTTTTTTTAATAAATAAAATATTTTTGACAAGAGGTTATCTAGAGTAAATTCTTAAATATAATTATTATTTTTAAATATAAAGGATTTAGATTAATCATCGTAATTTTTTATTAATTTTTAGTGAAAAAATAATTACCTTAAATGGTTGCACAACGTTGCTACGGTAATTATCCAATTAATGAAAAAATAAAATAAATGATATTTTAAATATTATAATAATTATAATTTGAGATAAATAATGTGTAAAATAATTTGAATATGATCATGACATATTATTTATATAATAAATATTTCTTTTCTAATTTTAGATGTTTTGTTGATATTTGTAAATTCAAATTGACAAATAGTTCTAAAAATTGACTTTGTGGATATTTTAAAGTAAATGATATTTCATTAAATTATATAAAGTTCCTAAAATTTTTAAAATTTTCCAATATATTAGTATAATATTTAAAATACAAACCATAGCCCTTTTATGAGTGTTTTTAATTTTATAGTAACTATATTGATTGTTAAAGGGAAAAAATTCATTTTGTTATGGTAAGAGAAAAAAGGGGTTAGACATGTGGTTTAACTAATTAACAATGATATAAATTGATTAAAAATTATATAATTTTAATTATATTAAAATATTTAGACACATAGTCATCTTATATTCTAAATAAAAAAATTTATCAATTTTTAATTGAATATTAATTAATATTAGTTTAAAATTTTGAAAAAAATATAATAATGCCCCTCCCCTCTCTAATAAAAGGGAACCTCTTCTTATCATTGTTTTTTTACTTTAAAAATAATTTGGTTCACCCAATAACTATGAAAAATAACTTAAAATAATCCAACCCATCATTATATAAGCATTATTTTAGTAATAACACCAACTTTATAATGATTAAGTACTTAATCAAAAGAGGTTTCCCAAAGTAGTGTTTTAATTTTCCACTTATTTTAGTTCTGTTTCTTCATCCACATCCTTAAAATCTTATTAAAATATGAATAAATAATAAAAAAAGTATAATAAAAATAATAATATGTTATTATGTTTAAATAATAACATATATCTATCTCCAACACCAATCAAATGGGAGAACAATTCATCGTTTTTGTGTATGAAATACTACTAACAAGTGAACCAATGTAATTTATTTTCCATTACTGTATATCATGAATCATTATAACAATGTAATTAAAATTTATATATTATATTTATTAAATATTTATTATTATAAAAATATAACATATCAATAACCTTCTTACCATTCCACACAATGAAAAAAATGATAAAGTCGTATGTGCGTACGTCTAGATTACCACCTCGACAAAGCGATGTGATTCATTTTTCATCACATACTCTCATATATGATATATATTGAAGTATATTCAAAGAATTAATATAATATATATAACATCATTATAATTATATAAATATAAAATAGTACTTATATTCTTTCCAAATAAGATGTTGAAAAAATGTAAATGTTACTCATTCATATGTAAGACTAATCGTCGCCATGATTGTAACATAGTTAATTTTTTATAACCATATTTCATGGTTTAAGTTAAATTTATTATTTATTTATAAAAATTATTCTCATTATTTCATGATTATTATTATGGAGATGTTATAATAATAACCTCTTTGACCGTAGTCAACCAATCAATGTCATTATGGACTTATAACCCAAATATTACCAATAAATTTGATATGAAATGAAATGATTATAGAACTACATAAAACTCAAAAATAAGTGATATAAAAAGAATAGTAAAATTTAAATAGTGTGTTGATAATTTTTTAATTATAATAAGTTTATTATTCATGAAGATAAATAATGTACATGAACAATTATACTGAAGGTAAGGTATTTTCATCTCACTTTTATTTATATGGGACACATGCCTTATAATACTCAATTAATTTGTATGGTGTGTATAATGAAAATGAATTTATTTTATGATTATTCTAATGAAAATTTTGAAATATACATTTCTATCATAAGTTCTTTATTTAATAAGTCTTATAACTCAAAATTTACCAAATTTGTAGGTTTTTTTCACAATCTCATCATTATTTTAGATTGTATATATTTAAGAATCTATAAGGATATATTTCTATTACATATCCATGTTTTCAAAAAAAATTTCAAAAGTGATTTTATTATTATCCTAAAAAATTTTAAAATCATTTTAACCCTTGTTTTAAATTTCACAAAATGCTTTTAAAGGAATATTTTTATCATTTTCTAAATGATATTGTTGTGATTCTTCTAACTAAAATAAGAAACAAATGTTTTTTTAACTTGTACGGAATGAGCATATTTTCCAAATATCATGAATCCTAAATGTTTTTATGATTCCATTAAATTTTTAAAGGTTTATTTTCATATATAATATCTTCATTTATACATGTGAATATTTTAATAAGAGATGTGATTTTAAAACAGAGAAGTTATTTCCCAAAAAAATCATTCCATGTGATATTTCAAAATCTTTTTCCATCTAAGATGACATCATTTGATGCTAATTATAATTTATTGGCAATGTTATCAATGGAAAAAATAATAATTATTTCCATGGATGTTTTATTTTTATAGTGAAAAGATTAAATGTTTATGAAATCAATTTCTTATCCATGGGTTATGCTGTGGTGAAAGGTTTTTGAAACCAATTTCTTTTCATGGGTTATGACATGATGAATATTTTATGGTCCTATGCAACAAAATTATATGGATTTTATTATGTGAAGGTTTGGACCTATATATCCCACTATTTCATGGGATAATGTATTATATCTCATGAGATAGTTATGGGTAACTATTCAAAGTTCCTGATCCGTTATGGGAAAAAGTCTATGTGCTTAATCCGTTATGGGAAATATGTAAATGTGCTTCATCCATTTTGGGAAACAGGTGTTTATTCTTGATATGATGTTATTATTAGTTAACATTGACATATTAAACTATTTATATACTTATAATTATTTGACACACAATTGGGGACAAGAACATATGGACCGTGATTGATTAATAATGAATTTTCATTATTATGATTCATGTATTTTTAAATGTTAATACTTTATACCAGAACTAATTTTATGATTATTTCATATTGGGTATGAAATTTGTAAGTTATAGTCATGATATTATAACCTTATAATTATCCTATGGTTTCATATAACTATTGATATATATCTACCATGGTAACCCTTACTGAGAAACTAAGCTCACACTTTCTTATATTTTCATTTATCAGGTTATAAAGAAATATCATAAATAAATTATGGTTTAAAAGGTTTTATAAGTGATAAATTTACAGAAAGATTTTTAAGACTAAACATGGAATATGAAAAGTTGTGTATATTAGGAGACGACATTGATCTTTGTAAACCAGTTGTTTATGAACCCGATTTGTTAAGAGTTTCTCTTAATTCCTAAAAAATTTAACCTAATTGATCATTGGGTATATAAGGTATCCAATATTCTATTTTTATGTTGTATGATTTTTGTGGAAAAATTGTGTCACATTTAATAGAATCAAATAAAAAAAATCTAAAGTTAATGTTTTTAGCACTAGATTTAGAACTGCAGGTTTCGGACTTTTATAGTTGGCATCATAGCAGGTTTTTGGTAACTTTAGAGATTATTATGTAGTCATTAGAATTTATTTTAAGAGGCATGTATACCATTATGGTTATATAATTTTGGTTATGACCTTAAGTTTGGAGACTTAGAAACCCATTTTGAGGATTTATATGAGGAATATTTAAAGAGGTTAGTGAAATTTTGGGATAGGTGTATGTAATTGTTAGATTTAAAATTAATAGTTATTTGAGAAAGATTGTATTTACATTTTTTTGAAATAATTTATAAATTTATTTATGAACTTTATGGATTATGTGATCTTTGATTTTGAGGTAATTATGGGTTATTAAATTTTTGGGATGAAAAATAAAAGATATGTTACAACCTCTAACTTTAAATTTTTTTCTTCATTATGAATATATTAAGTTAATTTCATAGGATTTTTATTACATTTCATGTAATTTCATAAGGATTATATTAATATAGTTTTATAAAAAATTAAAAAACATAGGTCAGATGACAACCCGCTACATCTGGCAAGGCCACAAGGCTTGAACTCCCAACTAAAGGGTGAAAAAGGTGCATTACCTACCACTGTCCTATGTGATATACTGGTTAGTATGAAATTGTTTTTATTTACTTGAAATATATTATATATAAAGTTAATTTAATTTTGGGAATATATGTTTTATTATATTGATAACCATGATATTGAAAATAGATTTGGTGTTAAGTGATAAAAGTTATTTTGGAGACATTCACTATTTGGGGAAGCCTCTATGATTAATGTAAATATAATATAATGGAACTTTATTTAAGGTAATAAAGATTTAATTTTATTTTGGAGGAATATATTATTTTATTATGAATTTATAGTCATTCATGTTATTTATGGAAATAGTTAGCATGTCTTAGAGATTATATGTTTAGGGCTTTCACATTTTGTGAGATAAATAGAAAATCTATGTTGGAAGAGAATGTGATAATACCAATCATATTTTTTTAGGTTTCAATATTATTTAAGAATATTTTTAAGATCTTTAAGGATAGTGATTTATTTAATGATCTATATTTAACAATGTGTATTATAGTTTACTTTTGGAGATTAAATTAGTTTCCCCTATATTAAGGGTTATTATTTTTTTAGAATCATCTTATCATGAGCAAGCTATTTTGTTTTTTTATTAATTACTAAAGGTAATATTAATAGATTTTAATTATTATTTCGCATTATAATATCCATCAAAAGTTTATTTCAGTGCTTCATGAAGAAAAAATCATTTTAAACACTCATCATTTGAAATAGATTTTTTATATGTTTTCTTTTCTTACAAAGAAATCAATGGCGTTTTAATTAGAATAACAAATTTAGGAAATACATATAAATTTTCCAATCAATATAGATTTAATTAATAAATCATATAAAATAATCATTTAATTTTTCTTAAATTTATTTTATTCTTTAAAAATATATTTTCTTCAAAAAATTTGTTTTTCTTGGTTTTAATAGTTGAATATTACAATTAATTTATAGAATTTATTGAAACTTTAATTGAAAATATTAATCTTATATTTGAATTATTCCGTTCATAATTATCTTAAACTAATTTTTTTATAATTTTTGAAAAATATTTACATTTCAATGAATTCTAAAAAATACTGATTTTTATTAAAAAACTGTATATTTCATTCAATGTGTTTATAAATTAAAATTATATTTTGGATTATTATTAAAATTTAATTAGGTAATTTTTTTAATATAATTAAATATTTATTTTATAAATGGATTTTATACCTGAATTTAGTATTAAAACATTTTATATTTAAAGCGTAATTTTTGGAAAAATCATTTTTTGTTATGTTTTGAGAGTTTAATTTGAAAACAATTTCTATAAATTTTGTGAGTTAAATTTTGAAAAAATTAATCTGATATTTGGAATGAGTGATGTCAAATTAATTAAATAGTCCTATATTATTATTTTCTTCAATGTGAAGAGAAAACTCAGTAAATTTTGTTACCACTACAAATTGTAAATTAGGTTATTAAAGGATCAAAATAAGATGATATAATCTTTAAAATTACCTTAAAATTTTCATAAATATTACTAGAGTTCATGATAAAATATAATTTTTTTTAAATATAAAATATATATATTCATCATTATAAATTATTTTTAATTTTTTGTGAATAAATAATTACCTTAAATGGATACACAACTCTGATATAGTTTTTATTCAATTAATAAAATAAATTAAATAAATGATACTAAAAATATTATAATAAATAAAATTAGATATAAATAATGTGATGAATTAATTTTATATATTACATTTACAGTTTAGGGAAATATTTGAATATATTTTTTTCTAATATTTGATCTTTTATTGATATTATTAAAGGAAGTGTAATGAATAGTTTTAAAAATTGACATTATTTGTATTTTATTGAAAATAATATTTTATTAAATGATATAGATTCACAAAATTATTAAATTAATCTAAGTTATTAGGATATGAATTTTCATACCAACCACGGTTCATTTATCGGTCAATTTTCAATTTGTAGTAACTATATTGATCGTTAAAATGTAAAAACGTTTTATGTCATGATAAGAGTTAAAGAGGTTAAATATGAGCCATAACCAAAAGATAAGTTTATAAATATAGTAAAAAATTTCCTAATTCTTATTATATTATTGTATTTAGATCCATAATCATATTATTATAGATGTAATTTAGTTTTGAGGAATTTTTAATCAAATATTAATTTATATTAATTAAATATTTTGAGAAAATCCAAGAGTCCCCCTCCCCTCTCAAATAAAAGGGAACATATTCTACTCATTAATTAACTCTTAAAAACCCATTTGGTCCAGAAAATATCTACCAGAATACCTTCATATAATATATATACTTCTTATATAGTCTTTATTATTGGTGTAACACCAACCATAGAAGGATGAATGTGATAATTAAATAAGGTTTCCAAAGAAGATGTATAATTTTTATCTTCTTATTTTGGTCTTATTTCTTCTTCCACCTCATTAAAACATTATTAAAACATGATAAAATAATAAATCCAGTATAATAAATATAATAATATTTTATTATTTTAAAATAATAAACTATATCCACCTCAAACATCCATCAAATGAGATAATAACTCATCATTAATGTGTATGGCGAACAACCGTCTCACAGACATATGTAATTCAATTTCGATCATTGTCTCTCATGAGTAATTATAATGATGTAATTAATATTTACATATTATATTAATTACATATTCATCATTCTAAATATAAAATATATAATTTACCATATTTTTATTTCAAGCACTAAAAAATGATGACGACGTTTGTGTGTACGTTCGGACTACTACCTTCATGAAGTGATTTGATTCATTTTTTATCAGAACATCACATGGATAATATATATATATATAATATTTAAACAATTAATATCATATACATGATATTATTACCATTGAATGAATATAAAATAATACTCATCTTCATTCTATAATGATCCTTGAAAAATGTAAACGTTACTTATTTGTATGTACGACCTACCATATACATGATTGTATTGTAGTTCATTTTTTAAAACCATATTTAATGGATGAATTTAAAAGTATAATATGTGTATAAAAAAATTAAGTACATAATGATTATTATTCTGGATATTATATAATAATGACCTCTTTGACCACAACCGATCTACCGAATTCATTCTGGACCAATGAATCGAATATCATCAAAATTTCATATGTTAACATAAATGATTATGTAAATATATATAAAATGAAAATAATTTAAAACAATAATAAAATTGAAAAATTTATCAATAAATTATAAATTAACTAATATTTATTAATCGAAAAGATAAAGAATGTACATGATGAATTAAACTCAAGGTAAGTGATATTCATCTCAATTTTATTTCTTTGGAACACATTCAGAATATGGTACTTTTGTATTTTTTATGGTGTATATAATTCCCATGGATTAATTTTAAGATTATTCTCAAAAACATTATAGGATATACATATCTATATAAGTTTTTTTATTTTATGGGTTAATGATTAAATATTTATAAATGTTTTAAAGTTTTATTTCACAATCTCAACATTATTCCAGAATGTTTATGTTTAAGTCTATGTTGGGGAATATTTCTATCCCACATCCATGTTTTCAAATTTTTTTCCATTCACCTAAAACTTTTTAAAATGATTTTTTCCAATTTTTTAATTTTTAAAAAATTATTTGAAAGGAATTTTTTTTTATTTTCAAAATGAGGTTTTGTGTGACTTTTCCATCACAAATATAGAAGGAATGTTTTTTAAACTTATACAAAAAAAGATGTTTTTTATGATAACATGTTGACACAATGATTTGATAAGTCATTAAAAACATTAAAAGTATTTTTTCAAATAAAGTATTCCAATTTTGAAGTGTACAAATTTTTAAAAATAAAAGTGATTTTAAAATAGAAAAGTTATTTTACACAATGATTATTTCAACTGTTATTTCAAAATAATTTTCAATCTAAGATAAAATAAAATAATATTAATTTAGTAGGGATATGATCTAAGAATACCATCCTTATTAATTATCTAGATGATTCATATTTATAGTGAAAATATTAAATGTTTATGAAACCCATTTCTTTTCTAGGGGTTATATATTCTTGTCATTTTTATGAGACACATTTCATTTAATTGGATATGATATGATGAATTTTGTAAGGTCCTATGGCCGAAAACATTTAAGATTTTTTTATGAGATGGGTGATTCATATATATCCCTCTAATGAATTGGGTAAATTAATATATCTCATGAGATAGTTATGGGAAACAGGTCAAAGTGCTTTATTCGTTATGGGAAACAAGTCAGTGTGCTTGATACATTATGATAAATTAGTCGATGCACTTGATCCTTTATAGGAAACATTTGTTGATTCATAATCTTATAGTTTTGGTTGTTATCCTTTACATATGAAATGATTTATATAATTATGCTGATTCTGCACACATTTATGACACAAACATATTGTTCATGATTGAGTTATGTTGAATTATAATTCTTATGATTCATGACTTTTGAAATGAAAATGTATTATTCCATAACTAATGTTAATGATATTTTTCAGATAGGGTATGAAAATTTTAAGTTATGGTCATGATATTATACCCCGTTGATTATGTTATTATTTATATGATCATCGATTGATATCTCTTATTCTTATTATTATAGAGAATATAAGCTCACCCTTTCTTATGTTCCCTTTTCAAAGTTTATAAAGGATGATTTTAAATGATTTGTGTTAAGAAATTATTTATATGTGAGAAATATTATGGTAGATGTTGAAGAATTATCAAGGAATATAAAAAGCTAGGTGTAGTGGGATATGATACTAATCTCTATAAAGTAGTTGTTTATGAACCCAAGTTGTTAATATTTATTACTAATTCTCTAAAACTCTAAACCTAAAAGGTCCTTTGGTAAGTAAGTGTTTGAATACTTTATTTTGATATTTTATGTTTTTTATTGCGAAAATTGGGTCACATTTGTCAGTATAAAATCAAAAAATGTAAATTTTATGTTTCTAGCACTAAATCCAAAAGTGTGGGTTTCGGGTTGTTACATTTCAAACATATAGAATTACCATATATGGTATATGTTGAAGGATGTTTAATAAGAATTTAAATTCATTAACTGGGCAATTCTTGATTAAAAAAATAATATTTTTGATTTATAAGGTTGTTTGATAATTAATTTTATTGACTATTCAATATATAATGAATTTATAGGATGTTACAGTGATGGGTGGGTCTTGCTTATATATATAACCTCAATGTATTGATAACTATCATGCGAAAAATTAGTTGGCCATATTAGATGTGTATTTGGATGAAACCGACCCATTTATTAAGAATTATATCTTGGTTGAGAGACCTTGATGATAAGATTCAGGATAACTTGGTTGAGGCCTTTATTTAAAGTTCATTAATGTGAGTATTTATTCTTTTCCATTATGGAGAGTTTAGTTTCCATTATCCATGTGATTTCTATATTTATATTATCCATGTATGTTCATTTAACAAATGTAATTTATTAAGAGGAATGTTTTTTTTATAATCCACACTTTTGTATTTATTATTCCTTATTTATTCATGCTAGATTACACTATATGTAACCCTTATTGAGCATATGATCTCACAATTTCTTTTCTCCATTCCCCAGTATATGAAGAATGAATCTTTGAATCATTGTCAAGAATACAATAAAGGTTTTTCATACCATGTTTTTAATTTACAATATAGTATGGAATTTATGTATGTATCTAGTTTTCCAAAACATCTAAACTGAACAATTTGGGTGGTGTGATCACATTTTCCAATACCAATGTAATAAGTAAGAACCATCTTGGTGTTACTGACATAATGGAGAAACATTTGGTTTTAGGGGAAATTTATTTAGACCCATAGGAACTAGATTTAGATTAACATTGTTAACATCAGTGTTAAAAAAATCCCTTACAATATCTGCTAAGTTTTAAGGAATTTTTATTTCATATCTCATTATTCATAACAAATTTAGGTTAAATAAATGTGTGTGACTCTTTAAATATGTTTCATTAAGGAAGGAATAGAATAAACACCTTTGTTAAATATAAGTATTATCTTTTTGAGGACTCCAATACAACGAGTGTTGCAATAGAGAAGATCATAAATATTTTAGGGAAATTGACTCATATTATGATTGATATACTAAACCATGTGGAGAAAACAATCATGAGATAATCAATTATGTTCGTTCATATTATTATTCCAATCCAAATATCTCAAGTTATGATAAATAATATGAACCTAACTTATTTTCATAACAATAAGATAAACTTATAGTTTCTTAAATTCGTAAGTGATGAAGGTGATGAAAGGAAAAAAAGATTCAATATCCCATTTGTCCAAAATGATAGAGGAATAAATTAGGTGAATTCTTAAATTCAATGGTAGTTTGTTAAAATTTTGGAGAAAAAGGTTTTCACTAAAATAATTTTTTAAGTAAATAATCAATATATTAACATATTGTTATTTAATTGTACGAAGATATATCATTATGAAAACTAATTACCCAACCATTATGGATGGTCCTTATAACTTTTTTATTAATTATATCTTGAAAATACTATAAATGTTATGAAGAGAATGAATATCATTTGAGAATGATTCTTGAGAATTATAGAGGAAAATAACTATATTAGAAATATGATAAGTGTTAATTTTGATTTTAGGTTATTTATTTTATAGGAAACAGATTTTACAAGTGTGGAATATTTAATGACATTTCTACAACAATGGGTAATCAAATAATAACCCTCATGGATTAATGTAACCATTAATGAATTGAATTTAGGGTAATTATGGTTAAATTAAGGAACATATCATTATGATTTAGTGGTTTTTATCAATGGTAGTTTGATATGTGGATTAGGTGAAAACATATAGGGAAAAATACAATAATATCTAGTTGTATGGAAATTTTATAAAATGTGAATTTTGGAAACAAGTGTTGAATGGTATTAATCAACAAAAAGTTTTCTTGATGATAATAAGATATTTTTGGATATATTTTTTAAGAATTTATAGATGACCTCTAATGTTATTATGTTATATGATAAGGTGATCATTGGTGAAATTTAAATCATTTTATTATAGTTTATGTAAAAAAATTTATTTTTTGTAAAATGTTGTTAGTGAATATTAAAATTTTAGTATATAAGGATATAATTGATAAAATTTTCTTCAAAATTAATATTACGAAGGTTTATTCATATTGGTTATTATTTTATCCTATGAAAACTATTTCAGTTTTAGACATGAGAAATAAATTTTCATCTTATGGTCGATTAAAACATGATTTTAGTGCTTTAGTTCTAATTTTTTTTATCATGATCATGATGATTCATATCATAAGATGAAATTATGCTTATATAATGGGAATAAATCATGCAAGTACATTTTTTTCATATGTCATATCCCAGTAGTAAAAGAATTTCTCAAAATCATAAAAATTAATGATAAATATATCAAATATTATGTGGAAAGTAACAACAATCTTCCAAGATAATTTTTCTTTATCTCGTTTTCAAGTATGTGTATTATAGAGATACATGCATCATAATTTTTCTGGTCATAAATTTAAAATTAAAGTACATGATAAAATTTATATCTAATTTCATTAATCTGTAATATTAAGTTTATAATGGGAGAATTAAAATTAAGAGTAAATAATTTCTATAAGGATGGTAGAATGAAATACCCATATATTTTAGTTTAAGTTTTATTTTAAAAATAATTTTATGTTTGATTGTGTTAATCACATGAAACCTAAGCTTAAACAAACCGTGAAATAACATTATTAAAATAATACTGTTATAAATTATTCATTGGTTCGATGGGTATAAATAAGAATATAATTATTAATAATAAAATTTTTAATGGTTTCATATAATTCAAATTTTTTTATTAATATACAGTAAATAAGTATCCAATTTTCAATAAATTCATTTTATTCTTCAAAAATACATTTTCTATGAAAATTATTTTTATTGCATTTGGTCTATTGTTATTATAATTAATCTATACCAATTTTAAATATATTTATTTATAAAATGGAAGTAATATTTTTTAATTTTCATGAAATAATTTTCTTGGGATGATTTTTTATATTTTTATGAATATATTTATTTTTGAGTAAATAGAGAGAAAAACTAATTTTTTAAAAACTGTCTTCTATTTTATTTATATAAATAAATTTAAAGTATTTTTATATTTTTAGTTTGTCTTTAAAACCATATAAAAGAAATTTTATTAAACATAATCTAACTAATATGATACGAATCAACTTCATATTTTATTTTTGCATAAGTTAATTTTTATGCTTAAAAAAATTATTTTCTAAAAATTATTTTTTATTGTATTTTACATGTATATTTTAAAATTGATTTCTTATAATTATAAAAAACAAATAATGAAAAATTTATTCCATATTTTTAATTATTATGATTAAATATCATAGATATCTCAATTTCATTTTAATCCAAAATTAATAGCAACAATTGTAAAAGTTTGATCCCACAGTAATGAGTAAAATAAGTTAATCAAGGTAAAAACTATAGGATAATGTCTCAAAATAAACCCAAAAATTTAATTTATTTAATTTTTGAATTTAGTTAAACTATATACATCTTAACATCATATATATGGAAATTTGGTTCCATTTTCCACTGATAATAATAATTATGTTATTTTAAGTAAAAAATAAATACAAAAAATGTCACTCCCTTTCTTTTAGTATATGCAATAAATTTTAATTTGGATAAAAGGAGGTTAAATGTAGCACCCCCGATTTGAGGTATGTATCCTTTTTTATGCATTTTTTATGTGTTTAAAGTGAATAGAATGAGTTGGGAAGAGGTTGGGAGTGTTTGGAATGGTTTTGGATGAGTTTGGAGGCTTTTAAAGGGGTGCACGGTTTGAGCACGGTTAGTGTAAACCGTTTGTATGCTCCAAGAAACCGTGTAGGGGGAGACAGTAGGCTCTGCTCGGCCTGCATACGATTTTCCAAACCGTACGAGGAAACCATGCGGACTATGGCTCTCGAGGCAGTGGCATGCGCACGGTTAGCGCACGGTTTTCCAAACCGTGCAGGCTAACCGTGCGGCCACTTAAAGATAGGGTTTTAAAACCCACGTACACTCGGGACTGCCTCATTTCACTCCTCTCTTCCTCCCACTCAAGCCTCACTCAGTTTTTTGGCTTCTCAGGGGTTAGGGGTGCTCTCCCACTCGTTTCGGAAGTGATTCGAAGGGGTTTCAAGGTGGTTTCAAGGTGGTTTCTCATGGGTAAGTCTCTCCTCTTGCTTGTCTTGTGTTTCCCCCTAGATCTACTCCCCCCTCTTTCTTGGTTTTCTAGATCTACAATTTTTATGAGTAGATCTAGGGTTGGGGTTTCCTTGGATGATGAATTTAAGGCTTGTTATGGTTAGGGGAGGGGATCTAGAAAGGTGTCGGTGGTGCGTTCGCCAGATTTGAGGTGCGGTTGTTCGTGGGTCGATTTCTCGGGAACCTTAAAGGTAGGTGGATTATCTCTCGACTCCACTTGGTTATAACTACTGGTTCCTCGTTATAATTATTTTATTTTGCATGAAATTAATTGTGTTTTGATGTGTGAAATTGGTGTAAAATACCTTCGGTGATGTTTTGGGGATTTTTGGGAAAAAGAGGGTTTTTTGGTGAAATGTTGTTGTTGTGGATTTTAAAATAGATATTTTAAAATGGGATGATATGGTTGATTTGTGAAAATGATTGATAGAAATGGTTTTCAATAAAAGTTATGTTTTATTGAAATAGGGTTTGGCATGGAAAATGGTTTTCAATAAATGGGTGATTTATTGAAGTGAATTGACATGTAATGGAATTGGTTGATTACATGATGTTGTTGTGACCTTGATGGATTATATGATTGGTTGTGATTGGTTTAATTATTGTGTGGAAGTGGGTGGGAAGTACCACTATATTAAAGGGGTATGTTTAGTGGATGGAAGGGCCACCATCAAGGATAAGTGGACGGAAAAAGCCACTAGTTGTAAATGGGTGAAACGGGTTGTACAGAAGCGCCACTGTTATGATTGTTTTGTTGTGTACTGCTTTGCAAAATGGAATTGTTGTGCTAATGGGTAAATGTTGGAATGGTTGTGGCTTGTTTGGTTGTCTTTCCATTGGTTTCTTGGTTTGGGCGTGATGGATCGGTAAGGGTATGTTTGTCTTATAAAAATGTATGTACTTGTGATTTAATTTATATAAACTATTTTTATATAAATGTGATAATGGTTTTATCTTAGTAGCATGTGTAGGGAAGTCATTTGGGTAAATCTTATTGAGTTTTAGTACTCAACCCCTTCTTTGGAACGTTGGAGTCTTTTCAGATGATGTGTACGGTGACGTGGGCAAAGGTAAGGCATCAACCTCCTTTAGTGGTGCGTTGTGATGTCTTGGTGGAACTTGGAGCTTGGAGCTTGGTGTGGAGCTGTGGTGGTGTCATGGCTCATGGTGTTCTTGTTGAGTCTTCTGCACTGTACTTTGATGTTGTATTGGGTTGTGTTGGCTTGTGAGATTATGGATTATCTATTAGTCTTAGGTAATGTAAGAGTTTGGTTTTGTTAACATGCATCATTTAATTGTGGTTGTTTGGTTGGTTTTGTATTAAGGGAAAATTGTTCCCCAATTGTTCTCAGAGATCTCGACATTTATTTCCATCATTTAGCGACATCGGAATGTCGCTTAAGGCCAAGTAACCCTCACCGCCTTCTCAAGCCAATGAGGAAGGGGTAAGGTGTTACAAGTGGTATCAGTTTGTTCGATCCTTTGGAGTTGATTCTCAGATTTGGTGTTGACATTCGTTGTGGTACATTCCTTGAGTCGGGATGGTAGCAAGGCGTAGGAATGTCAGAACTTGGAATGTATAGCATAAAAGGACGTAGATAACCCTTTTATTCCGAAATTCAAGTTACCAGGTATTTGGGTACATAAGTGTTTTGGAGACACTTATAGGAATGGGATATCTCATTGTTGTGGGTGTAGCCAATGAGATGAGCACGACATGCATGGTAGAAATGACTTCCCTCTAGGATGCATATTTCATTGGGGTATAACGATAAATTATGTGATAAGAATATGTGAAATTGTAATGTAAATAAATTGGTATTTTGAAAATTATTTGTTTTTCAAAATGGTGAAACTTGGCACATGTGAAAAAATGTGAACTGGTGGAAAGCTTTGTTGTGATAGTGTTGTGTAATGTGATTTGAAATGAGATTTCGTGATGTCTACGAAAGTGAGACTCATGGTTGTTTGTTTTCTGTTTATAGAAATGGAACCGAGTAGGCATCTTAGAGACCAACCGAAGGAGACTAAAAAAAATGTGGTTGCACCTAAGCCTCTGGTGAACCAGCAGCTAGTGCAGTGTATAGTGCACGCTTTCCAAGCTGTGGGAAGTGGGAATAAAATAGATGAACCAAGGAATATAGATCATGCGGTTCATTTTCAAAGGCAGAATCCACCCATCTTCAGGGGTGATTCAGAGCCAGAAAGGGTAGAAGCATGGTTGAATTGAATGAGCAAGATCTTTGAGTTCTTGGGAACCCCAGTAGAGCTGAAAGTGAAGTTGGCCACATATATGTTGGAATATCTTTTCCTTCAGTGGTGGGAGTTGGTATTACAAGTAGGGATGGACCAGGGTATGATGTGGGAAGTCTTTAAGGAATTTTTTAACAAACAATTCTACCCACATACGTTTAAAATTCAGCATACGACTGATTTCTTCAGTTTGAAGCAAGATCTGATGTCTGTGACAGAGTATGCAGCTTAGTTTATGAACTTAGTGTGGTTTGCACTCAAGATGGTGGGTAGCACGTCATTGAAGGAAAGGATCTTTGAATTGGGGTTGAGACAAGAAATCCGTTCAAAGATAGCGGTGCTGTGTATAGATGAATACATGGAGATGGTGAATAGAGACTTAGTGGCTAAGCAGGATCTGTTGGGAACTCCGGGTGGGGGAAGGATGGTGGTACCCATGGGGAATAGTTGGAACTCTAACACTGGGTTAAAGAGAAGGAGGGACACTTATTCTCAGGGTGGGAACATGATATATAATCTGACGGCAGGATCGATAAATCTTCCTCCAAAGCCCCAGAGCAAGATGGGATGTTTTCAGTGAGGTTCTACAGGCCACATCAAGTAGGATTGTACGACACAACCTCGAGCATGTCATAATTGTATGAAAATGGAGCATCTGCAACGTTATTGTCGGAATGCTCCAAGGTCAGGTGCGCATGACACTCTTAAGGGATCACAGACATCGTATGCTTCGATGGGACGGGGTAGCAGTATACCCCTCAGCAACAGAGTAAAGTGGATCATGGTGATTCTCAAAATACCACGACACCTTAGTAAAGAAATAAAGAGCAGAGTGTGGAAAGAAAACATGTGTTCGGAGCTGAACATGTTGTGGTGTATGATCAGTCGGGACCATCCACGGTGCGAGGTACTATTCTTTTTAAATTCTACCTTGATGCAAGTTTTGTTTGATACAGGTGCTTCACAATCTTTTATTGCTGCATGTGTGGTTGATTTGCGGGGTTTAAGGGTAGAAATGATGCCCTCCATTTTGAAACTTCAAACTCCTCTGGGTTGAAGAGAGTGTTGTGACTTCTTGTGTAGAGAATGTTGTATCATTGTGGGTGAGGTTGAGATAGTGTTGAATTTTTCAATGCTTGAGATGGATGGGTACAATGTAATCCTAGGAATGTATTGGCTGGTGTCTTTTAAGTCCCATATTGATTGTAATACATGGGCAATGGATTTTACGACACACGATGATGTTACACTACACTTTAGAGGAGAGAGGCATGAAATATAGGGTGCAACGGGTTTGTTGGAACTAGCAGTGGGTACGTTATCATATCAGTTGGCGGTGTTGTCGTTGGAATCGGTATATGGTGTTGATAAGAGTGTTCTTCCAGAAATGGTGGATCAGTTCATGGATGTTTTTCCTGAATAATTCTATTGGTTACCTTCCGTAAGAGAAGTGGAGTTTACGATTGATCTCCTTCTGGGGACCAGTCCTATCTCACTTCCATCTTATCGGATGGCACCAGCTGAATTGCGGGGAATTTAAAGTCCTGTCGGAAGAGTTAGAAAACAAAGGGTTTATCCAGCCTAGCATGTCTTTGTGGGCAGCGCCAGTGTTGTTTGTGAAAAAGGTGGATGGAACTTTGAGGCTCTCTATAGATTATCATAGACTTAACCAAGTAATGATAAAGAACATATATCCTTTTCCACGAATTGATGAATTGTTCGACCTGTTGAGGTTAGCCTAGTGGTTCTCCAAGATCGACCTCAGATCGGGATATCATCAATTGCAGGTAAGGAAGGACGATATTCTGAAAACAGCTTTCAGAAGTAGAAATGGCCATTGTGAATATGTTGTTATTCCCTTTGGTCTAACGAATGCACCGGTAGTGTTCATGGCATTGATGAATCAGATATTTCAGAAATATCTGGATTCATTTGTGGGGGTGTTTGTAGATGATATTCTGGTGTATTCAAAGATAAGGGTGGAGCATGAGCAACACTTGGTGATAATGCTGGGGATCTTGAGGTATCATCGATTGTATGCCAAATTGTCAAAGTTTGACTTTTGGATACAAGAAGTTCATTTTCTTGGCCATGTGATTTCTAAAAGGGGTGTTTAAATAGATCCAGAAAAGATAAAGGCTGTTCTCTCGTGGAAACCTCCAAAGAATGTGTTTGAGATACAGAGTTTCCTTGGTCTATCTGGGTATTATTGTCATTTTGTTCGTGATTTTTCATGTTTGGCTTCGCTGATGATAGCATTGACAAGACAGAATGCTCCATTCCAGTGGAATGAACAGTGCTAGCAGTGTTTTGACAAGTTAAAGGATCATCTTACTTCAGCACCAATCTTGGTTTTTCTAGAACCAAAAAAGGGTACGTGGTGTATTGCGATGCATCGAGATCAGGGTTGGGGTGCGTTCTCATGAAAGGGAATCATGTGGTTGCGTATGGCTCACGACAGTTGAGAGTGCATGAGGAGAACTACCCAACACATGATTTGGGGTTGGCAACAGTGGTCCATGATTTGAAAATATGGCATCATTATATCTTCGGTGAGAAATTCATGGTATATACAGTTCATAAGAGCTTGAAACACATTTTATCACAAAAGGATTTGAACTTGAGGCAAAGCAGATGGATGGAATATCTCTAGATGTTTGATTTTGACTTGATGTACACACCGGGTAAGGGAAATGCGGTGGCGAATGCATTAAGTAGGAAATAATATGCTTAGATGGTGAAACAGGCATTGGACCAGTGGTAGTTGATGTCGGTTATAGCTGATATGCAGTTGGAATGTGAGGACCAAGGCGATAGAAAGGTCTTATTTCTGGTTTTGTCGATTCCTTACTTGGTTGGCCTGGTTAGAGAGGCACAAATATCTGATTCTGAGTGTGTGACCATGGGGTCAAGACTCAATGGTGGGAAGACCATTGAGGGTTGGAAACTGAATGGAGATTCAGTTTTTTTTTTGGAATTGGATGGTAGTACCAGTTACTTGTCAGGAGGATCTTCTCAGGTCATATCATCATTCCAGGTGGTCTGTTCATCCTAGAATTAAGAAAATGTATAAAGCATTAAAAGCACTATTCTGGTGGGTTTGTATGAAAATAAGTGTGGAGGAGTTTGTTTCGAGATACTTGACTTGTCAGCAGGTCAAGGAAGATCATCAGAGGCCAGCACAAATGTTGCAGTATTTACCAATCCCTGTTTGGAAGTGGGAGCAGATAGTGATGGATTTTTTCATAGGCCTCCCAACAATGGTCAGAAAGAACGGTTCCATTTGGGTGATAGTGGATCGGCTAACAATGTCGGCCCATTTTATCCCGATTCGTGAATCTCATACGGTGGAGGATCTATCCAAAATATATATCCAGGAGGTGGTAAAGAGGCATGGTGTTCAATTTTCGATTATATCAGATAGAGATATGAGGTTTACATCTCGTTTTTGGAAATCCTTACAGCAAACCCTTAACGATGAGTGTGGCGTATCACCCTTAGACGGATGGTCAATCTGAGTAGATGATACAAACTATGGAGGATATGTTGCGGGCTTGTGTCATGGATTTTGGTGGCCTATGGGAGGAGCACTTTTCATTGGTTGATTTCTTTTACAATAATAGTTATCAGGCATCCATATAGATGGCTCCATTTGATGCATTATATGGGCGGTCATGTCGTTCTCCACTATGTTGGGTGGAAACAGGTGAGTCTTCAATAGTTAGACCGAGCCTTGTTTAGGAGACTATGGAGAAGATAAAGTTGATCATAAAAAGAATGGAGACGGCTCAGAGTTGTCAGAAATCATATGCGGATCATTGTCGACGACCGTTATAGTTCTAGGTGAGTGATCATGTTTTCTTGAGAATCTCTCCTAGGTTGGGACATCGTCGGTTTGGGAAGAAGGGAAAGTTATCTCCAATGTATATTGGGCCTTTTGAGATTATGGAGTGTATTAGTGAGGTGGCTTATCATTTGGCTTTTCCACCACAGTTTAGTTTAGTGCACAATGTGTTCCATGTGTCGCAGTTGAAAAAGTATAAGCTATATAGTTACCATGTAATTCGTTGGGATCATGTTGATCTAGAACCGGATGCTTCGTTGGTGCACATGCCTGTGCGGGTTGTGGATAGGCAAGATAAAGTGTTGCATGGTAAAATAATCGGTTTTGTTCGTGTTTTGTGGAAACATAGTCAGATTCAATAGGAGACTTGGGAGTGGGAGAAGGAGATGGATGAGCAGTGGCCCAAGCTCTTTCGGCAAAGGGCGGGTTCACTACTTTACGAGGATGGAAATTCCAATGGTGGGGAGAATGTAGCACCCCCGTTTTGAAGAATATATCCTTTTTTATGAATTTTTTATGTGTTTAATGTGCATGGAATGAGTTGGGAAAAGGTTAGGAGTGTTTGGAATGGTTTTGGATGAGTTTGGAGGATTTTAAAGGGGTGCACGGTTTGAGAACGGTTAGTGTAAACCGTGGGTATGCTCTAGGAAATCGTGTAGGGGGAGACAGTAGGCTCCACACGGCCTGCACATGGTTTTCCAAACCGTGCAATAAAACCATGTGGACTTTGGATCTCGGGGAGTGGCATGCGCACGGTTTTCCAGACCGTGCGGGATAACCATGAAGCCACTTAAAGTTATGGTTTTCAAACCTTGGCTCACTCGAGATTGCCTCATTTCACTCCTCTCTTCCTCCCACTCGAGCCTCACTCGGGTTTTTGGGTTCTCAAGGGTTAGGGGTGCTCTCCCACTTGTTTCGGAAGCAATTCGAAGGGGTTTCAAGGTGGATTCAAGGTGGTTTCTCCCGGGTAAGTCTCTCCTATTGCTTATCTTATGTTTTACCTCTATATCTACTTCCCACTCTTTCTTGGTTTTCTAGATCTACACTTGTTGTGTGTAGATCTAGGGTTGGGGTTTCCTTGGATGATGATTTTGAGGCTTGTTATGGTTAGGTGAGGGGATCTGGAGAGGTGATGGTGGTGCGTTCGCTAGATTTGAGGTGCAGTTGTTCGTGGGTCGATTTCTCGGGAACCCTAAAGGTAGGTGGATTCTCTCTTAACTCCACTTGGTTAGAACTAGTGGTTCCTTGTTACAATTAATTTTTTATGCTTTAAATTAATTATGTTTTGATGTGTGAAATTGGTGGAAAGTCCCTTGGGTGATGTTTTGGGGATTTTTGGGGAAAAGTGGGTTTTGTGGTGAAATGTTGTTGTTGTGGATTTTAAAATGGAGATTTTAAAATGGGATTCTATGATTGATTTTTTAAAATGATTGATAGAAATGGTTTTCAATAAAAGGGTTGTTTTTTTGAAATAGGGTTTGACATGGAAGATGGTTTTCAATAAATGGGTGATTTATTGAATTGAATTGACATGTAATGGAATTGGTTGATTACATGATGTTGTTGTGACCTTGATGGATTATATTCATGGTTTTGATTGGTTGAATTGTTGTGTGGAAGTTGGTGGGAATTACCACTATAATAAAGGGGGCTGGATAGTGGACGGAAGGGCCACCATCAATGATAAGTGGATGAGAAGATCCAGTAGTTGTATATGGGTGAAACGGGTTGGACGGAAGCACCACCGTTATTATTGTTTTTTTGTGTACTGGTTTGAAAGATGGAATTGTTGTGCTAATGGTTAAATGTTGGAATGGTTTTGGCTTGTTTGGTTGGATTTCCCTTGGTTGCTTAGTTTGGGCATGATGGCTTGGTAAGTGCATGTTTGGCTTATAGAAATGTTTGTACTTTTGATTTAATTTATATAAACTGTTTTATATAAATGTGCAAACAGTTTTATCCTAGTTGAGTGTGTATGGAAGTCATTTGGGGAAATCTTACTGAGATTTAGTACTCACCCCCTACTTTTGCACGTTGGTGTCTTTGCAGATGTTGTGTACCATGACATGGGAAAAGGTAAGGCATCAACCTCCTTTAGTGGTGCGGTGTGATGTCTTGGTAGAACTTGGAGCATGGATCTTGGTTTGGAGCTGTGGTGGTGTCATGGCTGATGGTGTTCTTGTTGAGTCTTCCGCATTATACTCTAATGTTGTATTGGGTTGTGTTGGTATATGAGATTGTGGATTATCTGGTTTTCTTGGGTAATGTATGAGTTTGGTTTTGTTGACATGCATCATTTAGTTGTGGTTGTTTGGTTGGTTTTTTCTCAGGGGAAAATCATTCCCCAATTGTTCACAAAGCCCTTGGCATTTATTTCCAGCCTTTAGTGCCTTGGGAATGTCGTTTAAGGTCAAGTAACCCTCACCGCCTCCTCAAGCCAATGAGGTAGGGGCAGGGTGTTACATTAAATGAGTAATAAATTGTTATTTTCAATATGAATAAATCATTTTTATTCTATTATTTGTTTAAATATTGTGATTATATAATTACCTTAAAATCTTACACAATGTCGATACTGGGATTGTGCAAGTTGTAGAAAAATCATTCTAAATAACTTCAAAATTAATAAAATCAATAATTTGTTATATGAATATAGGTATTAAAATAATTTAACAAGCATATAAAAATTATAATTATTGGTAAAAAAATTATATTTAAATTACTATGTCATCTTGATGGATTTGTAGTAAAATTAAATAAATAGTCTCAAAAATGACATTAATGTAATTTTATGATAAAAAATATTTTATTTAATTTTTTTGAAATAAATAAATATATATTCAAATAGATAAATTTTGATTATATATAATCTAAAATCTCATTCATGGAACGTTTTTGGCCAATTATCACCTTATAAGTAAATTTTTGACTTTTAATATCTAAAAATTGAGTAGCTAGGATTACTGTAAAAAAGTGTTAAAAAGGGTGTTAAACAAAAATATAATGATTAAAATGAAACAAAAACATGTATAAAATTTGTTGGCTGATATTATTTAGAACTTATCAAGTCCTATCGTCTAAATTATAGCCATTTTTTCTACTTTACATGGTTATGATATATATTATATTTAATCCTTTTAAGTATATCCAAGCATGTAATTCCCCTTAGTTAAAAGGGGTCCACATATTATATATTATTCACACAAGTAGATCCAATTTTATTGATCATTATCTACCCAAATAAAATCCTTACAATCATTTACACTATCTAGTGGCCCTTTTATCATAAATGGACCAATCCAGAAGGCAATAGGTGTAAACAAAGGGAAGTTTTCTGAAGAAGAGATATAACTCTTTATCGAGTGTTCTCATTTTATTTCATCTTCTATATATTTCAAATATTATGTAACCTTGATTGTATAATAAAATTATTATGTTACAAATACTGAAATTTAATTATTCTATATTCACAGTCTATATTCACCTCCTTTACATCATATTGGAAATGAAAACATCGCTTGTGTGTGTGTACGTCTTACTATCTCCACATAGTAGTGTAATTTTTTTCACCTCCATTTTACATGGATGGTTATAAAGGTAAAACTAATTAATATATAAAATATTTTCAAAAAATATATTTTTCTAAAAATATAATATACCTTCATCCTTCTTATCTCTCTTCCAATTGGAAAATGATAATTTCGCTCATGCACATATGTGGACTACCACCACCACGAAGTGATGTGATTTTTTTCTATTACCATCATGAATGTATTAAAATAAAATTAAATAAAAAATTATATTCCTAACATTTAAAAAATCATTAAATTATAGAACCATTTCATATGTCCTTTAACCATGATCATTATAATGATGTAATTTTTGAGGAATTATCAGAATGACATTAAGTGGTTGACATAAGAAACAAAAATTCAATGAATGAAATTAAACTGATTATAAAGGAAAAAAGGACTATAGATTAAAAAGGATCTTATTCGATTATTCAATACATTTAAATTCATTATATAGGAGAATCAAATACATAAGACTAAGTGAAGACCCAATGTAAGGGTAATTTCATCTCATTTCCACTTTAATGGGATGTGTTTTTCAATATGCACCTAATTTATTTTACATGACATATATAATGACCCATTTTTATATTTATATCATGAAGATATCTTCATTCATGATCTTTAATGTTTTTTCTTAATGTTTTATCTTTTATGGGTTTTGATTCAAATGTTATCAAAGTAGAAATAGATTTCTATTATAATATCATTTTATTTTGTGGTTGTTTATACTCAGATTTACATTGAAAAAATAATAGGATCCTATAATGATCCAATTAATTTCAATAATAGATATATTCTATATCTTATTATTATTAATTAATACATTTATATTCATTATAATAATATTATGTAATTTTTGAATCAAATGGTAATTTTTTGTACTCCTTCAATTTATTTTTTCGCGTATTATGTGGTTTTATTTAGAACTATAACTTATAAATTTTATAATTTTAATCATAAAAAATTAGTATCATTTAATATATCAAAAAATCAACATTACATCAATTTTTTTTGGAATTTTATTAAAAATTTTATTTTTCTATGAATAGATAAAAATACACATTTTTGTAAAAATAGAATTTCATTTCATTAAATACAGAAATTTAAAAGTTACTCCTTATTTTCAATTTTATATTAAAGTAAAAAACTCAAAATTAATTATAAATAATATAATTATTTATATAGTAATAAAAATTATTCCTGATTTTGGTATATGTTCATTTTTGTGCTTAAACACTTTTTTTCAAAAAAATGTTTTATACACACAATGTATTTTTATGTAAATAAGTAATATTAATTTATTTTTATTAATAATTTTAATAATATTTATAGATTTATAATTTAAATAATATTTTATCATTAAATTGATTCTTTTTATAGAAAAAATAAGTAAACAAAATAATGTTTTATACATGAAATTAATTTTTTCTATAAATCATCTTTCTTTTTGTTTATCACACCTATTTAAATTTAATTTATTCTAATTAAAAAAATTTAATTTGATAAAATTTATCCCTTGTTTTCAATAATAATTTATAAATTTGGTGATCTAGTAAATATCAGTTTTGGTCATTACGAATATAAACTTGGGTAAAAAAATTAATCACTATTGTGAAAGGGTAAATCGAACTAACAGAGGTTAAAAATAAGTGTAAGGCCATAAAATTAAATCTATATTTTTATTTTTTGTATTTATTTTGACCCCATTAGGATCAAAATTGAATTTTTTTGGGCACTAGTCCATAAACCGTACTCAATAATATTTTAATTTTTAAAAAAATTTCCAGTGTCTCCTCTTCCACAATAATAATAGAACACCCCTCTCATATTTTTTCCACACTTAAATATCCTATTATCTAATTAAATGACTTACCAAGACCATTCCTAACATCAACCCAATATAATTTATTCAATACTTTTATTAGGATACCCACCTTAGATGGCCAATGGTGTAAGCCTAAGGAGGTTGTCCGAAGAAGAGGGAACACACTTAATTATGTTTTTTTATTGTTTAATGTCCATAAAAACTTTATTAAACATTAAAATGTAATAGAATAATTATATTTAATATACTAATATTTTATTATGTTTATGGAATAACATTTATCCATACCATATTCCGTAAAATTGGAAATGTAACCATTGTTCATGTGTACGATAGACTATCACCTCATAAACCGTTGCAATTCATTTCCCATCACCATATCTTATGAATGGTCAAGATAACAGACCAAAAAATAACAATATGTTATATATGATATATATTTTATTATATAATGGAAAGTAAAATGTTTATTCATTATTTTACTTTCAATGAAAAAATATCATTCATGCATACATGTTGATTATCACCTTAGGAAATGATATTTTTACTTTTCATCACCACATCAAAAGGATGGAATATATAAGTGGTTACAAAAAATTATAGTATATTTATTACATAATTATAATTATGTATGATTAAAATATTACTTACCTTATTTCCCCCCATTCTCCTTGAAAAATAGAAACGTTACTCACATGTACGTACAAACTACCGTCTTCAGGATGCAATCTAATTCTTTTTCATGACCCCACTAAACAGTTGATTATAAAACTAAAATTAATGTGTAAAAATGATAATTATATCATGATAAATATTCTTTAAATGATATAACAATAATTTATTTGACCATATTCATCCTACCAAATTCATTTTGGACATATAAGTTTAATGTTTTCAAAACATTCAACATGAACTTAATCGTTTGAGTAATTATATATATATAATGGAAATGAGTGAAATAAAAGGAATAGTAAAAATCAAAAAAATGGTATTAATAAATAAAATAATTAATGTAAGTTTAGTTTTTAGGAATATAAAAAATTTACATGACTAGTTGGACTCCAAGTAAGGGATACTATAACTCAATAACCTCATTTTAGATATTTAAAAAAAATCAAAAAAAAAAAAATTCAATGTCCACATCCTTAAAATTATTATATGATTGTAGTTATATGAACATAAATGAATTATAATGGACATTTCATGTCTATTTTAAATTTTTTTCAATTTTTTTTGAGAAGGTATATTTTAAATATTTTATATAGAATTTTTTTATAAAAGGTCAAAGGAATGGTTTATTTTAATGCATACAACATTAGATGAATTTTCCACTATTATGAATTTTATTCTTCATGATGTTTCCAATTTAATTTTTAATGATTTTTAAAAAATAATAACTTATTTTCCATACATATATAAATATTTTTAAGAGTTTTCTATGAAAAATTATAGTCATCTTTATTTTTACATGAAGAAAAATTTGATTCTGTATATGGTTAAAAATAATATTTCATGATATTTTATAATGGAAATGAAAGATTTTATGTATTTATGTGTATAATATTCCTTTTAAATTTTTGATAATGAGGTTTTTACTTCATATATATTTCCAATTCATTGGGTAGTGTTTATGTTCTTCATATAATTATGTTGGAATTAACCAAGTATGATATCCCATTTATAAGGGTTCTTATAATAGATATTGTAGGGGTTCAATAAAGAAGATATCCCATGTAACCAAAATAGATTTTATAATAATTGTAATTAATTTTCATGGAAATATTTTTATCTCACAAGTTAATCTAGTTTTATTTTTTTTAAGGAATTATTATTATATTTAAGGGTAAGAAAGGTATATTTTTTAGAAAAAAAATTCATGGGTTCTTATTTTTTAGAAGAAACCATATTGATTATTATTTTTCATTTATAATTTCTTATAAAGTGTTTTTATGAAAATATTTGGGTAGTAAGGTTTATTTTATGTGTAAATAATCAATTATTTGAGATCAAGGATCATTATTTTAAAGGGAAACTATCTTATATGATCTCACAGTTTTTAAATTGACTAACATGTTTATTTTTTTCTTTTTATATATACCTTACTGAGATTTTTATTCTCAAACCAAGTTTTCGAATGTTGTTTCTTGTGTTTATGGATGAGTAAGAAACATGATGAAGTCATGTTGTAGATTATGAAGATTTTTCCTGAAAGGTAAATTTGTTTCATTTTAAAATTATATTGTTAGAAAAAAATGGATATAGAGTGGAAATATCCAATTGTAATATATAGGTTTTTATTTAAGATTTAAGACACAATTATCTAAATATTTAAACATAAAAATATCTTATGGAATGAAATTAAATTATTTCTTATTTAAATAATGAAATTTTGGGTTCAATGAGGATCAGGTCCTTATTGATACTAACTACTTAAACAAATTATTTTTTCTTATCCATTGGTTATTTTTTGGGTTTACATATTTATATTACATATCTTATCTTGTCGGTTCAATAATCAAAAAGCATTTTACATTTATAATAATTTCTTATAAAAATCATTTTTTAAAATTTTTCCCCCAACTCTTTATCTTTTATACTAGGGTAATTATAAATGTTTCTATAATTTCCTTATTAAGGCTTCATAGGTTGATAAAGTTCATTTTAATTTTTTAGATTATTTTAAAAGTATTAAAAGGATTAATTTTATGGTAATCTATATGGGTTATTTTTTAATTTTTAAAAAATTAAAAAATAATAATTTTTAATATATACGACTTTATCACCCTTTCCCATAGTCACATACATTTTATGTTATCAATATTCCTTGAAAATGTTCCACAGTTACTTTCAATGAAAATATTTTTATCAATATTTTGGGAATTTTTATTTAAAAATATGTGAATATACGAGGTTGATATATTCTTATAGGAATGAAAATAATTTTGAAAAGTGTTTTATAACTCTTTTATTGGACAAAGTTACAAGGAAGTTATTTTAAATATATTTATTTTATTTTATTTTTTTAATTTTTTAACTATGAAATCATCTTTTTTGATGCATCAATAATATTGTATTATACTTTACTAATAATGTGTGAAATCCTTTTTTGAGAGTATTAAATTTCTTGATATAATGTTCTCTATCACAATCAATTACTCATTACACATTATTTTTATTATTCATGTCTATATTTTTAATATCATATACTAATTCAAAATCATTTCTATTACATTGATAATGGTTCAACTGTATACCATTTCTATATATGTTTTCAGTTGAATGATTTTTAATAAGAATTTTATTTCATTAAAGGAGAAAATATTCAATATAATTGATTTGATATGATAAATGTTGATTTAAATATAATTTTTAGAATTAATTTTGTGGATAATTAAATATATAAATAATGAATAGGAATTGGAAGGGTCAGGTGGCTCTTGTTTTTATATTGAACCTCGATGCATTGAAAAGAAACATGAGATAAAACATATGGACATATTTTATGGGATTTTTTTTACACCTACCCATTTATTAAGAATGATTTATTTGATGAGAGTCCTTGATGGTAAGATTCATAACAACAAGGTCAAGATCATGATGAAAAGTTCATGAATGTTCAAATTTATGAATTTATTTTATCGAGAATTTAGTTTCCATTATCAATGTGGTTGATATGTTGATATTATCAATTTATTTTTATTGAAGTAATGTTTTTGATTTTATGGTATGTGTTTTGATTGTCTACACATCCATACTTATTATTCCTTTTTTATTCAAGATAGATTCCACTATACAAAACTTTTAATGGGCATATAATCCCCCCTTGATTTATTATCGTTTCCTAATGATATAAATAAGGAATAATTAAATTATCTTAAAGGATTTAAGAATGTTTTTATGATATTTTTAAAATTTTAAATGAAATATGGATGTCATGTATGTAACTGTTTTTTTCAAGACTACTAAACTAATCGATCATGGGTGGTGTGATCCCTTGTATCTTGCACCAATATAATAAGTAAACACCATATCTTGGTCAATAGAGTAGGCCTTATACAAGGGATTTCTATAGATATCAATACCTTTATTATTTAGGTTCCATAGTAAAATACACTTTCAATCTAGTGTATAATTACCATCTATTCTTTCTTTGGAAAGATAATCAAGAAACTAGTCATCTATGAGGTTAAAACCCTTATTCTCTACAAAATTTTCTAAATCATAACCAGTATTAACCCCAAAAAATTCAATTTTATCATCCCCCAATCCAATTATAATAACCTATCCAAAAACCCATATGATAGAATCAAAATCTTCTTAGGATAAACCAAGTTTCTCAAACCCCACGCTAATATGTTCTTCTATATTTACATGAACAGATGTGTAACCAAATAGAAAAAAATGATGTCTGAAGTTTCATCAGTAAAACATGAATTGGAAACCATTAAAATTGTTGAATTTCCCATGCACACTTATGAGATCCCATCCACAACCTTAATGGTAGAATCTAGTTGCACATAATCATTTTGTGAACAACTCAAAGTTGTGACTATCTTAAGAGGTGGGAAACCCAATGAAGAACCTGAGATAACTATTCTAAGACCATGGGAGTCTTTAAACTCTCGTGATAATTATGAAGAACCACCCATATAATATGATAAATTTGATGGAAATATTTAAGAAACACCATCTCCCAAAAAAAACTAACAACCCACTTGATTCCCTCTACGAATTAGATGAAAATGAAAGCCCATGTTGAAAGAAACATTGTGGGAAATAATATTTCAAGTTAATCTTAATACACCCCAAATTTATGCATTCAAAACTAAACCTACATAATACATGTACCTTAAGGACCTATGTACATTGAAAATTAAGTTCTCTATAAAAACCATGTCCTTTTGGTTGTGAATTTAAGCACTAAAATCCATGGAACCATATCTTTTATGTGGAAAGTCCTTATTTGTACATACTCTAATGTTGAATAAAGAAAGAAAAATGTTTTAAATGATATATATGATCTTGGATAAAATTATAATATCATCTAATGTATTTTTTTATTTTCATTTAGGTATTTAAGATATAAAACCCACTTAAGTCACTCTTAAACTTACTGATCATTGTGTTTGGGCTCCTAAGTGTAATGCCCCGACCCCAGCTACCCAGAGTCGGTGCATTACTTCGTAACATTGACATGATAAAAAAAGATCAAGTCTCGAAAGACCGATTAGTTTAGTAGCCTTGGAAACACTAGATACATTCATAAGTCTTACATTACATCATAAAGTGAAAAACTACAATAAAAAAGTCTCCATAGACCACACTCATATCCTCTTCTGACAATCCCTGCAGGTCATTCATAAAATACTTCTTCACATCCTGGAAAATATTAAAACATTGAAAGGGGTGAGCTCAGATGCTCAGTAAGGTTAACAATAAAGCGGAAGCTTTCATAAATAAACATTAACATTTAAGGCAATGTATAACTCAAACAAAAGCCTTTTAAACTTGAACTTCAACATAATATGGCAAAAGTAAAATGAGATAATGCCATTCACTTCTTCACATGGATATTCTATTGGTCTAATAATCACATGCAATATCAATAACCACTTTCATAATGAGGGAATGTATAATGCCAGACATTCTGAAAAATTTTGTCAAGGCCTCGGCCAAGACGTCTAAAATGATTAAGGCCTCGGCCAAAACCATAAATCAAATTTGGAAAGGGCCTCGGCCAATTCCACGTCTAGTTGTCTCATGAGACCTACCGATGCATCGAGTAGCTATAGCGGGCTCTACCCGTCACTTATTAAGTCCAATACATTCCTCATATGAATAGGTTTAAACATATCATAAACCATAACATAATCGTATCACATAAAATATGCATAAAGGAAACATAAAATTTCCACATTTCAATCACAAGATATCAATACAACACATTGATATAATAAAAACTCTTTCAAAACCATTTTCAATACCAAAATAAAAGAAAGTTAAAACTTTGTATTTATTTTTCATTAAAAAAAATGATGGCTTGTAGAGGAAGCCGAAACTCAAATAATGGTCACGGCGGCAGAGAAGTCATTGTCACCGCATAAGTACGGAAAGAAAAACATTCCCTTTTTTCGTTTATCAAAACGCTTCGTATAAAAAGATTCCTTTTGAATAAACGTAAAAGTCAAAGGGGTTTATACACTGTACAAAAGAAATTTGTGTATAAAACAAAATATGCCTCAATGAATGGAGATTGAGACAAAGTCCCTTAAAAAGATCATTTTTTTAAATAAAGTACATCTATAATGTGTATTCACTATAAGTACACATAAATAATGGAAAAATACAAGATAGGACATAATCATATCATGACATAATTTGAAAGTAGGAGATTAACCCAAAGAATGGAAGTTGGGTTAAGAAATTCCCTTACCTCGTGTCTAACTTGACTCAACCGTTCTTTAACCTCCTGAATAATAAACTAGAGTTAATATATACCTTATTAAGAACCATTTTCAATTTCATTATCCTTTTTATTTCACTTATTACAATGATATGAACATTATGTAATTATTTAAGTTAATAACGGTCGTTTTGTCGATCTTTGGTACTTGAGTCAACAATAAAATTCTTATAATTACAAGTTGTTTATGTGGTAGAATATCCATTATCTCCAGAATTATATTCATGATTTATATGTCATATATATCTCATATATCCAGTATATACATTCATTTATAATATTACGTAACATTTAGAGGTAAGAAATGAAATGCACCGTTCATGGAGACGGTAAGCCGTACGTACGCATGAACGCTACTTTCATTTCAATTTCATATTTAATGGAACGAAATCATAATGATATAAATTTATAATATAATTCCAGTATAATATAGTGTATAATACCATTTACTCCATCCTTTATACATCCCACATATGGCATTAACGATTCAAATCACTTTGAGAGGGCGGTAGTCCGCACTTCCTAAAATGAAATTATCGCGTTTTACCCATAATGGAAATCATAAAGTATGCCATAAATGAGAAATACAGAAGCATAAGTAAAACATAAACATATTATATATCATATATAAAAATAGTGACATCTTAATGGCCACCTTTGGAGGTGTTATATGAGTGTTGAACAATCATCGTTTCGTGAGGCAGAAATTCGCCATCCACAGAAACCGTATGTTCTTTAACCATTAGATGAAGGTGTGTGTAAGTGTAAACCAAATCCTTATCATAAAAACATCCTAGTATATTGTAGATACTGGTGTTGTTACAAAATAAAGGAATGAAAAGAGTTTAGGGGGTTGGAGAAGAAAAATAAAACAAAACAACATTAGAGAAGGCATTACCTCAAAATCGGGTAACTCTTTTTTATTTGAGCCAAAGGCTTCCTTGGGAAGAGTTATGCCCAAATTGATGCTTCTAGGAGTAATATGGGGAAGTTGGGAGAGTATTTGGGCAGAGTTTGGCCGAGCCAAATGGCTTGAAAGTGTAAATGAGGTGGAAGAGGTGGGGGCCTTTTATAAGTGGAGAGGAGGGGCTCTTTTGGAAAGATTGAAATGTTACATTATTACACAATGCTTTTCGGATTCTAAAGGTCCCACACTTATATAATTCGAGGCTAAGGTGATAAGGGTTCGAAATCTCCTCATCCAATTGGCTTTGGACAAGTGTAAGCCTTGGATTTTGCATTATCTTCCCATTTTATTTAAATCGTTAAATAATGAGGTCATCACTGCATCATCATGATGTCATAAATAATTTAATTTATTTAATGTCTAAAAATTACAAAAAAAATACTATGATTTAGGAAATCTTTTTATCTTTGTAATGAATATTTATAATCAAAATTTGGACTTGTGTAACCCCACTTAAAAACTATTTTAGTAAAACAACTCATGTTTGTGTCAATTTAATTTTAACATTAAATAAATATATATTAATGTCATTTTCCAACTAAAGTGGCTCCATGGGGTCCCCAAGTTGACCCATGGGTTGTCTTGGTCGGCAATGACTCATCCAATAGGAGTATGACAAGTGTCAAGCTCACCTCATATTATTAAAACATTATTTTTACCTTAAACTACACTAATCACCTCTAATCGCGATTAAGAACTTAAAAGTTACTATTCACCAAAAAATTATTTTAATCTCATTGAACCACATTTTACTTCTTAATGACAACCATGTATGTCGGATTTTTGAAAATCAAATCACAGAAGTGGTAATATTTCATTTTAACGAAAAATCAGTTTTTAACAACCACTTAGTGGTTTCACTATTCATCAAAAATTGATGTTTTTTCAGAATAAGGCCAAAATTTCACCCTAAGCTATAATTGATATTCCGAATTCAAAAATGATGTCTATTTTACAAAATTACAAACATATAAGTTTTATTAATTAATTTTATAATTAATTCCCACTGTTACAACAAATAGCGTGTTTTTAAGAAACAATTTATATCAAAAGACTGGCAATTGTTTATGTCCAATTTCAATGTTAAATTAATTCTAATGACAACCATTGGATAAAATGGTAAAAATATATTATAATTATACTTTAAAACCACTAAATAGTATAATTTATCACTATAAATTATTTTGATTAAAAAAGTTGTCTTTAAGTATTTTTCACTATTCATAAAAAATTGGAAGTTCTCAGAAAATTATAAAAAATTCAACTTTGGATAATTTAGATATTACGAATACAAAAATGAAGTCCATTTTGAAATATAAAATTTCTATAATTTTAAAAAGTGGTTATTACTATTCATAACGGCTACTTTGACTAGTCGCGGTGTTTTAGATCTTGAAGTTGCGTACAATGCAAGCTATTGCATTATTGAATGAGAAGCGTATTGTGGAAGCTCGGGGTGTTACATTCTCCCCTCCTTCAATAAATTGTGTCCTCGCAATTTGAAATTTTTCTTTGAAAATAAAAGGTTGAAAAGAGAAAATACCTTTGAGGAAAACCCACATCGGAAATAAGGTTAATAAAATTTAGCCTTAATAAGAGGGAAATGGAAATAAGAAAGTCACCACCAAATTATGATCTCGATAAGGAGAACATTGGTGGCAATTAGAGACATATAATTGGAGGAAAAACGTAAATATTCGTAGGGAGTGATTGAGGTCATCAATCACAATCAACTGTCAAATTGAGGGCCTCAAAGCCTTCAATCTATGTTGATTTAAAATTTCATCAGTTCAACAAGACATAAGGTATTAGGATAACACATTTTTTGTTTTAATATCCCTTTACTAAAGTTTAAGAATTAATTTATTCATTAAATAAGAGATAGGTATATATATATTTATGCTTGACAATTAGAGTTTCAACCTTCAACTAATCTTTCACTCAGAAAGATAATAGAACTCAAAAATATTATACTTATCCTAATTGTATAAGGTTAAAAATGTTAACACATACCATTTAGATTAGTAAAATTATTTTGTAATAACTAGGGACTTCCTGTAGGCTAGTGGTAGGAAATAAAGGCCTGTCGCACTATGGTTGTGGGTTCGATTCCTGCAGCTTTGTCCGACGCGACGGGTTATGCCCCACCCTAAAGGTTGTCCTTTTCTTAAAACTATAGTATCATAATATTCCAAAAATAATCATCATAAATTTTTTAACCTTAAACAATAATATCCAAAGATCAACTTAATCCACTCCAACCTTTATAGTTATCCAAAATACCTCTGTCCAGACTTTCTCTAAAAGGTCTCTTAATTCCAAAATCAATTTATCAGATTCCCCAAACAAAGTAAAGTTTCTCTTATTGTCACATACTAAAAATATAATTACCTTCATCATATTAAAACCTTACTGAACTCAAAAAGTACTGCAGTACAATCCTTATATATATATCACATTATTCTAATAACCAGAATATAATCCATGAGTCCAAAAGCACCAATACATTAGTTATTCTGCTTCAACTGTAGTAACAGCATAAGATTGTCCTTGATCCCTTGTCCTTTTCTGAGGTAAGTTTCCCTGACGCTTAGGACATTCATTTGCATAATGCCCCTTTTCCCTACAATTGTAGCATTCAACATTGATAGCCTCTTTCTTTCCCTTGTAATCACGAGCCTGGTGACCTTTTTCTCCACATTTATAACAAACTCCCATTCCTTTTAGGCACATACCAGGGTGATTCTTCCCACAATTATCACATAATGGAAAATCCTTCTTTACCTTTTTCCCTTTATCTGTCTCTTGTTCCACCGTTCTCTTCTTCTCTTGCTTTACTTTGTTGTCATAAGACTTAGAGAATTCCTTTTCTGTCTTGATAGCACATGAGACAATATCTTCGTATGATGAGAAGGATTGTGATACTAAAGCTCGATGGAGAAATGGTTTTAACCCATCAAAGAAACGATCAATCTTACTTCTTGGGTTACGTATATAATCAGCAGCATGCCTCGCTAACCTTGTAAAGTTAGCCTCATACTTTGCAACATTCTCATCCTCCTTCTGCCTCAGACTCAGAAATTGCCTTTCCATATCTGCTCTATGGTCACGAGGAAAGTATTTTTCTAGGAAAAGCTCTTTAAACTCCCTCCATTCCATATTCGATAAGTCATCATCTTCCTTTGTATTTTGAATCAATGACCACCATTGATCGGCATCTCCAGTGAGGCGGTAAAATGCCATGATAACCTTCTCCCTTTCGCTACTCCCCAAGGCGTGGAATATTTTCTCTAAGGTGTTTATCCATTGCTCAGCTACTAACGGATTTGTACTCCCATTGAAGGTTGGTGGTTGTTGCCTCATGAAACGGTCTAGCATTGATCCTCCACGTTGCGGATCAGGGTGCTCCATACAAGTAAGGTTATTATTCATAACCTGAGTGAGTTGTCCCAATATGGTAATAAGTTGATCAGCACCAGTTGTATCTCCAGATCCACAATAATTATCTTGAGCAGGAGGGAAATCCCTACATGGAGTTCGTGCATTGATACGGTTTCCATTCTTTCCACTAGGTGCCATTTCTAAACAATGGCATAAACTAGATTAGTTTATGAATCAAAATACATAATTCCATACTTGTAAAACACTTTACATAAATTGAACTATTTATGGATATAATCCATAATCATAAAAAGAAATGTTTTCTTTGAGGAAGTATATACTAATAACCTTTCATAGTGGTTTGTAAATAAAATGAGAATTATCCTAAGCATATCCCCCAGGAGTGTCGTAACCAAGAGTGCAGCAAGGCCCGTTGTCGTGCACCAGTTCCCGTTCGAGTCTAGCTCAAAGCGGTGTTTTTGGGTTTTACCCCTAGGTACATCTGTGCCAGAGCCGCCTCTACCTGCTCGTATCCAGACAGGGATGTATTGCTCGGAAAACTCACAAAATCTCTACAATACCAAAATTTTAAGAAGTTCTTCTATACTAATCCTCAAAGTTCATCTTAGGCCTCCGTGCTCTAATCAGATTTTGTCTAAATCTAGCTTCCAAGGTTAGTACTAAACTGCCTATGATACCAACTGTAACGCCCCGACCCCAGCTACCCAGAGTCGGTGCATTACTTCGTAACATTGGCATGATCACAAAAGATCAAGTCTCGAAAGACCGATTAGTTTAGTAGCCTTGGAAACACTAGATACATTCATAAGTCTTACATTACATCATAAAGTGAAAAACTACAATAACAAAGTCTCCATAGACCACACTCATATCCTCTTCTGACAATCCCTGCAGGTCATTCATAAAATACTTCTTCACATCCTGGAAAATATTAAAACATTGAAAGGGGTGAGCTCAGATGCTCAGTAAGGTTAACAATAAATCGGAAGCTTTCATAAATAAACATTAACATTTAAGGCAATGTATAACTCAAACAAAAGCCTTTTAAACTTGAACTTCAACATAATATGGCAAAAGTAAAATGAGATAATGCCATTCACTTCTTCACATGGATATTCTACTGGTCTAATAATCACATGCAATATCAATAACCACTTTCATAATGAGGGAATGTATAATGCCAGACATTCCGAAAAATTTTGTCAAGGCCTCGGCCAAGACGTCTAAAATGATTAAGGCCTCGGCCAAAACCATAAATCAAATTGGGAAAGGGCCTCAGCCAATTCCACGTCTAGTTGTCTCATGAGACCTACCGATGCATCGAGGAGCTATAGCGGGCTCCACCCGTCACTTATTAAGTCCAATACATTCCTCATATGAATAGGTTTAAACATATCATAAACCATAACATAATAGTATCACATAAAATATGCATAAAGGAAACATAACATTTCCACATTTCAATCAAAAGATATCAATACAACACATTTATATAATAAAAACGCTTTCAAAACCATTTTCAATACCAAAATAAAATAAAGTTAAAACTTTGTATTTATTTTTCATTAAAAAAAATGATGGCTTGTAGAGGAAGCCGAAACTCAAATAATGGTCACAGCGGTAGAGAGGTCGTTGTCGCCTCATAAGTACGGAAAGAAAAACATTCCCTTTTGTCGTTTATCAAAACTATTCGTATAAAAAGATTCCTTTTGAATAAACATAAAAGTCAAATGGGTTTATACACTGTACAAAAGAAATTTGTGTATAAAACAAAATATGCCTCAATGAATGGAGATTGAGACGAAGTCCCTTAAAAAGATCATTTTTTTTAAATAAAGTACATCTATAATGTGTATTCACTATAAGTACACATAAATAATGTAAAAATACAAGATAGGACATAATCATATCATGACATAATTTGAAAGTAGGAGATTAACCCAAAGAATGGAAGTCGGGTTAAGAAATTCCCTTACCTCGTGTCTGACTTGACTCAACCGTTCTTTAACCTCCTGAATAATAAACTAGAGTTAATATATACCTTATTAAGAACCATTTTCAATTTCATTATCCTTTTTATATCACTTATTACAATGATATGAACATTATGTAATTATTTAAGTTAATAACGGTCGTTTTGTCGATCTTTGGTACTTGAGTCAACAATAAAATTCTTATAATTACAAGTTGTTTATGTGGTAGAATATCCATTATCTCCAGAATTATATTCATGATTTAGATGTCATATATATCTCATATATCCAGTATATACATTCATTTATAATATTACGTAACATTTAGAGGTAAGATATGAAATGCACCGTTCATGGAGACGGTAAGCCGTACGTACGCATGAACGCTACTTTCATTTCAATTTCATATTTAATGGAACGAAATCATAATGATATAAATGTATAATATAATTTCAGTATAATATAGTGTATAATACCATTTACTCCATCCTTTATACATCCCACATATGGCATTAACGATTCAAATCACTTTGAGGGGGCGGTAGTCCGCACTTCCTAAAATGAAATTATCGCGTTTTACCCATAATGGAAATCATAAATTATGCCATAAATGAGAAATACAGAAGCATAAGTAAAACATAAACATATTATATATCATATATAAAAATAGTGACATCTTAATGGCCACCTTTTGAGGTGTTATATGAGTGTTGAACAATCTTCGTTTCGTGAGGCAGAAATTCGCCATCCACAGAAACCGTATGTTCTTTAACCATTAGACGAAGGTGTGTGTAAGTGTAAACCAAATCCTTATAATAAAAACATCCTAGTATATTGTAGATACTGGTGTTGTTACAAAATAAAGGAATGAAAAGAGTTTAGGGGGTTGGAGAAGAAAAATAAAACAAAACAACATTAGAGAAGACATTACCTCAAAATCGGGTAACTCTTTTTTATTTGAGCCAAAGGCTTCCTTGGGAAGATTTCTGCCCAAAGTGAGGCTTCTATGAGTAAGACGGGGAAGTTGGGAGATTATTTGGGCAGAATTTGGCCGAGCCAAATGGCTTGAAAGTGTAAATGAGGTGGAAGAGGTGGGGGCCTTTTATAAGTGGAGAGGAGGGGCTCTTTTGGAAAGATTGAAATGTTACATTATTACACAATGCTTTTCGGATTCTAAAGGTCCCAAACTTATATAATTAGAGGATAAGGTGATAAGGGTTCGAAATCTCCTCATCTAATTGGCTTTGGACAAGTGTAAGCCTTGGATTTTGCATTATCTTCCCATTTTATTTAAATCGTTAAATAATGAGGTCATCACTGCATCATCATGATGTCATTAATAATTTAATTTATTTAATGTCTAAAAATTATAAAACAAAATACTATGATGTAGGAAATCTTTTTATCTTTATAATGAATATTTATAATAAAAATTTGGAATTGTGTAACCCCACTTAAAAACTGTTTTAGTAAAACAACTCATGTTTGTGTCAATTTAATTTTAACATCAAATAAATATATATTAATGTCATTTTCCAACTAAAGTGGCTCCATGGGGTCCCCAAGTTGACCCATGGGTTGTCTTGGTCGGCCATGACTCATCCAATAGGATTAGGACAAGTGTCAAGCTCATCTCATATTATTAAAACATTATTTTTACCTTAAACTACACTAATCACCTCTAATCGCGATTAAGAACTTAAAAGTTACTATTCACCAAAAAATTATTTTAATCTCATTGAACCACATTTTACTTATTAATGACAACCATGTATGTCGGATTTTTGAAAATCAAATCACAGAAGTGGTAATATTTCATTTTAACGAAAAATCAGTTTTTAACAACCACTTAGTGGTTTCACTATTCATCAAAAATTGAAGTTTTTCAGAATAAGGCCAAAATTTCACCCTAAGCTATAATTGATATTCCGAATTCAAAAATGATGTCTATTTTACAAAATTCCAAACATATAATTTGTATTAATTAATTTTATAATTAATTCCCGCTGTTACAACAAATAGCGTGTTTTTAAGAAACAATTTATATCAAAAGATTGGCAATTGTTTATGTCCAATTTCAATGTTAAATTAATTCTAATGACAACCATTGGATAAAATGGTAAAAATATATTCTAATTATACTTTAAAACCACTAAATAGTATAATTTATCACTATAAATTATTTTGATTAAAAAAGTTGTTTTTAAGTATTTTTCACTATTCATAAAAAATTGGAAGTTATCAGAAAATTACAAAAAATTCAACTTTGGATAATTTAGATATTACGAATACAAAAATAAAGTCCATTTTGAAATATAAAATTTCTATAATTTTAAAAAGTGGTTATTACTATTCATAACGGCTACTTTGATTAGTCGCGGTGTTTTAGATCTCGAAGTTGCGTACAATGCAAGCTATTGCATTATTGAATGAGAAGCGTATCGTGGAAGCTCGGGGTGTTACATTAAGGGTATCTTAATGGGTGTTTTTATAGAAGTGTAAGACTTCAACTAAACTATTTATATCATTATACTTGAAAAAAATTAAAACATTATGACTATGGAAAAAATCTAATCATCATTGGTCTTCCCTTCCAATAAACAATCAACTATGTCATCTGAGTATAGAATGAGAACTTCACCATAACCATTAGTAACATGAGACTTAATCTAAACATTTACAATGAAATCTCTAAAATTAAGGAAGATGAAGAGATTCATTATGTGAATTGGATAGGTATTTTTGAAATTTAACCACAAAAAAATAAGGAAACTATTTAAGGATGTTTAATTTATTAATAGATCGATTTCCCATGTTCAAATTAAGCAAATGTTCCTCTAAGGATTGAATCTATTTTGTATGGATCCTATGATAAATTTTAAAGATCATAAGACATCCTTTCATGAAATCATCAAATCTGAATCTATATACATTCTAAAAAATAATATTTCTATTTTTTTAGTTTAAAAATAATTTCTAACCAAACACATTATATTTATAAATATTGAAAATTAAAATATGTTCTATTCAAATTAAAAAATACTTTTAAAAGTTTTATCCAACATAATATTGAGTTCAAGTTAATAAACAACTCAATAAATTATTAATTCATAGGGGATAACCATGTCATTTCCATTGAGTTTATTATTATCTATAATATAATAAAGTGGTAATGATTCTATAAGTATTTATAAGGCAAAAAAGTAATTAGACATATTTTTATTGTACTATTGGGACCAATCCACTCATTAGAACCCATATTATTTTTCTTGATACTTATTCAAAACTATTCCATAAGCCCTTGTATACATTCAATACAAATCTCATTGATGTGGCATGAAAGGAACTCATTAGGTTGTTTAATGTTGGTATCATCTACCCCATTTGTGTGAGTGAGTGGGTCAGCATATTTCAAGTTCTTACAAAGAAGTCTAAAATTACTATGATTACTAAGGAGGATGGTGATATTCTCCTCACAAGGTTGAGTAGTGGACAAAGAGTGAGTGTTGACTATATGAAGTTTAACACAAGTACCAGGAATGATCAATTTTTTTTCCCTTCATTGAACAATTACTTGAGTGAGTTATGTGTCATGAGTTCTAAAACATCTTATATGGGTATTCAAGGAATAATGAAATTGAGGTTTCATTAAAATTCAATATTAAATAACCTTTACCTTTAAATTTAGGACCTTTTCCTTATGTAACATTCTCTTTAGGTTGTGCAACACCCCTATTACCTTCTATAGGTGAATGATATGAATCTTTTCTAGAATTGATGGTGATTTCTTAAAATCCTTTATTGACGAATTCACCATATTTGGGGATACATTTTAAGGATGAACAAGAAGTTTTTATGTGATTTTTTTGAATACATGAGGATAAAAATGTTATATTAATCCAGAAAAAAACATTTCATAGTAAATATATGACTAGTCCTCTAACTTCTTGTCTTGGGAAGAGGTATCGATATTGATAAAGTCAATATAGATATCATTTTTTATATTTACACTCTAAAAACCATCAAATAAATGTGGTTATTTTTTTTTGGAAATATTGGTTTCTATAAAAGGTTTATTAGTAACAAAATCTCTATTGAAATACTCCTCTATACTATACTTATGAAATAATCTCATTTCATATGGAAATAAATACGTGATGAATCTTTCTTAACTCTTGATTAATGTATCATATCTTTACACATCATGAAAGACCATTATAGTAAAATTCATTTAAAACTCATGCATGATTCAAGTGATTTTTCTATATGAGAAATATTTGAAAAATGATATAGAAAAAACACACACTTAATTTATTATAGATAAAAATTCATTGAATGATAAAAAAGGAATCTAAAACACCCCTAATAATGAATTTCTTAGTGTTGTATTTTCCTTAGATAAGTTTAGATCATGTCTCTTAGGGTCCCCTATCACTATTTTCAATTATCATTCAGAATTGAAATACCTTTTCCAAAAAAACATGGTGGTTTAATTTCCTTATATAAGTTTAGATCATATATCCTGGGATCCCTTATCACTATTTTCACTTATCATTCATCATTGAAAATACTTTTCCAAAAAACAAGATACCATGGAAAGTTTTCATAGGTGTTCTTACTATTATAATAATTTTTTATTATAATTAAGAACAAAACATGTATTTCAAATTTGATGAATGATCACCATTATAGGTTTTCATTCAAGAATAGTTCTTATTATATTTCTGTTTCTAATTCATTCATCTATGAGAACCTATATTCTATGACGGATTTACCATGGTATGTTTATATAATAGAATACTTAGTTATGGTTGTAATTCCAAAATTATTAGAACCCAAGATAGAAGGAAATATACATCTAATGTAAAACACTATCTTTTAAATGATCTATAACTATATTAATTTTTCCTAGAATATAACTTTATGTGATGTGTCCTAGATAAAGGTAAAGAGAATGTTCTCAAATATTTTCACGGAGATTCATGTATAGAACATTTTTCTATAACGAAAGACCACTAAAAATGTTTATAAATGTGGTTTTTATGTCATGAATGTTTAAAAGATCCCTATAAATTTTGATAAAATTTTACTCAGTATGAAATACTAGGATGCATTACTAAAAGGAATAAAACACACCTTAATCCCATTTTGATATCATAAATATTTTATTTTTGAGGAATTTATTTCATGTGACTATTCCAAAATATTAAGGGGTACCTCTACATCCTTAAGAATATTGATTTTGTCTCTAAATAGGATGATTACACTCCTAAAATGTCTATTTAACATAATTTTGAGATTGTATTCATCATAGAAAATATATTTTCATGATTTGGAATTAAAAGGGAAATCATCGGTGATTGTTGAACCCAGTTATGTAATATTTCCTTCCTGGAACTCATGTAAAATTGAGGGATCTCTCAAAAAAATTAATAGACTATAAACCTCAAACCAAAGTTCATTTTGAGTTAGAAAATAGTTAAATAATGTAATTCATGGAAAGTTTATCAACCCCTCTAGGAATTATTGGTACATGAATTTATTATATTTTCTTAGGGTATATCAGAACATTTAATAACCATACAAGGAATGCTACCATATAGGTTGTATTATAATAAATATTTCCATTCACACTAGAAAAACGTGCATAATGATATTTGGTTTATAAAGAAAATACATTTTAATATTTACTTATCTAGAAAAAATATAAAATATGAACTTAATATACTAGAGTAACTTAGAATGGTCGATTATACAAATTCATGGGAAAAGACTTCGAATTTAAGCCATCTAATCAGGGAATCCAAAAGTAAAACACTTTAAACCAAGAAACATTATTTTTAAATATAATTCCAAACTATAGTTACACATTAGAATGTTATGTTTGATATGGTTAGGACCTTATATTTTGTATCATGTTACCTGTATATGGAAGTCAAAATTTAGGATCTCACCCATGTTCATATCTTTTAAATTAAATAGTCATGGGATAACACCATTCATAGAATCAGTCCATAAACAAGAAATTAAGGTGGAGTAAAATGTCCCACTCTATAAACCATAAAAAATATTTATAATTTAGGAATCCAAATAGAAATAATGAATTTAAACTAAGTGATTTTAGAGAGTTAAATTGGTATATACATTTATTTTATTTTCTCTTGATGTTTGTTTGTGTTAAAAAAATAAAAAATGGTAAAAAGTGTTTTTTGAAAAAAATTATTAAAATTTTCTAAACAAAATTCTTTTCTTTCCATTTATATACTTTCAATTAATTTTTTTTTATTTTTTTTATTTTTTTTATTCCATATCTTTACAAAAGGGAAGGTCACAAGTTATGTGGAATAACCTCATTTAATCTAGCTAGTCAATAGTATAGAAACCCATGACTAAAGGGAGATATGGGAAGGTTCTAACCACTGACCTACATATAATCCTTCTTCCACTTCTATCATTTATATATACACTTATACTAGATATTTTTTGGTATTTTGATTTATAATTGATTGAGTTAAATTGACTTGAGGTGTGATTATATGATATTCAATTGATTCCCTAAGGTCATTTTTACTGGGATTTATTAGAAAAGTCTTTCTATAAGGGTGTACATGATAATATTGTATATCAAGGAACAATTGAAAAGTAATAATGTTATTATTAAATAAAAAAAATTAACACACAAATTATAATTAAAGTGTGATCCACACCTAGTGCTTATATTTTCTTAACATTGAATATAAATTAACCCCTATTTCTTTTGTGATACACAACACATCATTATGATTAATTATAATGAGATGAAATGTGATGATGAATTTGAAAAAAGGAATGGTCTTTGACTTGGGATACTCTTGTGAAACTAGATTATGTTAAATTTTTTATTAGATACATGATTTTTGATGTGAGGTCTTAATAGTGAGTAATATATGTTAAAAGTTTTTTTAAAATGGAATTATATTTTTATATTTTATTATTGATTTTTTTTGAGAATTGAAAAAAATAATGTAAGGGTGTGTGATTTTACACAGAAATAGGATAATATTAATTTTTTAATTTTCTTAATATTCACATGTTTTATTACAGACATAAGAAAATATTCTGAAGAATTATCATAAGTTAAATGTGATGAAAGAATATAAAAAATAAAATGATCTTATTGTTGAAACCACGTTGAAAGCTAAAAAATGAGAATGAACTTGGATTCTTGATAGTGGGTGTTATTCTAAAATGAATAGATATTTGAAATTGTTGATGAATGTAAATTATTTTAAATAAATAAAAATTTTAATAGTATGTAATGAATCATTGAGAATCAATGGTTTTCGACTAGCCATCATTTGAAAAGAAAAGTTGAAATATAAGAAATCATTATATGATGATGTGTTGAAACAACATTTTCTAATTGTTTCAAAAAAACTTTATAAGGTTAACAAAGTTATCTTCAAGAAATATGGGGTTTTATTGAAAACTGAATAAATGGAAATATTGTTATAAAAGGCTAATGTAAAAAATGAATTTTTTTTTCAGGTTACTGAAATAAAAAACTCTTATTACTTGAGGATAGTGGAAGATAATAAATTTTGGCATTAAAGTATGGAACACATGTGTCAATGAAAAATGAGAAAACTATACAAATGAGATAGTGTTTGATAAATTCCTGTTTTTCCAAGAAGAAGATATTGGTATTGCACTAATTTATAGAAATGGAAGATTATAGATATAGTTTATAACAATGTTGAAATTTTTTCAAAAACAACTATGTAGCTGATTCATTATGATATTTGTGGGCGAATGATAAAAAAATAAACAAATAGAGGTAGTTATTTCATCACCTTCATTGATTATTTTACCCACATTACTTTTTATATGTATATGAAACACAAATCAGATGCTTCGAAAATGTTTAAACATTTCAGAAGGAAAGATGAAAAGTAATGTGGGTATTCTTTGAAGAAGTTGAGAACTGAAAATGATAGTGAATATAGAAGTGATGAATTTTAATTTCACCTAAAAAATAATGGAATACTTCATGAGTATAGTTATCTATACACTCCTTAAAAAAATGTGGATATTTAATGAAAGATCATAGGTTTAGTGGAAATGAAAAGAACTATGTTACTTTAACATGGTATTTCTTATTAGTTTTGGAGGCAAGAAATGAATACTAATTTTTATATTCAAAACTGGTGTATCTACAAAATAATATCACATATGAGTCTATATGAATTGATTATGGGAAAATAAAAGTTTAAAACACATTAAAGACTTTGGGAGTCTATGTATTATAAAGTTGAAAGGTGGAATCTATGGAAAGTTAGAGCAGAAAGGTGAAGATGGAATAATTATTGGGTATGATATAGAAAGAAGAGGATATAGATGCTTCAACAAAGAAACCAGAAATTTTTTGATTTAGTTTATGTGAATGTAATTGAATGATCTGAGGAAGACAACTGTATTTGAGTAGATAAAGAAGTTGAGCAGGATAAGGAATGTTTTGTATACAATTTTGATAAGGATATAGAAAATTATAATCCTTCTAAAGAGGAAGAATCAGACTAAATTATATCTAGAAAAGAGAAAGATACGTGGAAATATCATCATAGGATGAGAAAACAAGTGGAAACTCGGAATATTACTGGTGATCAACATCTGAAGGTTCAAACAAGAAGAACAAAAAATCTTATTAAACATACTTCATTGTATTGAAAAATAAAAACGAATGATGAGAAAGAAGCTTTTGAGGATCCAACATGGTTTCAAGACATGAATGAAGAGTGATATCAAATTGAAAACAATGATATATCAGAAATCATATCCATGCTAGAAAACAAGAACACTATTGATACAAATCAGGTTTTATGGAATAAGCTAAATAATGAAAGTGAATTAATAAGAAACAAAGAAAGATTGGGTTGAAAAGGGTTTTTACAAATTTAAGGAGTTAATTTTTATGAAACTTTTACATAAGTTACAACTTTAGAAACAATCATAATCTTTATTTCTATTTCAATAAAATGAGGTTACAAGATCTTTAAAATGGATGTTAAATCTGCATTTTTGAATGGTGATCTTGATGAGGAAGTTTAAATTGAACAAACTTATGGATTTATTCTTTTTAAAGATAAAGGTTGTGTGGGAATATAGAAGAAGGAATTGTATGGTATGAAACGAGATCTAAGAACATTTTATTACAAATTGGATACTAGCTTAAAGAAAAGGGAATTTCAAAAAATGAATAATTGATAGTAATATTTACTTCAAATAATGTCAAGAGTATTCCCTCAGTGTAATTGTTTATATTGATGAAATTATGTTTACTGGGAATGACAAAAGAAATTAAGAAATATTTTATGAAGAAATGAAAATTGTATTTGAAATTCCCATACTATGGTAAATGAAATACTTTCTTGGGATAAAAATAATACAAGAGAAGAAATTCATTTCTCTTTCTCAGGATAAGTATACTAAGGAATTTATTTAGAGGTTTGGTATGGAAAACTCAAAACCTATTTCCACACCAATTTTAGATGGAAAAAAGTTCTCTTATACTGGAGAATGAAAATATGTTGATTAGAAAAAATTTCAGAAACTGATTAGAGGTTTGTTGTATTTTACTACCACAAGACCTGATATTTTATATTCTCTCAAATTATGTGCTAGATTTTAGAGTGATCCAAAATAATCACATTAAATTTCTAAAAAAATAACCATAAGACACATAGAAGGAACAACCAAATTCAGAATAAGATATGATATGTTAGAAATTATTGATTTTGATTGGTATTCAGATGCTGATTGGGCAGGAAATATTGATGATAGAAGATCCATATCTAGTAGAGTATTATTTCTTGGAAGTAATTGTGTTAGTTGGAATTTAGAGAAATAGAATTTAGTAACTATCAATACAACTGAAGACGAGTATGTTTCTCCGACTCAAGACAACACTCAAATTATTTGGATGAAAACTCAATTAGATGACTTAGTTGTTGAAGTGAAGTTACCCATGCTCTTGGGTTGTGATAATAAAAGTAAAATCAATATCACTAAGAATAAATTTCAAAATTCTTATTCAGAATATATAGATATCAAATATAATTTCATCAAATAGAATGTGGATAATAATGAGTCGAAACTAGAGCATGTTCCTACATCTGAACAAGTTACTGAAATTTCCACAAAACCTTCACCAAATGAATCATTTTCTAAATTGAAGTTGACCATGGGTGTCTAATATCTTTCTCATTAAGGTGTAGGTATATGTTTCTATCTCATCTCTCATATTACCTTTGAATAATCTTTTCAAGGGGAATAGTTGAATTGTTTCATAAATTTTCCCTTTTTTTATGCATGTAAAAAGGGGAAGTTGTGGGTAAGTTGTGACTTTATAATTTTAAGTGTGTAAACTATTCTAATAGTTTTATAGAGTGTCTATAGAAAAATAACAATTTTGTATTATAGAAATGAAGAAAGGAAAGGTAAGAAGCAGAAGATATTTTCATAATCACTTCATTTGGACAACATGGTTTTACTATCAATGATTCTGGTTTCCAATAACAAGTTAGCTCACGTAGTCTTATAATTGGTGATAAGTGATCCATTTTATGGGGATACAATGTTCCTTGATTTCTGAAACTTGGTTGATGATAAAAAAGGGGATATTTTTAGGACCAAATTGATTTTATTCAAGATATTATATTTTGTTGTCAAGGAAGTTTATGAAGAACTGAATATCGCCTCACTTTTTAATTTTGTGAAATTCAATTTGATCATCATGTTTAGATGAATTAGACTCACAAAGTTTGAAAATTTACATCATATTCTGGAGAATATATCTAACAGAAAATATTAATCAGATTCACACTGAATCTAAGGTGAAAAGGTCATTCATATTGTTGGAAGTAAATGGTCTTCATATTCACTCTGGATCTGGTATGGAAGAAGTGATCAAATTAGTGGAATCAGAGTCTATATAGATATGATAAATCAAATTTAATGATTCCATTATGATCTTGTAGTTCTCATAAATCATATGTAATTTATAAATCATATGATGCATGCTTTATGGGAGAAAGAGTAAGTGAAAGAGATACTACCAATAGTATTTAGATTGATCAGATCTGGATGTTAAGAGAAAAGGCGTGATGAAGACCATTTTCAACATAAATGAATTTAGGAAAATTGTATTTTGGAATATCATATTTGGGATGAGAAGGAAAGATGATGGAAAGGATGAAAAGTTATAATACTTTCCTATACAAGTCTAACTATGTTGAATATATTCTCAAAATGTATTCAATGTCATGAAGAAAGTCATGATTAAAACACATGTTTGGGAATGAAGAATGTTGTTGACACTAGTTCCTCATAATCTAAAGTATAATTGCTTGATACTGATGAATGAAAAGAAAATATAATAAAGTGATCAACAATGTAGTCAACAATTTAAATGGGGTTGAATTTATTTGTCTATCAATCACGTGAGTCAAAAGAAACAAATGAAGAAGGAGTTGTTTGGAGCTGAAGAAAATAGATTGATGTGTTATTGAGGGGGAGTTTGAAATTTGAAGAATGTTTTTTAATAATTGGTAAAAATCATAGTAATAAAGAATTTAGTTTGAGATAATCATAATCAAAAGCTGAAATTGGATTGAGAAATTAGATTCGGACTAACATTTGAAAAACAAAGTCTGAATAAGAGATAATTTTTGAAGAAGAATTATATATAATTGAGAAGTGTTAATGAAGTGATAAATGCACCTGAAATTAAAGGGAAATTGAGATTTTGGTGAATTTGGTTGAGCATGAAATTTTTGTGGATTATCGCTAAATCCACTCAGGGTCACCTATAAAATGTAAAAATTATATTGTACTTCAGAGAGGAATAACAGGGAAATACTATTAACAATAATAGGGAGAATCTCCAACATTCTAGGAAGAGAAATAAGTTTTTTATTGTGTTTTATTGAATAATTTTCGACTAAGAGAAGTTAAAGGTGAAGAGACAAGATTGCAACATTGTATTAAAATGATCGTCATATTCTATAATCATCGTATTTAGTTATCTATCAGATTCTACATGTCATTGTATTCTTCTACTCATCATATCAGACTTGATAATCAGATCTGTAATTCTATATTGGTATTTCTGGACTAAATAATAAGTAATTATAAATTGTCTCAATCATATTCTAACAAACCTACTTCTATCATATATGACAATTGTATTTAAGAATGAGAGTGGGTAGATCAGATTGGGAAATATAATAGGGAGAATGGAGTGAACTTATCAGACTGGACAATTAGATTTGAATTTAACATCAGAGACCTAGAAGTTCTTACAATCTTTTATGTAAGAAGTTGGAGAATTGTTTTCAAAGGAATACATTTGTGGATGTTGAAAAAAAGCACATGTAACATGTTTTGTTACAAAACATTGTTTTAATCTATTTTTACTAATAAAGAGAACACACACTATTGGAATATTCAAATATTTCTACATGAGTGAAATGGCATATCCTATTAATTGTATTCTAAGGATTGTTTTCTAGTGTGCTATGTGGTATTGGATCAATTCCAAACCATACCAAAGACCAATATAATCTTACTGAATAGTGAATCTCTAAATAATTGATTTCCTATAGATATATGTTTTAATTGTTTTTAATAGGGAAAGAAATATTTAAGAGGAGATGAAGGATGTTTCAATTGTAAAGAAACATAAGAGAAAAGTATCACCAATTCACCCCTCCCCCTCTCAGTGAAAAAATTATCCTAACTGGGCACTTTAACTTCTTATTTTTTATGTTCACACTTGGAAATCTCCAAGGCATGAAATTATTAGAACCAAACCACTAGTAAGAATATTTCATGTCTATTTTTCATAATATATTTCAATCTATGTGTGTGTGTTATAGTAATTCGAATTTAATATTATTATTAATGCATTTCATGCCTCATGCACTAAAATTTACTCACTAAAACTATGAAAGCATAATTTTGTGGGAAGTAGGGTCTGGTGGGTGCATCATGAATGACATGTTATTAATAATAAGTTAAAAAATGAATTGTCCCTTTAATATTTATTAATGTTGTTATCTCATACCTTTGATTAAAATATAACTCTTGAATTAAATTACATGGTCATAGTGTAATAATGATTTTATTTCCAATAAAAAAATAAAGACACATCAAGAACACTGTTTGATTACACAAATGTGTAATGTTTTTAAATGAGATATTTAGGTTAATAGATTATATTACACAAACATATCTCATATGTGGTTGTCAATGTTATAGCCTTAAATTATTTCCTTAGAGTGCATAGACCCATTAATAGAATATAATATTTGACTTTAGGAAAACCCACATAATGTCAATAAGAAAATAGCCTAGAGGGTCCCACACTAAGTTCTTATGTTCATCTAAATTAAACTCTATTGGAATAAATATTATTCTCAAGACTAAGTAATAATTTTATTCAGTATTCATTAATCATTAATATTTACAAGGTAATTCCAATTTATTTTTTAATAACTATTTTATTTAATTATATGAATATTTAATAAACATTTATTCACTAAAAAATGAATAGAATATTATTTTATTTATTAAATATTTACTCTATTTATTGTGAATAGAGTATTTATTATGAATAAATATTTAATTAAATATTAATTCTGGTATTAGATAAATTATGAGTAGGAAGAGTGGAATAGGATCATGTCGAGTGATAAATATTAATTCGTGACCTAGAAAAATAATATTTTTCATTGGTCCAGATTGAATGCACCATAAAATAAATATATTATTATTATTATATAGGCTGGGTTAGATAAGGTTTATTATATTATTTACGGTACATTTTTCAATTAAATAATAGTTAATCCTATACCTCACTCTATAAATATATTATTATGTCTATTTTATAGTGTTAATCAAGAATGGAGAATTTTTGTGTACAAAAAACATCACTCTTAATTCTTCCTCCTCTTATCTCTTCAAGAATGAGAAAAATTTCTTCAAACCTAATGGATATTGAAGAAATAAATAAATAAAATAAAATATTATAGATCCTACATGGTAGAACCCAAAAATTAATTAGTGTGTTCCGAGATCAATGGAAAATTAAAGGATTGCCACTAGGGGAATTTTATACTTGGATCATATAAATGCAATGTTAGAAATCTGAAAGGGTTTTTTTTCAGATGATCAATAACATCAACAAAGAATTATTTTAAGATAAGGTATTATTTATTTATATCAATTTAAATCAATTATATTTTTAATGTTAAATGTTCTTATTTGGGTTCAGAGCTTCTCTATTTTAATATTCAATAGAAGAGTTTCATTGTAATGATATTTACATATTGAAAAATATGTTAATGATCCATAAAATCTAACTAAAACCTAAATGGTCATTCACTTACTTGGAGATTCTACTATGCTTAGAGCCTTTATATTTGACAGTAATATAAAAATGGTTTTTAAGATGATAAAAAACATCAAAAAATAAATATAATAAGACAAGGTACTATTTCTTCATATCATTGTAAATTAATTATAATTTTAATGTGAAATGTTTCTCTTCAAGATCCGATCTTCTCAATATCAATATTTAAGGGAACAATTTCATAGGAAATGATGTTTACGTATTGAAATTTTATTGAATGATACATCAAATATAAACAAAACGTAAATGTTTATTCACTCACCAAGTGATTCTACTATGCTTAAAGCCTTCATATATTTCCCACATATGAAATCTTTGGTTGAAAAAATTAAAAAAATGAATTTTTTCATACATAGTATCCTTTTTTAGGGTCCTCAGTGCATTTCTAAAGTGATCTTCATGCTCTTACTTTCTCTTAGAATATATGATATTTTCATCCATGAATATTGAAAAAACTAATGATGGTAATATCTAAAGGATATATTCCTTAAATATATGAATATAGAAGTGGAATTTGTAAGACCAAATGGAATCACTATAAATTCATAGTGTGCATACCTCATTATAAATTCTTTCCTGTATATGTATTCACATTTGAACCCAAATCAATAATATATTGATTAAAGAAAAATCTATTAAAAATATTTATCTTTTCATAATTTATAGAACAAACCATCAATACGGGGAAAATAACACTTATTCATTACAGTGATATTTTTAAGCTCATGATAAATAATTCGGTGTCATATTGATTCAAATTTTTTATTAACAAAATATCATGTATTCCCCATGGTGACACACTTAGATAAATGAATCCCTAATTGTGATTTTCCTAGAGTTTCTCCATTAATTCATCCAACTCAAGTATGTCCATTCTATATAGAGTTGTTCAAATAGGTATAGTATCAGGTATGAGTTCTATCGAAAATTGAAATGTACAATTCATAGGATGACTAGGAAAAAATTCTAGGAAATACATTAACAAAATCCCATATAACATTTATATATTTTATATTGACTTTTCCTTAAACTATAAGAGATAATTACCCTCTTTGAATATGAATCAAGACTCATACAATTGATGTAATTTCTATTTTATGATCATATTTATCCTAACACAAAAGAATCATAGGTTTTCTCAGTATATTAAATGTCACTTCCATTTCTCAGAAATTGATAAGGTATTTTTATACAGAAATTCAATCCATGGCCAAAATAACATCAAATTCAACTAGAGGGATAATTATGATATTTTTTGGAAGTATATTTCCATAAACATCAATATAATAAGGATCATAGACTTCAGATATGATAATCATTCGATTTGTATTATTTCATTCTAATTTTACATCTAATCCTTAAGGTGGAATTGTGACACACTTTGAAAATTACTCAAAAGAAAGAGTGGGTTGATCCCGAATCAAATAAAACATTTTTAGTTATATATTGGATGGTATGTTTACCTTTCACCACTTCATTATTGTGCACCACATCAAAAATAATATTTACATGAGATTTCCCAATATCTTTAGGATTAATAGTTTACTAAAATTGACTGATTTAATTAACCCTTGGGTTTGGGCACTAGTTATCATAATTTCTATTCTCCATTCATTTGATACACTGGAGTGTGGATGGTCCATTCTATAGAGGTTTCGATCAATTCAAATCATTAGCCTAATGTTTCCCATCACATCAGTATTCAATTTCCTAATGAACATTCTTTTATCGCATAGGAAATTTACTAGTTCCCTTAAGAAAAATATCTCCATCTTTCTTTCCATACTTATTGAATAAAAAAACTCATCTTTTTCCCAACCTGATTTTTAATATTACAATTTCCTTTGAATTATATATTTCTTTTATTATAAAAATAATGATATTTAGGGGTAACTACAATCTCCATTTCTATATTGATATATCATAAAATGATTTCATCATAGATATTGAAGTTTCTTATGTATAATTCCCATTGGAAACTAAATTTTAATATACTAAAAAAATAATCAATCTTAATTTTGGTTTTGATGATAATTCCAAAAGTATACCTTGAAAGTATTGTAAAATTATCTTTATAAGTAATAATAGATTCATAATCCTTATTCTTTAGCTTAAGTAATTATTTCTATATTTTTATATGAAAAATATGAGGAAATAACTGATTGAAAAATAACCTTCTAAACCCATCCCATTATATACAGTCATTGTTTTCACATGGTCATGTGTTCTTGATGAGAGTCCACTATTTTTCTTTCCTAGATGACAAACAAGCAAAATAATTATCAACACTTGAAAATGAAAAATATCAATTTAATGGTTCTGATCCCTTCCACAACAACTATAGATTTACGTACCAACTAAAAGAAAATGGATGTTTCACCTTGAAGGACTCAATAGAACATTATTATATCCTTTGATATTTTTTAAGATCAACAAGTTTCATGGATTAAGAAATTTTGGAAACTATAAAAATGATATTTTTCATTCTATCTCCCATAATATTCAGTTTCCTATAAGGACAATCATTTCATTTTTCATTGTAATCAGCATTGACAAGGTTCCTCTCGGTTCAAACCATTGACTAAAACAAAAAATCATAGTGCGATTAGTAATACTCATAGTGATAAACCATTTAATAAAAAAATTAGTAGGATTTTTAAATCATGAATCCTTATTTTAAATATATGACACTTTCAGTTTAACCTAGTTCATCAATTATCATCATCAATTCAAATATATCATAATGGTTCATAAAGAAAATTTGAATTAACCCATGCATAGTAAATATACATGCTTATCTAGGTCTGTAATCTTAGGCTCATTCCTCATGAATTAATGGTAATATAGTTAATACCCAATCCACCAGATTTAGATTTTATACCCTTCGGTGCATCTATTCCATAACCACATCTACATTTTAGTATCTAGACATGGATGTATTTTTTATGAAAACAAAACTCATTTCATTACCAAAACTTATGATATTCTCCTATAATTAAGCTTATCCGGCAGATTCTCACTAATTTTTCCACTTCTTAGTTTCCAAAAATAAATAACCATACTCTAATTCCAAACTAGGTGATCCAAACGTTTCATAAATAAATATTACATGTTATTATAAGAGAATTTTTTATATATCATTATGATTCAATACAGAACCATATAGAATTATTCTCTTGGGAAACTTAGATACATAAAAAACTAGCACATAAAAGATCTATATCATCTAAAACTTTTTTCTATGTAAATAGAATCATTCTTATACATATCATACTTAAAATATTTCTTCATATCCTTGGGAAAAGTAAACATAATAAAGGGTGAAATCAGATCCTTAGAAAGTGTAAACAATAGAGATATCAATGATAATTTAAATATAAAATGATAATAAAAGTCATGATAACATTATGATAGCATTTTAAAATCATAAAAAACATTTCCTGGATCATAATCATGTGTATTGACATGAATACCAATAGTTCATAAGATATGAGTCATAATTAAATTGAATAACCTGATCCGGGTGAGAATATCATTTGCTTAATATCATGTCATAGAATATTTAAAAAACTATGGAATAATGAAGAAAATAAAAATATATTGAAAAGGATACCCATTAAGACATTCATCAAATGTTTGACTTGGTAAAACTATCTGTTTACCTTCTTCATGGTTGGAATAACCTCCAATATTCCCTATTTTGTGATTAGGGTAACCTTCTGTGTTCCCTCATTTGGGATTCTGATAACCTCTTATGTAGCCTTCGATCCTATGGAACATTAATATTTTCCCAATGAATTGGATATCTAAAATTTGCCCTATCATGAACTAACTTGAGTCAACCTTAAACTGGTCACCCAAGCTAACCCATGACATCCTCAAGCCGCATTTTCAATAACCTTAGGGTGGAGACAATTGTTAGTGGAATCAACAAGATATAGTGGTAAGGACTTATCCCAATATAAATAGAAAAACATAATAAAAAGAAATAGAGTATCCAAATTTAAATTAAAACACATAATAATAATGATAACACATAAACCAAAAATAAAATAAAACTGAACCGACCCACTAGTAGATATCTATGTGACTCCATGGGTCAACCTCAAAACCCAAAATTCAACATCACCCACTCTGATCATGAACAATCTAGAACATGGACTTGAGGGTAAAAACAAGAATGAAAGTGTATAAGTGATTATTGAAACTCAGTAGGTGTGCCCAAGTAATCTATTACCTATACATTTCCATTAAAAAATATTCACTAAATACATGTTTGAAATAAAATAATTTAATTTAGGTTTCTCACACATTTACTTTTAAAATAAATCATGGGCCATCTCCCTCTTCATTTAAAATAGGATTTATTACTGAAAAAGGCAATATTTGAGCATTTAATAAAAAAAGGGATAAATAAAATTAAATAGAATGAAACATTTCTTTTCAAAACATTATTTAAAAAAATATATTAAAACCCAAACATTCAATTTTATCAAAAGTCAAAACACCAAATGTTTTTAAAAAAAATCCACAGAACGAGGGAAATAGAAGAAATGACATCAGGAAAAAAATTAGTTCAGGTACTTAATGATCCATTGTAGATAAATAAATTCCATAGAAAATAGGGGAATATCCATGAGTTTAGGTAATAATATTGAACATACTATCTCAGATCCATTGTTTTTTTCATTCTTGGTGCAATCAAACATCTCTCATGCTCGACCATACCCTATATTTCCTAAACAAGGGGCTTAATCCTAAACAAAGTAAAATCCACAATAAAGACCACTTGCTAGAGTGTCGTACTTAACTAGTATAGAAAAAGTTCTTGGATAATATGATAACTATTCTAGGATCCCATGTCATGTTAATTTTTGGGGTGTTATAAGAAATTATAATAATAAACCAACGAGATATATAAATAATGGACATTACAAATGAACACAAACATCACCCCTAAATCACCCCAAGGTATGGGCCCTTTTCCTTTGAACCAACAATACATGAGGGGACTCCAGTTCCAAAGATCTTTCTTTCACTTTATAAATCAACATTGTAATATATTCACCCCAATTGTACTTTTAAATAGAAGACCAATTTATAATGATTCCAAATAGGACCCATGTAACCTTTGGGAATTAAATAAATCCCAAAATGATCAAACACATAATTTATGAAACGAAAATAAATTTAAAAATCTATTTGAGAAACCTGAAATACAATTTAGTAACCAAAACACATTTACAAAGTCAATACTATACTTTATAAACCAAAAATCACTTATAAAGGCCAACTACTTATATTTTCAAGCACTTGGTGTGTGAATTTTAATAAAAAAATCATACAATCAAATATAAGGAGAAATTCACACCATTTCTCATCAAACATTTATTATAAAAAACATACATCACTAATTAGTACAAAAACATGGTGGGAATGGCTAGATATCAAAGATTATTTAACTTCAAAGGACAATGCATATGAGATCCAACCTCAAACTCATGGTGCATGAACAACGACAACATGAAAGACCACCATAGAGGTCCAAAAAAAGCAAGAACATCCAAAATGAATCTTAATTAAACAATAAAAGTAATTTAAAACTAAATAAACATGAACACTAGGATATAAAAACCCAATAATAATATGAATTAATATGAAAATGAAAGAAGTAGGAAGATCGGGAAGTGGGGTGGGTATTACGTTGTAAAATCACCCCAAAATAATGAATAAATCCCATTGAATCACCATGGATGGAGGAGGGGATGTGTGAAGGAGTGGGGGAGAGGACTCCCTAGGTCACATGATCTAATATATGTGTGAAAGAGTATTTTTGGGTTAAAAAAAGATGAGGTAAAAAGGTAATTTGAAATTTTTAATGAATCTGGGAACTGTGCATAGTTTAGAAAACTATGTTCTAATAGTGAATCCCATACTGAACTCATTGGGAAACTACATAGTTTGTACACATGGTTTGGGAAAATATGCACCAAATTTGTGGTTTTGTTATGTTAAAAATTGAAAAACCATGGTCATACTTGCCACATGATTTGGACGAACCATTCTTAAGCAATACACCCTTATCCAGGGGAACCCCAAGACATACATAGTTACACCTAGAATCCAAACTGTTGGAATGTAACCATGTGCTACACATACAACATGATTAGTAAAATAGAAAAATAAACTAAAAAGAGACTCAAGCTCATGGAAATGCATGGTTTCCTCTTAATAATGCCCAAAAACTATGAAATAGGTGAAAGTAATCCCAGAAAAAAATTTCAATATGAAATACCCAATATTAAAGAGAAGAACCCAAGTAAACAATATATAAAAATACAAGAGAAAAATAAAAAATTTGGTTTGATAATTATCCCCACAATTACACTTTCTACCCCACAGAATGCCCCAATATTATCAATTTATTTGGTTAAATGAAGAGGTTCACACACTTTTACAAATGAATTCCTCTAACCAAAGGATACCTTGATGACCACTAAGACAAAGAAATGAAAATATAATGAAAAAACTAATGGGGAAAAACACTTCTTAGAGGATGAAGAAAACCCCAATCAACAATGCAAACACCTTACAAAAAAAATCACTATACCTACTCCAAGGGCCCAATATTCACCAAAGGATAAGGGAAACTCAAGGTTATATGACTCTGAAGGACAATACTAAGTCCCTAAAAACTAATTGAATGAAAAAAAGAACTGAAAAAAATAATAACAATGGGATAACTTTAGTCCATATGGGATTCCATGAGGAAATCACTACCATATTAAGATTCTTGATAGATACCCAACCAATTCCACCCAATAAAGAATGATCCTCCAAACCAAAACAACCTCACAACAACCCCAGAAAGAACCAAATAAAAATGACACATAATGTGACATGATCCACATCAAGATGACATGATTTAGAATTCAAAAAAATACATTTCTTTTAGAATTGATATTCTCAAAAGTTACACAACATCAATTTACATTTCAAAAAAATGACATAACTACAAGACACAAAAATTTAAACAAATAAAAATTTACATCAAAACCCTCAAACATAAATCACACTAAAACCATGTCCATCTAATTGAACCTCAGAATTCTTTAAGAGAGTGAATATGAATGCACTCTTTTTTCAGGAAACACCCTTATATAATTTATAGAGATGTTCTAAAAGACCACAAGTACGACATTACTATAAAGAACATGACCATGAAGGATTATTATGACCAAGATTAATGAATTTCTAACACACCATGTCCTTATTACTTGAATCAAATGACAAAATATTGGTGGCAATGTTAATTCCAATACTAGTACAATCAACTTCAATTTTCTTACCATATCTTTCATGTAATTTCTTTCTATGCTTCTAGAGACTGAAGGATCATTGGATACCTCAATAAATCTTGCTAACACAGCTTCAACTATAACTAATTTCCTCACCATAATGGAAAAGGAGGCTATAATGAATTGTGACCCCGTCATTTATAAACCATAATAAATCCCATTCTCAAAATGTTGATCTTTATGAGAACCATTATCATCCAACTACCTGATATAGGGAAACTAATCCACAAAATTATGGATAGACACTAACACTAATCCATCACCTTACTAAAGGAAACACATCTTCATCACCATCGCCACCTTCACAACCTCAGAGAGTAATGTTAGATGAATGAGGTGTTGAATAATTCCTAATAAAAGTCTTTTGAAATATTATTCCAAATGAATGAATTAAAACACTTTTAAATTGAACCTTAGAGCATAAATTTTATGAAATTAACCTTTATATACACATCCAATTTAATGATGGTGAATATCCTTTTAAATTTTCATATCCACTCATCTCATTCAAAATGATCTAATTGACCATAAAATAGGGGAGGGATCAACTTTTGAAACTCAAGGAAAAGGTCTTTATGTTGATTAACTATAGGGTTCGCTAATGGTGATCCACCCATATATGCACCTCAAATTTCCATCAAATATCTTGTGGTGGTGTGATCTAAACAATAATAAAAACAAGAACCCGGTCAAAACCAACTCAGCATTAATAACATAAACTCAGAACACCACATAAACTATTTCTTCAATATTTCCAAACTAATAAGTACTAGAATAAAAAACCCCAAATCACAAAAGGATATTCAATACAACACCTTCTTACCAAAATATTGTTATTTCCATTTCAAAGACATTTTTTGAAAATAAAAACAATCTTGATAAGTAGTTCAATTACCACTGGTATTCCATGAAGCCTCACACACATATATTCCCTTGTTAGTTTAGGCATACATTGACTCATACCACTAGCCATACACTCTCTCACCCATGTCTATATATGTGAGAACTCTTGATAATAACAAAGACTAAAATAATACATTTCCATTTTCAAAACAAAACACTGAACCCCAGTTTCAAATTCTCAATTAACATCCCATTTCTGATTTTAAGAACCTTTTCAAAAGTACCCCCAAATAATTTTCATAAACTATTAAATTCAAAAAATAATTTCTATTTGTAAATTAACTAAAATAATTTTCAAAAAAAACCATGTTTTTAATTATAGAAAAAAATTTTCAATACACTAATTCTTGTTTTATAGAAATTGATTTTGCTAAAAATCCATTTTTCCATGGACTTCATCAAAAAATTTGAGATCTGATTTATTTATTTTGGAGAGAAAATGCCCCAATATTTGAAATCATGGTTTTATAATCAAAAATGTGGTTTTCAAGATAATTTAAAAAATTAGGAAGACCTAATATAAATTTACATGGGGGGACAAGTGTTGGTGGGTGACATGGCCATCTAGTTGGTGGCCATATTCCTATAACACCACTACCATTATAATTTATTTTAAACCCTATACATTGGATCCATGTGGATTATCAAGACTTATGATCCCACAAAAAACAATGTCATAACTCCCATTTCACTACCGAATGATAACTAAAATCAAAAGACAAATACTCAAAACCCAATATCCCATTATTACCCAAACATCATCATGGAAAGTGTTGGCCAAAAACTTCCTCATACCTATACCCCAAGTTCTGACAGTGATAATCCATCTAACATAACATCCCATATAACAAAGGGCTCTCCAAAAGCTAGGTCCTCTAAATAACCAAGGATTTATTACCATATTTTCATGAACCAATGCAGGTATACCCCAAACTGGCCACTCTATCCAGCCTGTGACATCCATGAGGAATATTCCCAATCACCATGGGGTGGTGAAAAGTTCCAAGTGAATAAAAGAGTAATATACGGAATGATTTCACCTAATATAAGTAGACAAACATATAATAAATAGATATAGAAACCTAATGTAAGGTAAAACACCCAAAAAAATAACAAGTCGTAAACTAGAAATAAAACCAAACTGAACACAAAAACCACTAGATCTCCAGTTGATCCTACCAGTCACCCACTGAACCCAAAACCCAATTTCTTCTATAATGACTGAGACTAATATGAAACCTTCACTTATGGAAGAAATATGAATTAAAGTGTAGGTGTGAGTATTATAACAGAGTAGTCAAGATCAGTTAATATATTAAATACGACTCTCTATTAAATAAAAGATTCAATAACTAAAGGTTTTAAATAAAATATATTAATATAAGTTTTTCACACATTTACTTTTTAATACAAATCATGGTCCATAACCCTCTTCATTTAAAACATTATTCATTAATAAAAATAAGAACTTTATAATTTAAGAAAAAATAGGGGATAAAGAAAATGAAAAAGATTGAAACGTTTACTTTTAAAAAATAATTTTTCAAAACTATAAGAAAACCAAAAAATTGAATTTTATAAAAATTTACACCACAAAAGGGAGAAGAAGATATATCTATAAAATAAGGGAAATGGGAGATAGTACACCTATAAATAAAATAAGCCAAGGAACCTAAATGATCTACCAAAGATAAATAACTTCAGCGGAAATATAAGAATTCAAAGGATTTCAAAGGATAATCTAGAATATACTATCCCCAGTCAATCGTGTCAATGTGCATTATGAAATCATATATCTATCCCACATAGTTGTACCCTACTTGGCCTAACCGTGGGGAATAATCCCAAAGAAGATAAAATACATACTAAGGGCCACTAACCGGATCATAATCCTAAATTATTAAAAAACATTGTCAAATAATACACTAGATATGCCAGGTTTTGATGTTATGTATAAGATGGGAGTGAGAGAAGTAATTACAACAATATACCGATGAAATATATAAAGAACTTTCATGAGAAAAAACAAAAAAATATCCCCCTAATCACCCCAAGGAATAGTCCCTTTTCCTTTGAACCAACAATAAACAAGGGGAGTCCCAGGGAAAGGACCTCCAATTCCCTTCAAAAATCAATAAGATAAGAGACTCACAAATATGAAGACTTTTCAAAATAAGAACAATTTATGATGATTCCAAATAGGTATTGTGAAGGATTTGGGTGACAAATCATTTTCAAAATGATCAAACACACTATTTATGAAACCAAAGATTCATTTAAAAATGAATTTGAGAAATGAGAATCACTATTTCATAATGAAGAAACATTTACATATTCAAAATCATACTTTAGAAACCAATAATCTCTTATAATGTCCAACTGAGGATTTAATAAAGAATGTGGTGTGAAAAGTTTAATAAAATAATTTTATAGAAACTAATACAAGGATAAAATAACTTCATTAAATATCCAAAAATTATTCTAAAAATCATTAATCACTATCTAGTACAAAAACATAGTCATAAAGGAAAATAATAAATGATTTTTTTAAATTCAAATGCTAGTGCATAAAAGATCCTACCTAAAACTCAAGGTAGTTAAGCAACAACAACCCAAAACAACTATATTAAGGTCAATAGGTGAATGAAAATAAAAAAATAAATATTAACAATACAAAAAACCTAATTCAAACCCAAATAAACATGAACCCTGTAGTAGATAAACTAACAAAGAAATAGAACTGATAATAAAATGGAAGAAGTTGGAAGAGGATAAAGGTAAGAGAGAATTACTATGAGAAATCACACAAAAAACTTGATTAAATTCTCTAAAATCACCATGTATGTAGGTGGGGATGGATAATAAAGAGGCAGAGATACCTCCATAGATCACACTATACATTTGTGGGGAGAAACATAGGCTTGGGGGTCAAAAAGTGAAGATGGAAAAAAGGAAATTTGACAATTTTGATGGAACTGGGCACGATAAATAGGTTGGTCGCATGATATATAAAATCTTGAACTAATAGTGAACCCCGTAGAAAACTCACAGGGGACCCACAATATTTGGCCACATAATTTGGGAAATCGTGCACCAACCTTAGGTTTGGTCTAGTAAAAAATTATATAACCACATGCATGCTTTCCGTATAGTTTGGACTAACTGTTCTCATGCCATGAACCCTCATCCAGGGACACACCAAGACCAGAATAGTTAAAACAATAAGAAAATAGTTTGAATATAAATATTCACTATCTATAAAAGAGTAATATGAACTTAAAATATACACATCCTCAAGAAATCTAACATTTTTCCTTAATTGTTCTCGCAAATCATGCAATAGGGGACAAACAACGCAAAACTCAAAATTTCAATCCAAAACATCTAAAATTTGAGAGAAAAATCCAAGGAAGAAATATAAACCAAAATAAACTGTAAAAATATAAATTGGGGTGTGACATACCCATCTGTCACATAATCAAAATCCTTTCCTATATATCTTATAAGATCATGAAACAATTATCATTTAATTATAACTTAACCCATGAAAAATAAAATTAGTTTCATCAATATTTAATTATCATAATCATAAACCATACATAGGAAGAATAAATATATTATCATCGAATCATATCCCTTGGGAATCACTAGTAACATCAAATGATTATATCATAGATGAAAAAAACATTTTAAAGATCATATTAACATTTCTATAGTAAAATACACATTTCTTTTCGAAATCAATTATATAAAATATAATGATTTCAAAAATATCATGGAAATATTTTTATTTTAAAAGATTCCTGGAAACATGAAATAGATTATTTAGATCATTGAGCGTTCATGATGGTGGGAAATTTTGTTTGTTCCATGTATTTTAAAACAAATGTTACATTACATTTTTAATAAAATGTATTAAGTAAATCATTCAGAAAATGGAAAGATTTATTTTTGAAAAATTTATATAAATTAAAACATGGTTAAAAATAGATTTAAATAGCCAAATTAGAATATTAAAAAATATTCTTGGATACATTTTAAATAAAGTATGGATAGGAGAAAAATATTCCCAAACAAATACTAAAAAAAGCCGGATGTCCTTAAAAACATTATTTTAGTCTCCTGAGTACTTAAAGAGAGTAAAATAAAAATAAAACATGTAATATTCATAAATAACTAGAGGAAAACAAATTAAATAATATTTTGGAGATAAATATCATATAATTTCATGGTAAAAAATTTATTCATAAACAATCATAGTCAAAATTAGACAATACCATAAAACCAATACACCAAGTTTGACTTGATTTATATGCACTGTAAACACATTTCAAGTATATTTAAATTTCTTATAATTAAATAAATAAACTATATTCATAATAATAATATCATATATGATCCACTCATAACATTTAAACACCCATTAATTAACAATTATTTATTAAAATCTTAATTTTGGGGTGTTAATTGTTTCATTTTTCATGAAAGTTTTGGTACAAAAGGTATGAAAATTGTACTTGGACCATGGTTTAATCATATACAGAATGTTAATAATGATATTAATATTATATATACTCATTATATACATATTTATAATCATCATTAATATATATATATATATATATATATAAATGAATTAACTCATTTATGAAGACGGTAGTCTATACATACACATGAATGTTTTTTTATAACAAAAACAAGGAAATGAAGATAAATAAAAAATTATAATTATAGAATAATTATTATATAATAAATAATATTACTATATAATATTATTATAAACAACCATGAAATATGGTTATGGAAAATGAATCACATCGCTACATGGATACGGTAGTCCACATGGACGTACAGATGCTACATTCCTTTCCCATTTGATGAAAAGGAGGTGTAAAATTATTTTTCATTCATTATACTAATATATATTTATATTTAACATATTTTATTCAAAATTTTATTAGGGAAACAATATTATTTTAAAAGTTGGAATAAATAAAAATTGAATGTACTCGGTTAAGAGTTATACCTCTTCATTTCGAAGCCTCCATTTTCATAAACCTTAAGCCTTGAAAGGATGGTATTTAGTTAAAAAAATGACATATATCAAGTGTTAATATATATTATGATGGTATTAGTTATGTTATTGTCTAATATATGATGTTAAATTTTTGTGAATAATGGAGAAGAGGAGGCACCCATTTATAAGTGATGGGAAAGGCACCCTTTGAATTACTGAATGTATTAAATTAATATAAATTAATTATCATGTTAAAGTGGTAAAAATTTATATATTCTGAATATTGGATTATTATTACTCTAAATAATATCTTCCTGTAAAACTTATAGCTGTTTAGGTGTTTTTTTAACCCTTATCTCTATGTTTTAAGCCCTATTGAACCTTTCGACGATTACTGCAATATCGATGCTTTTACACATTAGTGGTCATAAAATTAACTATAAAATAAAAATTATTCCATAAGTGGATATTGATTGAAATTATAGATACAATAAAATTTACATGGACAAATATAATATTTTTATGAATTTTAAATAATTTAATAAAATATCAATTATAATAAGAAACCATTAAGGTCATTTTTGGGACAACTCACATAGTTTGACATCAAAGACAACATGATAGAAACAAAATTCTAATATACACCTTTAAAAATCCCTAATATTTTATATTTATTTATAAAATTCTTAAAACATGATAATTAATTCAAATTTTATTACTTTTTATATTTTTAAAATTATTTATTTAATATATCTATAACTTGAAAAAGTACAGTGTTGATGTTGCATAGGATTTTAAAATAATTATTCAATCCCTAAAAATTTAAAATAAATTTCCATGGTAAAAATAAATTCATTAATATTTAATATAACTATATATAAATTAAAATACCATCTTTTAATCCCCACAAAAAATATTAGATATTTTAAAATAAAAAGAGTGGCATTTTGTATTTTTTATTTACATAAAATAGTATTAAGGTAATTATCAACGTAAATTGGAAAAAAAATCATAAAATTTGAATATAAGATGATTATGTTCAAAGGTAAGATATAAAAGTAAATAAATTGACATATTTTTGATATTTCTAGGCTTTATCTCATAGTTTTACCCTATTTTACACGTTTTAAAATTATCGAGGTGACAAGTACTAATCATGGTTACTATTTATATTGAACAAAAATAAATTTGAACTATTTACCAAATTTTTTAATTATTATTCCAAATAAAAAATCCATTTTTTAATACCAAATTTATATAATTTATATATATTAATTTTAAAATTATATCACAAAATGCACTGAAAACTATTTTTAGAAAAATGTGTTTTTATGCGAAAAATGAATTTATTCTTATCTCATCCCTAGTAAAAACCATTAAATGAATGATAACACATTTTATTGATTATATAATATATAAATATTTTTAAAATGATTCATCAATAGCGACTAATTTAAATTATTATGATAAATTAACATTGCGCGCCTAAAAACCGGTTTTCTAAAAAACATCTATTTTTTACATTCATATGATTTTATCAATTGGAAATCAATGAATTAATTATGTAAATCTATATACAATAATTTCAGTAATTTATTTTGTTTTTTTCATAACTTCTAATCCAAAATCTAGTTGATTACTATCACCCTAAATAATAATAATTCAATAGTATAACATTGATCTTTGAAACTGAGTGTTGCGTGTAAGGAATTATATTGAATAATTCATGTTTTAATTACAGTAAATACATATAAAATATTAGACTATCATATTTTTTTGATATATCTATTTTAATTCATGCTATATTGTAACTTTTCTCACTTTTATTAAATAATTTTTTCTTTCTCTCTCGCTCATTTTTTTCTCTCTCTCTCTCTATGACTCTCTCTCTACCACTTTTTTCATCATGATATGTCACAGTCATGATTATGAGAGACCGAGTCAAGGATCAGAATTTTAGGACATTTTCCTAGTTTTATTGAATTAAATATTTTAATTCATTAAGACTATTATATATTTATGGTGAGTGATATAGGAGTGTCAGAGTTTGGTGAAGAGATCATCTAATTCTCCTTAACATCAATATTGAATTAATTTTTTTCCTAAAAATATTTAATATTATCATTCAATTGGAAATGGTTATAAAATAGTGTATTATATTTTTTTCTAGGTATAAAATGATATGAGTTGGATCTGGGTCTTGGATGTTATCACACTCTCGGTTAAGGTGTGTTTGACTTACTTGAATATTAAAGGAGGTGTAGCTTTTTATGAAATTAAATACACAAATAATGATATGATTCACACTAAAAATTGGGAGAAGTAGTCCTTATATAGTGGAATGGACTATCAAGTATCATTTTTAAAATAATCATTAATAATGAATTAACCCATGTAACCAACCAATATGACCATATTCATTCTTTTTAATTGAATTAATTCTATTTAAATTGCATTACATGTTTAATTTTTTCCTTGATTTATAATTCTCAACCCCTATTTATTTTTATTTTCCTTCATAAATATATAAAACCCAAAAATATAAAAAGTGTTTGGGAGTAGTGAGTGATTAACTGTAAATTAGGTTTAATATAGATAACTATCTTCAACCACTATATTGTATTAGAAAAAATATAAATAATATTTTCTACACCCCATGACAGGTGTGTAAAAAAATTTCAAAGTTCCCAAATATCCCTATCTATGAATAACATATTATTATTTTTATTGTTTCTGAATAGTTGTTCATTTTTTTTATAAAAAAAATAAAAAAAATACTCACCTCACACATGGAAGATATTATTTCTTCATTTTCTTTGTAAGTGAGGTGTGTGTAAAAATATAACTATGGAGCGAGGGAATTTTAAAATCTCATAAAATATTTTAAGGTGGATCTCAAACAACTTTTTTGGGAATCCTTATCTAAGGAACTCGTTGAATTCTTACACTAATTTTCACGCCTCAGTCAAGAATTGGAAGAGATCTAATAATATCTTATCCCTCTAACATTACAAGAATTTATGGAAGAGGATGACACTTTATTGGATTAGTATAATCCTCCCTCTCCTATAAAACACTTCCAAATACATGCTATTAAGAATAATATCTAGAATTTTAATAATTCAACGTTATACAAATTTCATTAGAATCACTTACTTTTGATTCAATTTTTTATAAATCACATTATCACTACTTCTATGATGAAAAAATAAATTTTTTTGAAGTTATACACTTCCATGAACATTGATAATAAAATTGAGGAAGTCACCTATAATGAAAAGTTGATCATAGAATTGGAAGTAAAAAAGTTTAATAGGGCTGTTTAGGGAGAAAAAATATATAATGTTGCTATTAATTAGGGTGAATTATATCTAAATTCAATTTTTTTAAATTTTAATAAAATTTAAATATTAACTAAATCCTTATATTATAATAGTTTTAATGAAATACATTATGAGTAATCCCTAGATGATGAATAAGTTTCCGTAGAATATGTTGATGAAACAAAAGTTGAGAACAATTATTTTCTCATACCCCACCATGTATGTTTAACCTCATTATAAAGGGGATGTATATTCTATACACTATATATGTGATATTTTACTATTATAATAAGATAAATAGAGTTGGAAAAAACAACATCTATTGGTTAAAATCAAGGAAATCCCACACAGTTTTAGATATTGAATGATATATGGAACTTCTTATCTTGGGTTAATAAAACCTTTGTACCCACCTTGTGGTTAACATGATGTATATCATTTTTTTCCATTTCTATTTATTTATATTTATATTTATTTCATTAAAATTATCATATTTTTATTATAGTTTTTCATTGATAAAACTTTATGAGATAAATTAAAATCTTCCACTACTAATAGGATATGTTATCCCCATACTGTTAATCTTCGATTTGTTTTCTACCTAATAAAATTATATTTTCAAAGATATTGTAATAATTTTTGAATAAAGATTAAACATTAACTCTTAAAATGTGTTTGAGTGGTAAAAACTTGTTAGCTCATACATGTATTCTTATTTTTTATATATTTTTTGGTTAGTGAATTTAACCTTTAAATTTCATTCTACCTCTTGAAAAATGCCATTCTAGTTTTAACGATTTCACTGATTTAGAAATTTCTTAACCTATATGATTATTTTGTGTATTTTTACACTAATTTCATAGGAAATTGAAATTTTAGAGATAGGAAAAGTTTTTAATAAAACATAAAATTAATTGGTATTGGAATTATAATTTGAGGAAACTGGAATTTTGAACTCTATCTTAAGTAACTATTCCAATGTAAAAAGTAAAAAATCAATGACACAACCAAAAATAAATCCATATTATTCATTTAAAATTAGATTAAATTGGAAAACTGGATATCTATAGGAACTTCAAATATATTAATCTATTGAAAAAATTTAAAAATGGGAAAATTGATAAAATAAAAGGAAAAAACAAAAAGAAATTTTTGTGCCTAATTTATTAAGATGAAATGGATTTAGGTGGGGGGGAATATTGAACACTTAATGAATAATGGGGAAAATCAATTATTATAATTTTATTTATATTATATCAAGGTTGTGGAAAATGTATCTTTGGTATAAAGACCTTGTGAAATTTAGATATTTGATAGTTCCACTTGCTCTAAATTTTAATATATTTAAAATCTTGGAACATGAACTTTTCTAAAATCAAAGTGGATTGTGGGTATAACTTATTGAAAAGGCATGTTATTTTAAATAATGGAAGAATTTATGTTTTTATTCTTTTATAGTTTGTATATTTGAACCTATATTGTATTTTATTCACTAAATTATTAGTAATGTTCTTGAGTGTAATTTTTTAGTGTTGGGGAATAGAGAAAGATAATATTTTTATTCATTTTTCATTAAATTTAAATGTTTTAAATCTAACCAATTAGTTTATTTAATAGTGGTAATTAAATTTTATATAATATGAATAATTTTGATTGAATTTTTAAAATGGATTAATCATTAATATTTAATAGTTTTTTATTTTTATTTTCTATTAATTATGAAATCCATACCCATTATGTGATAATTTATATTAATTATTAATTAGAGAATAATTTTGAAAACTGTTAGGAAATTATAGTTATTCCTGTACTCGAGTTTTTTTATAAAATGTTCTATATTCCGAAACATAATTAAAAAAAATTTAAATATGTTTTGATACTTATATTATTTGAAGACCATAAGATGTACCACAATTTTTCATGGATATAATGGCCCTAAAGTCAATTATGGATAGGATTTTACAATCAAGATATAACTTAAATTTTTTGATCATATATTTTTTTATAACTACTCATATTCAAATTATTTTTTTGAAAAGTTAGTGGAGTCAAAACATAATAATTCATTCAACTAGAGACATGTCTACTTTAGTCTAATTTAAGGGAAAGGTAAGAAAAACTAAATTTATGGTTAATTTTGAATTTATTTCCAAGATTCCAATTTAAAATTTTTATAAAACTAGCCTATAATACACTATATGAATATGTATTATTAACTTTTGGAGGATATTTTCTTGAATTTGAATGTTTAAAAAAGTTAGATTAGTTTTATATTTTTTCATGTTGTACTCACATATTTCATATTTTGAATATCATAAATATAATAACATTAGAACATATAATATAATAAAATTTTTATATATTGTGAAAATTATGGTAATTTTATAGAATTATTGGAACAAAGAAAATCATGTAAAACATTGTGAACAAATCGATGTATGTTTGTCAATTAATTATGGGAATAATTCCAGGTATTTCCACTCTTAAATTTATGTAAAAATCCATGTATTTATATCAATAATCATATCCTGATATATTATACCATAATTAATTCATTAGAGTGTGATATAGGACCCTAACCACTAATATCCGAAAATTTGAGTTCCACTGAAAATCGATTCGTTAATCTTATCATCAATCACTAATGGGAGAAAAATGGGTTTTATACATTTTCAAAATGTTGTCACATTAAAATTAATTAACATTTGATACCAAAAAACCTAATCACCCAAAATGAGAATATATATGGTGTTTTATGAACCATTACATTATTATAGAAGAATGCCTTTAAATTTAAGAGAAATAAAAAAATTATTTCTAAAAAAATGTTTCTTAATGTCATCTTAAAAATATGCGATTTCTGAGCCACATTCAATTTTTTAAAAAAAAAACAATAAGTAGGATACATCTTAAAAATATTATTTGAAAATAAATCTAATAAATATACCATAAAAATAAATAAATCATATGTCAAAATATTATATATAAGGAAATAAATTAGGATCTTTAAAAGGACAACCATTTGAAATATTTGAAAATAAATTTATTTAGAAACCCACATTGTTAATAGGATATCAAAACCTAGGTTTTTAAATAAATAGGAATATGAGGTTTATTGGACATAAAAACAATTTAACTTTATCCAAGGTAAATAAAAACATAGTAAAGAATTAAAAAAATTAAAATGTTAGAAAAATACATTAAAATATATGAGAATTATTCTAAATAAAATTTCATTTCCACAAAATAAAAAATTCATCAAGGATAAAATCATTGGTGTAAAAAATGATTTCCTAATAAGATAAGGTGGAAAAAAATATAACATTATCAGAGGTTAGATATGATAATTCTTGAAATGGTTTAAACCAAATATAACTGATTATAACACAAGGTTAGGACTCGATTCATGAGAACCCCATAAATTTACACTCGGTTAATCGATTAGAATATAACCTCATTGGAAGCATGGATTTTCAATAGGAATATCCTTGGATGTAAAATAATTAAGAAAACATAAGGTGAACAAAATATTAAGTAGGTGATAGAGGGTTATAGGAGAATAGAAAAAGGAAACATTTCAAATATGAATTCAAAGATGAAGTGTAAAATATAAAGGTTAGAAGTGGAATCATTTTATAAGAGAAGAAAATGACACTTTTGGAGACACACATCATTTTATAATAATTCCATGACATTATTCAAGGTTTAGTGTATAAAAAGTAGATAAAGATCGAGTATGAGACAAGATAAGGTCAAATATCATAACATACATTCCTTTTGAGACATGGTAAGAGTATTTTAATGATTTTTTTAAGTTTTAATGTTTGACCCAAATTAAATTTTACCTTGGTAATTAATTTTCAACTTTAGTAATTAACATTAATGAAAATAATTAAAATTGGCCCCCTTTAACTAATTAAAACCATATGATTTAAAATTTGGAAATTAATTTTACATAAAAAATTTCTAATGTTGTGAAAAATTAGTTTAAAAAAAACACTCAGTCAAATTAAAATATTTTTTATAAGAATAAAATGTTTTTATGCTTTAAAATAACAAAAAAACTAGGTTTTAATGATATTATTTTTTGATTTAGTTATAAAAGAATTGGACATGGATTATAATTTAAAATAATATTATAAAATAATAATTTTATTCCTTAAATACATATTTTATTTTTTAAATAATATTTTAATATTCTATGATAAGTTTACATAATAATAAAATTATAAAGTCATAATTTTCATGAAAACTGTATTTTTTAACTGAAAACTACCCTTTTCAAAAAAACAAAAAAAATCATACCAAGTAAAATTTTATATGAGTAATTCAAAAATGAATTTTATTTTATAAAATTTATAATTTTATTTTTTAAAAATATAATACATAATATAAAAAAAAATTATTAAAAATATTTATTTCAATATTAACTCATATTAATTATTTATCTTCCAAATATTTAATTGTTTATCATTTAGTCAAAATTATATATTTATTATTAATTTTATGTTAATATTTTATCTTTTATTGTCGTTATATTTAGCTTGTAATGCATGTTACAGAACATAACATCAGTTTTAGAAAGTCTAGAATTTTGAGCTGTTACATTCTACCCCTTAAAATAATTTTATCCTTAAACTTTTATTACATAGTGGAAAATAAGAGGGGTGTAATTTTATCTCATCACAACCTCATGTTTTATCATATCTTTCTCAAACTTTTTATTTATTTAGAGAAATTTTACTAGATCATTGGTCTTTTTCTATCATACCTCATGTCTTTAATCCAATATCTTGATAGATTGTTCTTCATAAGATGGGTAATGTTCCAGTTTCACATCATCTGAGTTTAGTACATGTGATAGATCATGTATAAAGTTTTTAAAAATGATACATGTAATACATCCTACCCTTTCGGTAATTTAGGAGGAAGCACAAAGAGATAACCTTATACTATGATGTGACCAATGATCTTGAGAGGAAAAATCTGTCTAGACATCATGTAAAACCCCAAGATTTCATAGTACATTATTTCTTTAAAATAATTCAATAGCTTTCCCTACACACAACACCGAGTTCGAGCACACTATGACTTACAAAACAAGCCATTCAAAAAGTTATTATGAATATTATTAACCAAATTTATTATTTTATGTACTCTATATAATTTTAGAATATATGTTTTGTGTTTCTTAGAAATCATATAAGAACAAATTCATTTTTTTCAGATAAAATAAGTAATTTAACAAAATGGAAATTTTCCACATTTTAATATATAACCCTTTTCAAATCCAATATTTGAAACTTTTATATATTCAATTTATTGAATTTAAATTCTTTTTTAGACATATAAAATTATATTGAACGTTTTACCGTATTTTACCCAACTTCTATGCACATTTGCATATTTGTATAAAACGTAATTTTACCACTTCTCTAAATTTAATTTCATAAATCCAAGAGATACTATTGATATTAGTAAGTAAAATTTGGTTAAATGGGATGAAAATAATTTTTTTGTGAATAGTAATTTTTGAATTTTATTTACCTCGGTTAAAGGTAAATATGGTAATTAAAGGTAAAAATAATGTTATAATAATTTACAATTACCCCAACACAAGTACTAATTCCATTGGATAAGTGTAGTTAGACCAAAACAAACCTTAGGAAAAAATTAAAAACCTTTTTATCCATTTTTTATATTAAGACATTTATTATATATGATTTAAAGAAGTTTTAAAAGTGTTAAATTCAAATTTTATTAACTAAACCATTTTTAATATAGAGTTATACATATGATAAATTAAACTATAAATATTAATTAGAAATCTAAAAAAATTTCCTACATCATGGTATTTTATTTATAATTTTCATACATTGAATAATTAAATTTATATATGACACAATTATGATGCAGTAATCACCTTATTAATGAATGATTAAAATAATTGATATTATAAATATTAAAATAAATATAAATTGAAACCTTTTAGGAAATACAATAATATTAATGGTGAATATGACATGTTAGGGTGTATCAAATAATTTTTTTAAGTAATAAAGTTTTTATGACTTTCACAAACACCAAATACTAAATAGTGTCAAAATTGACATTAATGAGTTTTTAAAACAAATACTGTATTATTAAATGATATAATATCCCTAAAAACCTATAGTTCGGCCAAATGAATTATATAAAGTTAGATATGTAATTAATGAACCAATTTAGATTCTCTTTTTATTTTCTAGTAATATTATTAACCATGTAATATAAAAATACAAGAAGACATAGTAAAAGTTAAACTATTTAACTAAGGGTTGAATTTATAAGATATGGTTAATATAGTGACCTAAACTTGTTGAAAACCTTTTTGTTGAAATTATTTTGACCCATACCCACATTAGACTAAAACTAAATCCATTTGGAGCTATTAGAAACCGAAAATAATTTTATAATAAAATAATATTTCAAGATTTTCCTAAAGTTGCACGCCTCTCTTATAAAAGGATACATCCCCTTATCTTAAATTCACTCCTCCAAAGCCTTGTATCTCAGATAAACCCTTCCCAAATCTCCTCCCAACATCCATCACTTCAACCTAGAGGTATTCCCTTGGGGATAAAGCCAACATAAAGAGTATTTTTGTTCAAATCAAAAGGAAACACCCAAAAAAGAGGTAATTATTTTATCACCTCTTTCAATGTAATATTCTTCTTACACTTTCTCTTTATTGGTTATTTATATACCAAAATAATAACTCCTGTAAATTATATATGTAGTGATGTGATTATAAATATGGTACAACCATATTCATTATTCTATCCATCTTATGAATAATAATGTCACCATGCGTGTGTACGTACGACTTACCATCTTCAAGTCATGGTTTAATTTTTTATTCAACACTATGTTATTTGGATGGATATAATGATGATTAAGATGTTCATAAATAATTAAAATAACTTGTTAATGTTTTTTTACAATTAATATAACATCCAATTCCGCACATTTTAATCATTAATGAAATGATATTGTCGCTCGTGTGTATGAAAAACTTACCATCTCCACGATGTGATGAGAGTCATTTCCATGTTCACCATTCAATGATTATTATAAAAATATATATTTTTAATATGTATGTAACATAATACATAATAATTCTACTGGAAATATATATATATATATATGTATATGTATATTTATTTACCTATATCTCATTCACTTAATTCTGTTCAATATGATATGAAAATAAAAACAACATTTATGCATACGTACGGCCTACCATCTCCATAAATGGTGTTTTCCATTTCATATATCTATCTATTATACATATTTATATTCTGTATATATATGATACAAAAATAATTTTTTTATATTTTCGAATAAATTAAATCATGATATAAGTGATACGATTACGAATAAAAAGTTAAAACACATATAATAAAGATAGCGATTATTACCCGAAATATTATTTGAACATGGATATTATTATTAAATAAGTAGTATAAAGTCATAAGTTAATCAAGTATTAAATAATAAATATGAATATGGTTCTCGTATAATTTAATAACATACTATGGTCGTTATACATGAGGTTAAATGTAACCTCGACTAAAGGAAAGTACAAGGTAAGGGTTAATTCCTCAATCTCTTTATTATTCGAGATTGTTTATGTTTAAGTATTTACTGGGAAAATTTTATAATCCATGTCCCCGTTTCATATAAAGTTTTTGGAAATGAATATTTTATGGTTTTATTGAAGAGACTCTTTATGAAGATCATCATTTTAAAAGTTTTAATGATTTTTTCCCAAATCTCTTTAATAAATTTCCATGTTTTGAAAATGATTTTAAGGCTTTATTTATATGAACATGCTTTTTTAAAATCTTAATAAATTTCAAAATTTTAAAATTGGTATGGGAAAATTTTATTCAAAAATAAATTTTAAATGACTTCCTTTATAAATGTGTGACTTTTAAATGATTTCACAAAAGGGATATTTCTTTCAAAAAAATAAAGTAATCATTTTCAACTATGTCAAAATCTTTTACAGGATATTATTCTTGACTAAGGTTGATTTATTGTAATACAATATTCCATATTGTATTAAATGAGTTATGATATGTTTGACTATGGATGTGCTATTTTTATACCATTCACGGTTTATAGTTAAAGTATTGACATTTTGTATGCCAGTTTTAATACGAATATTTATGTTACATTTCAACATTTTCATATGAGGAATGGAATGGACTTAGTAAGTGATAGGTGGGGCTAGATATAAACCCTCTATGCATCGGTATTTCTCATGAGACAAATTAGTGTCTTGAAGCAAGGCCTTGACAAAAATTTTATTAGTAGTTTTGGCACGAGGCCTTAACTATGTGGCAATGTTGTCTGGTTTTAGGAAATCCCTCATTATGAAATTAATTATTACATGTGATTATTTGATTAGTAGAATATCTACATGCATTTTTATATGGTAATGTTTGATTTATTTTCTCTATATTATTATTAAGTTTACATTTAAATATTTTTTATTTTTATTACATATCTTTCCTTAAAATTTTATAGCTTCCACTATATTATTTACCCTTACTAAGCATCTGAGCTCACCCCTTTATTATGTTTTCTTCCCAAGATTCTAAGAAGTGTATTGTGATTGATATGCAGGGTTATGCTAATAAAATAATGGAATTATCAAAGGATTATTTATCTTGTGTTGTATGTTATAATGTGTAATGTAACATTCATGTATGTAATATATTTTCCAAATCTGATAAACTAATCGGTCCTTCAGAACTTGATTCCTTGTAATCATGCCAATTTATTAAAATAATGCACTAGTTCTGGGCTTCTAGGGTTGGGGAATTACACATCATCTTACCTTTCTTCCAAAATATCATGAACCATTTCTATAGAGACATTTGGAGAAATACCTTATCAGAAACATCAAACTATAGATCTCATTAATTATTGTATCCATGACTATTTTTTATACTTTTTGTCACATTCATATTCTGCTAAAAGATTTAAAACTTCTCCTTCATTTATTGGGAATGGTAAGAACACTTTAACATACACTCTTCAACTTTATATCAGCATGTTAGAGTCCTACATATATTCCCATTTAGAGCCTCATATAGTGACATCGAAATTATTAAATATAAATTTTGTTCATATGAGAAATTTACCAGTGGGAGGGGTGGATCCCAATATATATATGGAAATCCATTGAACAAGATCACATAATATCCTTTAGAGTTTGAAATGTATTCTCAAACTGAAAATATACCAAAAGATAATTTGCGTTGATAATGTCTGAATCTATCTCTAAAAATTAATGAATACTTATCCAAAACCTCATATCTTGATCATATACAATGGATATATATTCTCCAGTTATCCATACATATTCCCTTATAAATATCCTAGAGATTTGTTCAAGGAATAAATATTCTTTTATGACCATAAAATGTACTAACTTTGTAAGGTGATCGACCACAACCCATATGGAATTTTTAACATTATATGTTCTGGGGAGAAATAAGATGAAGACCATGGTAATGTTTTCACATTTCATAGAAGTATGGGTAACGGTAAAATAAACACTTTATGCTTCAATCACACTAACTTAACTTGAATATTTACCAATAATTGAGATATATACTCTGTTATTTCTCTCTAAGTATCATCCTACCATTTGTTTTGATTTAGACCTCCATAAATATTTGTTCATCTAGGATGCATAGAGAAATATGATCCATGTGAATCATCCAAAATCCCATTATTTATATCCAATATAGATGGGATATATATATATATATATATATAGGTTCCAAACCATAAAACTCCATATTTATCAAAGTTTTACTCCAAAATATTTACTACCTTTTCCTATATCTAAAAATAATATTTCTTGAATACTATTATCTTCATGTAAATGGATGGTTGAGAAGTCACTTTGTATGATAGTATTTATATTCTACTATTATAACATTAACATCAATCCTATGAATATCTATGAGTATTGGGTCTTTTTCAATCCTAATCATGGATATATTATCATTGTCTTTTCTACTTAGAACATCAACAACATTTTTTCATTTAAATGGTGATAATTTATCAAGTAGTTATAATATTGGATTAATACTAACCATATCATTTTTAAAAGATTTAAATCATTATATGTGAATCTATATTTATAGATCTTGAGATCAATGTATATATCCCACTTTCATTATAAATGTAATGATTCTAAATTTTCAAGGAAATGATCATCACCCCTAATTTTAATCATGCAGAAGGTAATTTTTATCATGATTTTTAAATTGGTTGTAGGTATAATAGATTACAATTACAATTTTAATTAGGAAAAATCCAAACCCTTTTAATAATGTGTCGATATAAATTGCATACCCCTCACAACTATAGGAAAATTATGCACAGATAGAGTAATCATTATCTTATTAATCTCTCTAAGTATTTCCTCACATTCCATTATCTAAAGGAACTTCAATAACTTCTAGATAAATATTGTTAATAGATTGGATAATCATGATAATTTTCTCAAAAAATTTAGAGAGTATCCAAATAATCCATTAAAAATTAGGATCACATTCACAAAGGTTGGTCTCATAAATTTTTCAATTATATCTATCTTTTATGTGTCTATATATTTACCATCATCGGTGATAAGATATACCATCACTGATGATAACATCACCTAATAAGGATACTCTTTTAAATGAAAATTCACACTTTCTGAATGTGGTTTATAATTTACCCTTTCATAAGGACATTATCTCAATTCCCAAATACACTTCATGTTCTTCATTGATCTTAGAATATAGGAAAATTTCATCAATAAATACTACTTAAAATTTATCAATGTAATGTAAAAATAATTAATTCATCAAATTCACAAATATAGTAGGAATTTTTTTATTCTAAATGGAATCACTATCTTTTCACAGTTTCCATACCTTGTGAGAAACTTTGGAATAATTATATATTCTTTCACAAACCTCAATTGATGATATACATATCCAAGTCCAATCATTAAGAAACATTTATCTCCTCTAAGGGGATTAAATTGATCATAAATATGGGGTAGATGATACTTTTTTATCGTGATTTTATTATGATCATGCTAACTGATGAAAATAAACATTGATCTATCCTTATTTTTTACAAAGAGGAAAGGTGCACCCCATGCTGAAGCACAATGGGGTATAAAACCCTTATCAAGATTACATTTTAATTTATTCTTTAATTCACCTAATTCAACATAATCCATTCTATAGGGAGTATTTGATACAAGTAATTATCAATGGGTTTGTTAGGTTGAAAATAAAACCTCACATTCTATTATAAGACTATGATCATAAAATAAATTACTCACAAATAATGAGTATATTATTTCTTAACAACTTATTATGTTTTAATATCGATTATCCATGATTATTTACTTATTATAATTTCCATTACCACATAAGTTAACACAAAAAATTAATTTCTAATGGTTTATAAAGAAACTTTTATTTAACCTTAGCCTATCCAATGAGAGTTTCTAGATAGGTGTGAAATATTAGTCCCATTCAACATGCATCTGGGTTATGATCATGTTAATGAAAAACCAACACTTTTGGGGGTAATTAATCCTAGGTTTATTTTTTCAATTTCCAAATCCAATTTTAAGTATCTAGTAAATGGTTTAATAATTATAAAACTAAACAATATATAAATTAACAAAACATGAGGACACTATTAAACTTTAAGAATCATCCCAATAGTTCTCAATAAATTTTTATAAACTAATACCCTAAATAAATAAACCTTTCCTATAATACCAACTATATCTACCCATGATAAACATATATAACTAATATATTTATTTCATGGTTTAATTACAACATTTAGTTAATACATTCACAAACCAAGGACATAAAGGTTTTGTTTCTTGTATACTATATATATAAAAATTGAATTTTACAACACTTATAAACATTTATATGTAACAATTCCCATCTAGACCATGATACAGAATTTTCATATGACGTAATAATATTAATATCCTAGGTAATGGAAACACAAGAAGGGGTGAACTTGAATTATCAGTATGGGAAACATGTCTACTAGTCATCAAAACTATATTTGAAATATAATGGAAAATATCAGTATGAGATTAATAGAAGATAAAAAGATCATAAGATAATAAGTGACAAAAAATTAGATTCATCATTAAGGAGCACAATATATGAACACAAATCAAAAGAATGGTCATTAAAAACATGTAAAACAAATATATAACAAAAATTAATCCATATATGATAAATAATACTATCTTTAGAACATGTAATATTATAAAAATTTTGAATAGGTTGAAAATAAGTCACATTTTATATAACTAGTGAAAAAAACATAAGAAAAATATTTTTTTGAACAAATCCAGGTATTTACACCCATTAATTGTGTGAACAATCCAAATATGTCACCCTTTATTTATGTGAAAAATATAAGTATGTTCATGCATCATTACATTATAAGAAAAAATAATAACCAATGCATTGGAGGGCGATATAAGGCCCCACCAATCATCATCCATATATATGAGTTCCACTTAAAATAAAATCATTTATCATATCATAAGTATCCCATGGAAAGAAAATGTCTTTAATAATTTATCCAAATGGTATCACATAAAAAACACAACCATTTAATACCAAAAACATTATCATCCAAAATGAGAATAGATCAGGTGATTTATGAACCATGAATTTTTTAGATAATAATCCTTTGAAAATTAATTATAAATCACAAAGTATTTTTATAAAAAATTATTTTGTGATATCATATTAAATAGATGTGATTTTTGAGTCATGTTCAAAAACAAATTAATGAGGAGGAAATATATTTAAAGTTTTCCTTGTATTTTTTTAATAAGGATACCGTGAAAAGAAATAAATCATATGTCCAAATGTGATTTTGAAGGGATGAATATAAGATCATTGAAATAAAAATCCTTTAAAATATTTGATCATAATTCTATTGAAAAACCCACATTATTAAAATCATATTAGAAAAGTGGTTTTAAAATAAAGGGGAATATAAGGGTCATTAGAGAAAAAAATAAATTGAGTTTCCACAAGGTAAATGAGAACATTTTCAGGAAATAATAAAAATATAAATTTGGATGGAAAATCCATGAAAAATATAAGTATTATTTTTTAAAAAAATTTACACAAAAATATTAGATTTATTAGGGAAGACTACTTTTATGAGAATAATAACTTCACAAAAAAAGAAGGTGGAAATGAAATATCATATTATCATAGTTTAGATACAATCATAATTTAATTTTTGTTAAAGAAAGTGAAGTTATTATGACATGAGGGAAGGATTGTTTTTAACTAAAACCTCTAAACATTACTTCTTATTAGTGGAATACATTCAAAACTCATTAGAATCTTGATTTTTATCATTCAAAACTCTTTAAAATTGAGGGAATAAAGAAACAATAAGGTCAGTAAATACTTATTTAGATAGAATAAGGTTCTAGGAAAATAAAAAAAAGTCATATTTCAAGGATGAATTAAATGTTAAAGTGTAACTTGGAATGGTTATAAATGATATACTTCTATAATAGAAGAGTGGTGAACTTTTGGAAACACACGTCATTTTTTAATAGTTTCATGAAATTATTTAATGGTAAAAGGATCAAAACCTAAAAAATAAGGGATTTCGGAAAATATAAGGTTTAAAACCCTCTCATCCAGTCATTTTATGAAATGGTAACTGAGATTTCAGTCTTTTGATTTTTTTACTTTTGAACTTTTACCCAAATTAACTTTTACCATTGTTATTAATTTTGAGACACAATAACTATAATTCATAAAAAATCGATAGTTGATAATTTTACCAAATTTTAACCTTTTGATTTCATATTTAAAAATAATTATAACCAATAATAGTTCTATGGGTGTCAGATGTAAATTTTAAAATTAATACACAAAATAGTATAATCGTTTTGAGAAAAAACATTTTTATGATTTTAATTTATACATAAGATAAAATTATCATGGATACTTATTTTAATGGAATAAATTAATTTATTATCAAAAGTAAAAGGTAGCAGGACATCAAGGAAATCCAAAATTGAATTTCAATATAAAAACAATTAATTAGAGGAAAAAAAAATATTTTAAAGTAAAATTAAGATTTATTTTTAAAAATATTGGATATAGGATTATTTATTCAAAAAATATTTTAAAATGGAAATTTTATTCCTTAAATAAATATTTTATTTATGAAAAGTTTTTTAGAGAAACCGTATATTTTGACTGAAAATAAACCTTCTTAGACAAAACTAAAAAAATAATACTAACATAATTTCGATTTAGAGAATTAAAAAACTGATTTTATTTTATAAAATTTTAATTTTATAATTTAAAAAAAATAAAAGAAAATTTATAATACAAATAATATTAAATGATTATGTAAATATCGCTTTCAATATTAACTCATATTAGTCATTGACATTTTAAATATTTAATGGTTTACTATTTTATTCTTTTCTATTTATTTATTAATAATTTGATATTAATATTTTATGGGTTTTTTCATTCTTTTTAGAGTAAGACACAAGTTATGAATCATAACTTCAATTTTAAAAGGTCTAGAATTTCAGTTCATTGCATTCAATACCTTAATTATCTTTCAAATTGTCTTTAAATAGAGGATTTGAGTATGTTAAATGGGTAAAATGATTTACATTATATAGGATACTTAAAAGGTGTCACATTATTGGTTGAGGTGTGTTCATCTTATTTGAGTGTTGAAAGAGGTGTGGCTTGGTGTGCAAAAAAAAACACCTAGGTATGAAAATTTTCACAGTGAAAATTGGGAGTAGTAGTCCTTATACTGTGGAGTGTAATATAAATTTAGAAATAACAATGAATAATGAGGGAACCTGAGTTTTCAAAACCTACAACCAAGTAAGATATTTGTAACAATATTCATTATATCTTTATTGAAATACATGTTTCTTTTTTATGTTGTGTTATAATTTTCAACCTTACTTATTTGTAATTGTTTTTATAAAAATAAATAACCCCAAAGTATAATAAGTATTTTGGATTAGTGAGGGATTAATTAGAAAATATTCTCAAGAAAGATGACCTACTCAAAAACTATACTATATTATAAATAATATAAATAATATCATCACACCCTGTGACAAGTGTTTCCAATCACGTGAACCATAAATACACTATCCTAAATCTAGAAAGTTTCCAAAATCTTTCCATTTGTATACCCCAAATTCCATTTAATGACAATCACATCTAACTACAAATAATATCATCATATCATGGTTTATATTAGGTCATACAACCACACATTCCATGTTTGTAAGGTTAAAATCATTATTTTATTCTCACAAAATGATATTATCCAAGAAACCATCCAAATATTGGTGATTTATTACCACCATTATCTATCAAAACTTAAACCCAAGTAGGAATATACATAAGCACCAATATTCCCTATAACTTGAAACATGCTATTATAATTTATATCCATCTAATTTTAGGATCAATCACTTAATAACTTTTCTATTCATCATAATCTTTTCAATTGAATTATTGCAAGGAGCATCACTAGTGACTGAATTTACAAATTTCTCAAGGAATCTATCATACATAAAATAAGAGACAATCACACACCACTCAATATTGGACAAATCCCAAGAAGACCATATACAACTTAAAAATAAATATCTTCAAGAAAATCATAAACCATCACCCCATCCCCTAGCTCTCATCAATTTCGGGGATCCCAATACCCATAACAACATCCAAATCAGGGGTGAAAATCTTCTCCTAGTACCCACATACCAGACTACCAATTCATGGAAACTTTTCACATTCTAGTGTATATAAATGAAATCACCCCCAATGATTTACATCATACAGGTCATCACCAAATTTCTTGGCTAATAATAAGAATATTAATATAAAAAAAAATAAGTCATTTTTTGTACTATAAATAACCAAATATCATATTTGAAAACCATATTACAACTGCATACAAGCATGACCATGACAATTCAACCTATATATGAAAATAATGAATTAACACATTGATTATGCAATGAAATAGGTTAATGATTTTTTATTGAATATTAATATTCTTAATTTCACATAAACAATAGTCTTAGTTCATTTTAGAATTTTACCTTTTTCATATCTTCTTTTTAATTATTTATTAAATTTTACTAATAATTTACACATATATAAACACATTGTAAAACATTTAATGGGATTGATTTGAATTTTATATTTTACAATAATGTAACCCAAGTTATTGGGATGAATTTATCCTACTATATAAATTGGATATTCACTTGTAAGGTGCTCATTTAGGGTTGTGGGTCAAGAAACTTCTGGGTCATGTAAACTGGACACAAGCCCACTAAAATTACTAAAACGGATATTAAAAATGCTCAGTGAATTTTTAATTTCAAATTTTATTATACTAAATCATGAATCATATTTTTTTAAAAATATTTCAGAGAAAATTTTGATTTTTCATTTTTTTTCTAGGCTACATAATTTGAATAATAAATTCTTGGCCATATTATGTAGCATATAATGAAACCACATCATTTTAATCACAACATGAATATTTGAATCCAAATTGGGATAAAATATTTCTAAATTTTAGAGTACATCCTAGGAAAATTTTATTCCTCTATTAACCATATAAATTATTCCACATATATTCTCATTTATTGTATCAAGTTATGGTTCTAGCTTTCGCTAATTTTTTTTTCCAGGGTGGAAAATCCCAATTATCAAAAAAAATTAAAACCACATATGGAAACTCTATGTCATGTGGTTTGACTTGAATATATTTAGGTTTAACACATGTTTATAAAAATACCTATGAAATGTATGGGTTATAAAGGAATTGTGGTAAGTTATGTATGATATTCAATTATAGTGTTATGCTGCTATTTTTTCTACCCAAGTAAATATTTAACTTTTTAGTTATGTGAATAAATATAGTTTATTAATAAAATTAATTCTCATTATTTAGTTATTATATTATTATTTATAAAAATTTGATATCATTTCTTTATGGTTTCAATTCATTCACTCCATAAAGTGTTAAATTTACACATAATGCCAGAGAGTTCATTAATTTGTTGGTGTCTCCACTTTAATTCCACCCTCCTAAGTCAAAATCAATATCCCATTGAGATATTTGAATTAGTGGAGTTATAAACCTATATGGGTTTATACAAAGAAGTTAAAAGGGTTTATATTATATTTTATTTTTGGCCCCATTAATTTTAAATCAATTATTTTAATTTATATTTTCATTAAAATATTTAATTTCCCATCATCCACACTAATTTTAAGACAAAACATTTTGAGTGATAGAATGATTATCTACCTTGGATTTTTCATTAAAATAATTCTTCAAGTTTATAGGTCATTATCCTGGATATATTATAAATTCTGAACTATTGATTGAAGAGGGTAGTTTTTATTTTCTTTTAATGAATCTCTCTAGGTATATAAAATTAAAACCATATATAAGAAATTCAACTAATAAACCCTTATAAATAACCAGGGATTACCAATTTAAGTTAATTAAATTCACTTAGGATTATTTTTTCTCTATTAACCCTCATGAAATCAACCAAAATTACAGAAATTTTATAACCAAATCAATCTATAGAACGATAATATTTTAGTAATATTCCTCTTGGATCTTTGGGGATTCCACAAGCCGTAGAATGCTAAAAGAAAATACATTAAACTTAACTAGGGTACATTTAGGTCCAAAAATATTTGGAATTATTTTTAGGAATCCAAGTAATTTATCTAAGTCACATTTTTTATTCTCACCCCATTCCTCTATTCTCACCCACTCTTAGTTTTCGTTTTCCATACTTCAATGTATGATCACCTATACTCATTACTGTTAAAGTTGACCAGTTATGTCTGATAGTTCCATGGGTTTGGAAGTAAATTATAGCCATGGGTCTTCTTCATTTATATCTTATACTATCTAAGAATTAAAAATTGGAAATTATATTCGTTACCATGAAGTTTCTTCCAAAAACAATCATTAAACATAGTAGGAACCAAATAAAAATCCAAATGAGGAATCCCATAACTTGGGTGATGTGGTATATCAAACCATTAATGAGTACCTCAGACCTTTCAATAACAATGTACCTTCTTGTATTATAAATTCATCCCTAAGAGATTCTAATTATGTATTTAAGCCTCATTTCTTGAACTCTCCTCCAAAATATTAGGGGTTGGACTCAAAGATTAATTATCTTAATGTCATGGAGTTCAATGACATTATTGAGATCATGTTCCCCCCACACCGAATAATAAGTATAAATGATAACATGATCATTTTACTTCTGAGTATAGGAATGAGAACATTGTCATTCAAATAAGAAGTATAAATGGTAACATGGTTATTATAATTATAGGTAAAGGAATGGGAACATGGTAATTATATTGAGAATTAATAATGGTAACATGTAAATCCTACTTATGAATTTGTTATTGGTAACTTTGGAATTTATTTGTGAATTTAAAGAATGGTAAAAAGGGCACTCAAAGATATGGCCACACATGAGAATATTTGGAACTTCCGAATGAATTGAATCAAGTATTAAAATGTCATATCACATTTTAGTACTTCGATATCCATCACAAGTTGAAATAGGTATTAAAATATGATATTACATAGGGAACACTTCAGGCTCTGGCATGAGTTGAAGCTAGTATTGAGGTATAGGGATCCCTGGGAACCCTGGAGTAAATATGATTAAATAGGTAATAAATGATATTGTGATAATTGATTCATTCATTAATTTTCTTCATTTATTTATATAACTTCTTACACAATATTTTGAATGGACTTATTTTAGACACCAATGGTGGTGGCCTATATAGTTGTACTGACACCCTACTTAGGTTTCAATATCGGTACCCAAATAGACTTTAATATTATAGGATAGGTTAAGGCCAAGGGCCCTATATTAGAATTATGATTGGGGTTGGATATTGGATGAGGGAACCAGATGTGGTTTGGGACCCTCTTGGGAGTTAATAGTGTCTCTATTTTTATTTTTCATTCTAGACACTTGACACTTACATTAGCATGTCATGTTTCCGTTTTAGTTGGATATTATATTTCCTGTATTTATTATCTTGAGATATGGGTATTGCCTCTGGCTATTTATGCTTTCCCTATTGTGTGTTATTTTTAGAGTTTTTACTCTAATAAAAATAGGTTATAGTCTCCCCATGACTTACTTACTAGACCCTCTCTAATAGTCAGAATCTTCTAGCGTATGGGGAGGCGCAGTTGAGGTCACGTGGCCAATTGGCTCGGGGCACCAGTAAATGGATCCCAAGCCAGGACAATAAAAGCTGGTATCAAAGCTCTAGTTTTCATTCATCTTATTTTGCCTTGTTGTTTGGGGAAAGATAGAAAGGATTCTAGGAAGATTCTAGGCCTAGAAATGAGATTGTGGATGGGTGTTTCAAACCCATACATGAGGGAATAACCGAGTACTCTATGTGGGATTGTTTTTATTATTGTTTGCTATCATAGTTGAATATTATTTCACCTTGGTTAATGCACTTATGGTGTGATGTGATTATAATTTTGGGTACTTATTTGTGACCGATAATGTCACAAGAGTTGAGTCTGAATACAACATTCTAGGAACTCAGTGTTATTGTGACAGGCATCATTTTAGGAATGCATGGGAAAATGAGTTATGGGTAAGGTTTGAACATGACCTGTTTTCCTTGTTTGTGAGATTAAAATGGAAAAAATGGTGCCTAACTTAAATTGAGATAGATTTTAATGATGATTCAAGATTATAATAATTGGGTGTATAAATGAGAAGCATTATTATAATAATGTGTCTACCCTTTTTAACCAAAACCTTGGAGTAAGATGGTTAAGGGTAGTGATAGAGCCTTTATTTTGACCATGTGGTGAGATGTGGGGAAAAGTCATATTGTGATCTATTTTGATTATTCCTCTTATCAAGATTTTTTAAGTTTGTGTTATGATACATAAGATGTGTGTTTTCTTTATATGGAATATGCCTCTATGATGGTTGTTTAGGGGATGATAGAGGGCCATGGCTAGGAATGGTCTTCCCGTTAGAGAACATGATGGACTGATAATGCCAGCTAAAGCTGAAGGAGAGTAGTTCCATGATAAATTATATTATTTCATGAATTTTTTTTGAAAAAAACCTAGGGTGGGATGTGAAAAGCAAGTCTGAGTTAATAATTGAGTTTTAGTTGCAGCACCCTCCAACTTTTACAAGAGAGGGTAGAATTGAGAGATATAAATTTTGGATTGAGTCCATAGAGATGGTGCTTGGCCATTTGAAGAATATAGCCAAGAGGATGGTTAAGCTGGATTCTTATATGCTACGTGGATCTGCGAAGAACTAGTAGGACATTCAGGCACGAACTTGACAAACTAATGGTATGTTTCAGAATGACTTCTTGGAGAGGTTCGTAGAGAACATCTATCTAGAGACATTGAGACAAGAGAAATTTGTAGAGTTCACACATATGACTCAAGGGAGCATGCCCATGATGGATTATATTGGACTCTATAGATATCTAAAATGATTTTTTCCATCATTAGAGAGATATGAGGCGGCTTCTTTGAAATGTTTTCATGATGGACTTAAGTGAGAGATTTAGTGCCAAGTCAATACTATCTGATTAAATAATTTTTAGTAAGTGTTGTATCAAGATCTCATAGATTAAGGGGACCTACTAATCTTTAAGACATCAAGACTAAGTTGGAGGAGATGTAGGATAAGGGATTTAGCCATCCATGTATGTCACCTTGGGGATCTCCAGTATTTTTCTCAAAGAAGGTTGATGGAAGTTTATGTTTATTTGTCTATTAATTTAAGTTAAACAAAATGACTGTGAAGAATTTATATCCTCTTCCCTGTATTGATGATATGTTTGACCATTTGAATAGATCTTTTGTATTCTCAAAGATATAATTGACATCATATTAGCATCAGTTGAGTGTTCAGACTTCTAATATACCAAGGACAGTTTTTAGAAGAAGGTACAACCTTAATGAGTTTGTCATAATGTTGTTCAGGTTAAAAAATGAACCAGCAATGTTTATGGCTTTGATGAACAAGATATTTCATCTATATCTGGATTGGTTTTTATTGGTGTTTGTGTTTACCATCATAGTAAACTCTGAGTCTTATAACAATCATTCCCAATTTCTTGACATCATCCTAGGTAAACCGAGAGAGTATCGATTATGGGCCAAGCTATCTATGTGTCGGTTTTAGATTTGTAGTACTCTGGATCACCCTAAGAGGGTAGGGGTGAATCATGGTGTTAATGTTTTCCTCCAAAGTGTAGAATATTGTTCCCAAAATTGTAGGAACTTATTGAACGTATCTGTTTTAGAGGTTTAGTAATAAAACATCCACATGAAAAGATATACAACACATAGATTTTACCTGGTTCACCACTAAGGGATAAGGATCATATGCCAACAGTGTTCCAGTCGTATCTAAATACACTAATCTTCACTAGATATATAATATAGAAGTTTCTACATAGTAACTCTATATTAGGTGTAATTATTTTACAATGTTCTTAGATTAACATATTTATTCCATCAGAACACTGATGTCGAATCCACATAGCTCAATGTTGTGAGAGAATTTTAACTTAGTTTATCTACTTGAAGGTCGATTCTTTGGATTGGCATTAAAGACCTTATCCTTTTCTTTGCATGAGACTCTCCTTTCATTAGATACCTGAGTTGACGTGCATTTAAATCCATTTTCATTAAAACTTGGTGTTCAATAATACCTTTTTTGAATCCCCTTTATGAATCTCATTTTCTTTGTGATCCTCCCTACCTTCTAACCACAATGTGACTTCCTCAAGCTCCTTACCGTCATGAAAATAACTCCTTTGTAATGATCACTAATTCGACTTGTAAAACCCCATCATAACAAAGAACTAAATACATAGAATCATTGTAATCATTCAAGATTGATATATTATTTTCATAATGCTCAAGCTCGGGTAGAATTCCAGTTTCATGGATCTCCCCTAACTTCATAAAATATAAGCAATTTTGGATTTTCTATAAATTTTTCAAGTAGATTGAGGAGGTATAGCCTATTATTTATAGGCTCAGTCTTTCGTGATGCTCCACTACCTCTAACATGATTTCTGAATATTTCAAAAACACCTTTGTGGTTCTCCTCCCTTCATGATGCTTCAAATAAATTCATCATTCTCAATGCGCGTCGTAGTCACAGATCCTTCCATCAAATCATCATGCATCCATGATGCTCATCTTCTCATAATCAGGAAGAAACTCCAACTTTGTTTCCTAAGATCATCATATTTGAGAACACAATCCTATGAATTTTGAAAACCATGCCTTTACCATATTTATGAAAATTTTATTCCATAAAACTACATTTTTTTATTCTCATCGTAATCACGAAGCACACCTTCAGAAATCATAAATCTTTCATGGAACACAAATCACGTATCCCTTCTTAGCGAAACTCATGAATTTTCTAAATTTTCATAAGTCCTTCAAGAAAAATCACTTTTCTAAATGCAATTAATATTCTAAATTTTGGATAAATTTTTTTTGGAAAACACTAGAAAACAACATCACCTTCAATATTATTGTCAACATGAACTATATGATTCCTTTCCTTGCTAACACCCAAATATTCTAGCTGAGGATCAACAAAGAACATAATTTATACTCCATTACTAGTAATGAATATCCTTGGTTCCACTAGTATAGACTAGGTGTACTTCTTAGGGAACATCACCTTGGAGGAAGGTTTATCAGTGGACATAGAGAAGGTAGTAGTAGTGATTTATTTGGAGCATCCCAAGAATGTTTTTGATATCTGAAGATTTCTTGAGTTAGAAAGATATAATAGGAGAATCATCCATGATTTTCCTTTTTTGGAAGCACCACTTTCAAGATTGACCAAGAAGGGGGTAAATATTGAGTGGATGGAATATTTTGATAAGATTTTCAAAATTTCAAGAAGAATTCAATGATGATGCCAATTTTGATCCTACCTGAGTCAGGTGATGATTACATGGTTTATTGGGATGCTTATGGGATCGTACATGGAGTTATGTTGATGAAAGGTAGTCAAGTTGTCGAATATGGGTCTCAGTAGTTGCAACCTCATTAATGGAACTACCTTACACACGACTTTGAGTTGGTAGTAGTGGTTTATTCTCTTAACTGTTGGAGACACTATATTTTGGGAGAATGTTTTACAGTTTATACAGATCACAAGAGATTCAAGTATATATTTCCGTAGCACGATTTGAATCTTCTCCAGTGGATATGGGTTGAGTATATGAAGTCATTTGATTTTGAACTGGTATATAAGCGCAGGAAAGGAAATAGCATGGATGATTCCTGGAGTAAGAAAACTCGGACTCGGATGGTTCAAGAGTTGAGTGTAGTGTGGAAGATGATGACTTTATTAGATGAAATGCATGTGGTGGTTCGGGAGAGTCATTATAATATGACTCTGATTTTAGATGTAGTGGATTCTATACTTTTGAGAAGGATCTAGGTCAGACAGTATGAGGATCCGGATTGATTATCCTTGAGGGAAATATTTAAAGGTGAGTGACACCTTTAGACTGGTTGATAAATGTTGATGAGATTTCCTATGTGAAGAATCGAGTTTTTGTACCTACAAACATACGATAGAAGATCATGCAAGAATTTCTAGCCTCAAAGTGGGCGTTGCATCTAGGTGTGACCAAAATGTATCATGACGTACAATGAATGTTTTGGTTTCCATGAATAAAAAAAGAGATAGCATGGTTGGTGACAAGATTCTTCACCTGTCAGTAGGTAACGGTAGAGCATCAATAACCGAGAGGTTTAAAACATCCCTTGTATATTTTGGAATAGAAGAGTGATGACGTGAAAATGGATTTTATGGTGGGTCTTCCAATTATTTTATGTATATTGATGTTATTTGGGTCATTTTTGATTGACTAACATAGGTACGTTATTTCCTTCCTATAAGGGAAACCTTTACAATAGAGCAGTTGGTATAACTGTATGTTCAGGGTATAGTCCTTTTGCATGGGGTACCAAAAACTATAGTTTTAGATAGTGATTCACGATTTACATCATGCTTCTTGCAGGGAAAGTAGAAATCACTTAGTACATAGGTTTTATTGAGTACATATTTCCATCCACAGATAGATGGCCAGTTAGAGCATATTATATAGCTTCTTGAGGATATGTTGCAAGCTTATGTGCTTGACTTCAGTGGGTCTTGCGAGAAGCACATAGATTTAGTAGAGTTTTCTAACAACAATAGTTACCAGATAACAAAATATATGGAACCATACAAGGATATTTATGGGTTCACATAAAGATCACCACTATGCTGGATGGAAGTAGGGGAGTTAGAGTTGTTGGGACTGAGTCTTGTGTAGAAGTCATCAGAGCATGTCCAGTTGATTCGAAAATTTATGGAAATAGATTGGAGTAGGTAGAAGTCATATGATAATAGACAAAGATTATTGTTAGAGTTTATAGAGGGTGATAGTGAAGTCCTTTGGGTGTCTTCTAGGTTGGGTAATAGTACGATATAGAGGTAGGGCAATTTGGCACCCAGGTTTGTTGGACTATTTGAGGTAGTGGAGAAAATCAGGTTGGTTGTGTACCTATTGGCTCTTCCATAGATATACAGAGCTATGCATGATTCCGTGTATCACAACTATATAGGTATCACCCTGACCCATCTCATGTGATGGATGTATATGAGGTTGACATGGAGATAGATGAATCTTTTGAGGAGCATCTTATATGTTTACTGGATCGTAGTGCGAAATAATTACAGGTAAAGACCATACTGATATTTCATGTGTTATTGAAACGTTGATGTATGTAAGATGAAACATGGGAAAGGGATTTAGATTTGAGGGCTCAATAGACCAATCTTTTGGATCATAATCTTAGAAAATCTTGGAAGTAAAGCTCAAGTATAAGCTATTATAAGGTGGGGAGATTGTAAAATCCTGTCCTTTTCTGGAGTTATCTCATGTGAAATTTAAGAAAGTTTTTGTTTGTTTTAGGGTACCTTTGATTAGAGTTATGGATTTTGGTTTATTTTGATGGAATTTTAAGATAAATTTGAGTAAAAGGGGATGTGCTTGATTGGTATATGGTTAGAGTAAACCATGTGACCAAACCCAGGTAATCATGCGACCCTCGACAGTGAGGTCTACACGGTTGGCATATGGTTTACCTAACAATGCAATGATTCCTAGAAAAGAATCGTACTTGGTTATTAATAACCCTAAATATTATTTTAAATTTCCCCTAACCCCTAAAACACCTCCTGTTCGACCTAGACCTGGGACTAAACAATTTTATGAAATTATCGAGCTTTCCGAAGGGGTTCTAAGTTCTTCTGACCTATGTTCTTCAAGATTCAAATCCTAAATCAAAGATCTTATCTTCTTATATCGAGTGGATCTCATCCTGATTCCTATCCCATTCATTACTCTTTATTTCCTTAATCAGTTTGTGGAGTTCATACTCTATTTATTTAGATATAAACCTTCTTGTTAAGATTTAGATCTAGAATTGAAGTGCTAGATCTACTTTGATTAGATCTAGATATCCATGTTATTGATTTAGGGATTTAGATTCAGAACTTAGATCTATGCCGTTGTGCTTATCGAATTTTAAAGATTTTCATTGAATGGATGTTTATCAACAAATTAAGGTAGGTGGATTAAAATATAATTCCCATAGTCTTGTATTTGATGCATGTTGGAAAAATATTATAATTTATATCATTCATTAGAAATTGAATTCCTAAATTTTGTTAACTATGTTGACCAATTGATTTATCAAAATAATGTTGAATTAAATGATTAATTGAGGAATTAGTCATGAGAAAAAGGGGTTTCCCTACTGGAAGATTAATTTGTGGAAATTGATAATTAGAGTTAGGGGAAGAGAACAAAATAATTAATTAGGGGATTAGTTATGATATTTTTAATTGGATAAATTGAGATGATTAATCGTGAATTAGTCAGGTACCTTGATTTTATGATCTAGATAATTAATTCTGGAATTAATAATGAAGGGTTGAGATATAGAATGAAATAACATATTATGAAAAATTATTTATTGGATATAAATTGTGTTATTGACTAATTATTTAATGAATTATTTAATGGGATTTTCATACTTAATTAATTGAGGAGTAAATTAAGGATATGGATGTATTTAACTAGTTATAAAATTTATTAATGGAATTGATGAGGACAATTCATTACATGTGAAATAATGGTAACATGTTCATTCTAAATTGAGAAGTTTAAATGGTAATATCTTCATTGTAATTTTGAGAAATGTAATGGGGAAAAGGTCATTAAATTAATAAGTATAAACGGTATCATGGTAATTGTACTTATAGGTAAAGGAATGGGAACATGTTCATTCTATTAAGAATTATGAATGGTAACATGGTCATATAACTTATGAATTTGTTATGGGTAACTTTGAAATTTATGGGTGAATTTAAATAATGGTAACTATGGAACTCTGATATATAGTCTCATGTGAAAATACTTAAAACTATTTCATTAGTGTAATTTTGAATTGAGATGTCGTATCACCTTTGAATACATTGATATCCAATGCAAGTCAAAGAAGGTATTAAGATATGATTTTACTTCAGGAACAATTTAGACTCTAGAATGAGATGAAGCTAGTATAGAGGTATGGGTATCCCCAAGAACCCTGGAGTTAATATTATTAAATGAAAAAATAAATGATAATGTGATAATTGATTTATTTATGAATTGTATTTATTTCTTTATAGAACTTCTTACACTATCTTTTGACTGGACTTGTTTTAGACACCATTGGTGGTAGCCTACTGAGTTATACTCACACCCTACTCAGGATACCTAATCATTACCCAAAAATACATTACTATTTTAGGACAGGTTAATGGCAAGGGCCCTTTGTTAGATTGATGATTGGGGTTGGAGCTTGGATGAGGGAACCAGACACGGTTCGGGACCTATATGGGTGCCGATAGTTTCTTTATTTTTAGTTTTCATTTTAGACTCTCAAAATTTAAATTATCATGTAATGTTTCAGTTTTATATGGATAATATATTTCCTACATTGATTATAAGGAAATATGGCTATTTATTTTGGTTATTTATGCTTTCGTTATTGTGTGTTATTTCCACTAGTGTTTACTCTGATTAAAAGAAGGTATATTCTCCTCCTGGCTGACTTAAGAGACCCTTACTGCTATCCAATAGCCTCTAGAATATGGGGAGGTGTGCTTGAGGTTATGTGTCCAACCATATCCAGGCACCATCACGTGGCTCTCTAGTTGGAATGTTATAACTGAATTTTGAGTGAATAGTGAAAATGAAAATTTTTAATACACTATCATTTATTATCATTAAATAAAGTAATTTTAAAGTAACATTATATTTTAAATTTTTATTTAAGGTAAAATAAGTTTCATTTAATTAAAAATAATCAAAATATTCACATAAAAATAAATATGATATTTTATTTTGGAATAAATTCATTTCAATGCTTCAAAATAAAATTTTGGAAAAATTGTTTCTCATTGCATTTTAAAAATTTAAAACATAAATATTTATTCAACTTATATAAATTTAATCATGAAAAATCAATTCCATATTTTTAATTAGGAATTTCAAATTTTCTAAATATGTCAATTTCATTATTATTCATAATGAATAGTAACCATGGTAAAAGTTCATCACTGTGGTGATGGGTAAAATTAGTTAATTATGGTTAAAACTATTGGATAAGATCACAAATATCAACCAATAACATGGATTTATTAAATTTTATGAGAATATGTTGAGCATAGTAATTCAGAAATTGGATATATGGAATTTTTGTGCCATTTTACTAGATTAATTACATTTATATTATTTTAAATAATTAATAAATTCAAAATGTCACTCTATTTCTATTAATATATATAATATATTTTCTGTATCATAAAATTGAATTTGATATGTATTAAAAAAATTATTTTTTAAATGAAAAAATTATTTTTATGATAGTAATTTATTTTTAATTTTAGTGGTGATATAATTACCTTAAACACTTATGCAATGTTGATATAGTTCTTGTGCGAGCTGTAGAAAAATCCAGGTAAATGATTCTAAAAAGAATAAAATTTATATTATTTGGTTTAATTATGGTATTAAACAAATTTTTTAGAAAATTAAATGGTATAATTAAGGTTAAAAGTTTTTATTTTAATTACATTGTTGCCTTGATGTTTTTGAAGTCAAATTAATTAAATAGACCAAAAAATGACTATAATAACATTTTTATAATAAATAATATATTACCAAACGTTTTAAAAAAAATAAATATTTAAATAAAAAAATTAGTATAAAAATTGTCTAAATTTTCATCCATGTACAATTTTAGATCCCCTTTTTACCCTAGAAGTACATTTATGAGCATCCAAAGCTAAAAAATTATTGGTCATTGTTAAAGTTAAAGAGTTAACAAGGGGGTTAAACCAAAAATAAGGTCTAAAATGAAACACATACATGTCTAAATTTTATTGGTTGAAGTTATTTAAAGCATATCATGTACAACATTATACATTATGGCTATTTGGTGTCAATTTATATTTAATTATTTTAAGTAATTCTTTGTGTGTGTTTTCCTCCACTTATTAAAGGGAGATACTTATTATCTTCTATTCACACCTCTTGATCCAATTATCTTGAAAAATACCTACCCAAATAAATTTCCAAAATTACTGACCATGATATATAGGATCTTTTATCGTAAATTAATCATCTTGGAAGTCCTAATGTGTAAAAAAAGGTGGTTTTTTAAGAAGAGGTATAACTCTTAATCAAATATGTTTATTTTATTTCCTTTTCCACCTCCTAGAAATATTATATAAAAATAGTCATATAATAATATAAATATTTAATATATACTTAAATATATTTAATATAAGTTAATAGTCCTTATTCCACTCCATTGGATCCTATGGAATAGAAAAACATCACTCATTCATATGCAAGATCTATCGTCTCTACATAACGGTCTAATTTTTTTCATAACCATTTACCTAGATGTTTTAAATGTGTAATTAATTAATATATAACATATTTTTGAAATAATAATTATTATAGAAATATAATATATCTTCTACATTATTATCCTTCCATCCTGTGTAAAATAATAATGTTTCTTGAGCGTATGTGTGAACTACCAACACTACAAAGACATGTGATTAATTTTTTAATCACCACTATGAATGGATGATTCAAAAATTTTATATAATGAATAAAAATTATATTAATTAAATTATTTAAATTATTTAAATTTAGAATCTATTTCAAAATTATATTAACCAGGGTGAATATATCAAAGTAATTTTGGAAAAATTGACCGAACAATATTAGGTGGTCGATGTAAACAAAAAATATTTTCTGAATGAATGTGAAATGATTATAAAAGGACCAAAAAAATAGAATATAGATGTAAAATTCTATTAATAATGAATTTAATAATTGTAAATTCATTATATATAAGGTTCAAACGTGTACGACTAATAATAGATCCCAGGTAAGGTTAATTTCATCTCATTTCCACTTTAACAAGACTTGTTTTACATTACACACCAAATTTATTTTACATTGTGTACATAAATACATATTTGACACTTTTTGTCATTAATATCTATTTATTAATGGTATTAATTTTTTTACTTTATTTTTCCCTTTAAGTGTTTTTGATTCAAAATTAATCAATGTTTTAAGGGATTTCTGTTATAATCTCATATTATTTCAGGATTTTTATGTTTTAATTTTATATGCGTAAATTATATGATCCTAATTTCTTAAAACCCATGTATATTAAAATTAAATTCATTGTCCAATAGTGTAAAAGATACAAAACACATAGCTTAAATGAATAAAGAAATATTATTATTTAAATGTGATCATTAAAACCTATCGTTAAATTGGTGGGTATGAAAAAGAATAAATGATCCACAAAATGAATATAAATTACTTACTAAATATAAATTTAATGAATTTTTTTTGTTAAATAATCAATTAATTTTTATTAAATTCATTTTATTCTTTGAAATTACATTTTCTAAAAAAATGAGTGTTTCTTTGCTTTTTATGATTTAATATTATAATAAATTTCTATAAGTTTTAGTGAATTCATTTGAAAAAAATAACTTAATTTTGGAATCCATCATGTCAAAATTAACCTAAAATTAATTTTTAAGAATTTTCCAAAATGATTGATTTTTCAATAAATAGTGAAAAATATTGTTTTTTATTAAAAAATATAAGTTACTTTTAAATTATTTATGATCTAAAATTATATTATTTTTTATAATTAAAATTTCATTAGTTTCATTTTTTTTAAAATATTTTAAAAATTATTTTATAAATTTATTTTATACAGGAATTTTGTATAAAAATATTTTATATTTAAAGGATAATTTTCTAAAAAAATACTTTTTTATAGTGTTTTTCCTGTATAATTTTAAATTATATTCTTTAAATTTTTGTGTGTTAAATTTTTTTTAAAATTTTTCCATATTTTAAAAAAGTGATTAATTTTTTTTAAATAGAACCAATTTATTTATTATTCAAAATTAATAAGAAATAAATAATTTTTGTTACCATAGTAAAAGGTAAAGAATGTAATTATAGGTAAAAAATAAAATGATAAGAAATGTAAAATTACATTAGAACATTAGTAAATATTATTTTACATTTATTTCCCATCAATAATCATCCAAATATCTAATTTATAACCTTTTGGTTCCACTTGTATGATACAATGGCAATTATAATATTTTTTTAAAGCAAAGTCAAACATGCCATTGACTTGTTTTTAATAAATAAAGTATTTTTTACAAGGGTTTATCTAGATTAAATGCTTGAATATTAATATTATTTTTAAATATAAAGGCTTTAGATTCATCTTGTTAATTTATTTATAAATTTTAGTGAATAAATAATTACATTAAATGGTTATACAATGCTGATGAAGTAAATATTTAAATATTGAAAAATTAAATAAATGAATAAAAAAGAATTTCTTAGATGACCATAAACTATTATGGAAATGAGAAAATGTTTAATTTATATTTTTTTATTTTTTATTTATATTATTAAATTTAAAATAATGTATAGTTATAAAAATTGACTTTATAGATATTTTATAGTTAATGATATTTCATTAAATGATATAAAGATACAAAAATATTAAATTAGTCCTTGGTATTTGTATAAGGTTTAAAAGATAAAAAATTCTACATTTATAAGTATTTTTTTATTCTATAGGAACTATATTGATCCTCAAAGAGAGAAAATTCATGTTATCATAATAAGAGTTAAAGGGGTCAGATTGGGGTTTTAACGAAAGGAAAATGTTATAAATATATTCAAAACTTATATAATTTTAATTAGATTAGAATATTTAGGCACATATTCATCTTATCCTCTAAATAAAACACTTTTCATCAATTGTAAATTGAATACTGATTTATATTAGTTAAAAATTTTAAAAAATTCCATGAATTCCCCTCTATATCTTATAAAAGGAATCATATTCTTGTCCATTGTTTTCAATTAAAAATTCATTTGGTACAACCAATACTTGTGAAAAATACCTTCAAATAATCCATCCCTTTATTCTAGAGGCATTATTTTAGTAATAACACAAACCTTATAAAAATTATAGTGTTAATCAATGGAGGTTTTCTAAAGTAGTGGTATATTTTTTCTTCTTTTTTTAGTTAATTTATTATTAAAAATCCTTAAAATATTATTAAAATGTGATTAAATAATAAAAATATAATAATAAAAATACTTAGATATTTTTATGTTAAAATAATAACATATATTTATCTCCAACATCAACCAAATGGGAGAAAAAATCATCATTCGGGTGTACGATAGACTACTAACTCATGAACTATTGGAATTCAATTTCCATCACCAAATATCATGAATGATAATAATAATGGAATTAAAATTTATAAAATATATTCATAAAATATTTATTATTATAAAAATATAATATATCAATTACATTTTAACCTTTCAATGCATTGAAAAAATGACAACGTCGTTTTTGCGTACGTGTGGAACACCACTTCCATGAAGTGATATGATTCATTTTTAATCCCCATATCTCATGGATTATATATATAAGTATATTTAAAGAACAAATATGATATATATTATATAATTATCATTATGTGAATATAAAATAATACTTATCTTTTTTCCATATTGTTTGTTGAAAAATGGAAATGTTACTCATGCATACGTATCTCTATCGTCTTTATGATTGCAAAGTAGATATTTTTTCATAAACATATTTAATGGGTGAATTTAAAATTATAATTGATGTATAAAAATTAGTCTAATTATTTCCTTATTATTATTCTGGAGATGATTGAATAATGACCTCTTTGACCATAGTCATCCTACTGAAGTCATTCTGGATATCTAAACTAAATATCATCAAAATGTTTGATGTGAAATTAACTGATTATAGAACTTTTTATAACTCATAAATAAGTAATATAAAGTTAATAGTAAAATTTAAAAAGGTAATTAAATTTTTTTAGTGAACATAAGTATATTATTCAGGAAGATAAATAACGTACATGATAAATCGGACTCAAGGTAAGGGATTTTCATATCCTTTTTTATTTATATGGGACGCATGTATTATAATACTTGTTTCTTTTTTATAGAATATATACTTCCCATGAATTTATTTTATTATTATTCTCTTGAAAATTATGAAATATACATTTCAATCATAAGTTTATTCTTTAAAGATTCGTGTGATTCAAAAGTGACCAAATTCATAATGGTTTTTTTCACAATCCCATCATTATTCCGAATTGTTTATATTTAAGAATCCACCGAGATATATTTCTCCTCAACGTCCATATTTTCGAGAAAAAAAATCAATTTTTTTTTATTATTATCCTATTTTTTTTAATTTAATTTTTCCCCATGTCTTAAATTTTACAAAAAAATTCTACTAGAATATTTTTATCATTTTCTAAATGATGTTTTCTGTGTTTTTTTCAACACAACTAAGAAATAAATGTTTCTTAACTTGTATAGAATGAGTGGATTTTACCACTATCATGAATACAAAATGTTTTTATGATTCACTTAATAGTTTAAAGGTTTATTTTTATATTTAATCACCTCATTTATAAATGTGCATCTTTTTAATGAGATACATGATTTTAGAATAGAAAAGTTATTTTCAACAAAAATCATTCAATGTTATATTTAAAAATCATTATACATATAATATAAAATCATTTGATTTTAATTATAATTTATTGGTGATGTTATCTAAGGATACCATCATTATAAGTTCTATGGATGGTTTATTTTTATGTTGAAAAGATTAAATGTTTAATAAACCCATTTTTTCATGGGTTATGCAATGTTGAAATGTTTTTAAAAATAATTTATTTTCTTGGGTTGTGACATAATGAATTTTGTAAGGTCATATAGAACAAAAGTTTGTGTATTTTATTATGTGAAGGTTGGCACCTATATACCCATCCAATTAATGGGATAAATTATTATATCTCATGAGATAATTATAGGAAACTAGCTTAAGTGCTTGATCAGTTGTGGGAAACAAGTCAATGTTATTGATCAGTTATGGGATATAGGCCCTTGTTCTTGAACCATTATGGGAAATAAGGTTTCATTAATGAACTGATGTTATTAATTTTTAACATTTATATATTAAAATATTTCAATGCATTAGATGATTTCACACAAATTTGTTGACTATAACTTATGGACCATGATTGGTTAATGATAAATTCTCATTCTTATAATTCATGTCTTTTGAAATGTTATTTTTTGATGCCACAACTCATTTTTTGATCTTTTCATATTTGTTATGATCATTGTAAGTTATGTTCATGATATTATAACCTTACAATTATCTTATGGTTTAATATGAGAATGGATTTACATCTCTCATGCTTACCCTTACTTTGAATCTAATCGCATCCTTTCTTATGTTTCCATTTCCCAGGTTTTGATGAATGATGATAAATGATTTTTGTTTATAAAGGTTTTGTATGTGATAAATTTATAGTGATATTTCTAATACTTAATAGGGAATATGAAAATTTTGGAATATTAGGAGATGGTGTTGACCTTTATGAACCATTAGTGTATGACCCCGAGTTATTTAGAGTTTCTCCTAATTTCTTAAAAATAGAAACCTAAAAGTTACATGGGTATACAAGGGATCCAATATTTTATTTGGATGTTGTATGATTTTTATGGAAAAAATAGGGTCACATTTCTCAGAATCAAATCCAAAAATGTAAAGTTTACATTTTTTGAACAATATTTAGAACTATAGGTTTCAGAATTTTATAGTTGGAATCATAGGAGGTTTTAGAAAACTGTATATATTATGATGTAGTAATTTTAATTTATTTTATGAAATATGGATACTATTATGGCTATATAAGTTTGGTTATGACATTAATTTTAGAGACTTAGAAACCCATTTTGAGGATTTATGTGATAGAAATTCATGGAGGCTAATGAAATTTTGGGAAATGTATATGTAACCCTTAGATTTTACATTAATAATTATTTGAGTAATATTTTGTGTACATTTTGTGGACATAATTTATAAAGTTATTTATAAACTTTATAGCATATGTGATCTTGGATTTTGATCTAATTATACGTCATTACATTTTTAGGATACCAAATGAAAGGTATGAGCCAACATTTAAGGCTAAAACATTTCCCTAATGATGAATATATTCAAGTTATTTTTGATTATTTTTATCACATTTCATATAATTTCATAAGGATTTTATAGATATATTTTTCTAAAATAAATAATAAACATAGGTTAGATGACAACATGTCACATCCGGTTAAGCGGTGAGTCTTGAACCCATAACCGAAGGGTGAGAAGGGTTCATTACCTACCACTGGACTACATGATGTCTTAGATAGTATGAAATTGTTTTTATTTAATTAAAATATTTTATGGATAAAAGTTATATTCATTTTGGGAGTATATGTTTTATTATATAGATAACCATGGGATTGAAAATTGATTTGTTGCTAAGTGATTAATGTTATTCAGAAGACATTCAATATTTTGGGAAGCCTGTATGATTAATGTAATTATAATATTATGTAATTTTATTTGAGGTCATAAATCTTTAATTTTATTTTTGAGACATATATGATTTTATTATGGATTTATGGTGATTGAGGTTATTTATTGAAATTGTTAGTATATTTTGGTGATTATTTGTTTAGGGCATAAAAATTTTGGGAGATAAATACCAAATTTATCTAGGGAGACTAAGTGAAAATATCATTCTAATTATTTGTGTTTCAATATTATTCTTGAAAATTTTGAGGAATTTTTAGGATAGTTATTTATTGAATGATCTAATTTTAACTTTTGGTGTTACTGTTGAATTTTGGATATTAAATTAGTTTCCCTTATATGAAGGTTAATTATTTTTGGGAATGATCTAATCATGTGCAAACTATTTTGGTTTTTATTAATTAATAAAGATAATAGGAATAAAATTTTATTATTTTATATATTATGATATAAATTAAAATTTTATTTTAGAGCTTCATACATGAAAAATTAATTTTAAACACTCATTTTTTTAAGAAAAGGTTGAGTCTGTGGTTGAAATTGAATAAAGGATGAAACTGTACTTGTCTAGAAAGTGATTTTAGTGAAGTTTTTAGAATATGTAGTAAAGTAACTCCTCAACTCTAGGAAAATAATCTTGAAATAATTTTTTTTCTTTTCTTAGAATAAAATCTATTTTTTAACACATCACAGATTCATTGTATTATGACGGTTTAATTTCTCATGAGCATGTTCTCTATCACTCTCTATCAGTCCTTGGGATTTTTTTCTCTTTCATATCCATTTTTCACTTCCCAAAAATGTCTTCTCCAATTTAAACCTAGTTATTTGTTATTCTAGATGACCTTTGTACTTCCATTTCTCTTTTTAAGTGGGAGATTATTGACCATTTTTAATAGGTTAGATTTAATTAATGGTATTTTGAAAAGTCAAATCCATGGTCACTGAGATTGATTTCAAATTGTGAGGATAAAATTTATAAAATTGGGGGATAATTGTTTACCTTGATATTTTAAAATTCATACTATGTTCAATAGCATAAAATATATGCAACACTGAGCTTCAACGAACAATGAAATTTTATTATTTACATGTGACCGTTAGCTATTAAATTTATGGGTATGAATTAGAATAACTGATTTAGGAAATAAATATAAAGTTATGAATCAATATACTTTTAATGAGTAATTCTTATGAAATAATTTTTTATTTTTTATTAAATTCATTTTATTATTAAAAAATATATTTTCTTTAGAAAAATGAGTTTTTCTTCTTTTTAATGGTTGAATATTACAGTTAATTCAACGAATTTAACAAAAATTTATTTTACAATATTAAATTCATTTTTGAATTATTTATTACAAAATTATTTTAAAACGATTTTTGTATAATTTTCATAAAAGATTTACTTTTAAATGAATTGTGAAAAATATTGATTTTTATTGAAAAATGTATATTTAATTCAAATTATTTACAAATTAAAATTATATTTTGAATTATTATTGAAATATAATTAGTTCATTTTTCCATAATATAGATAAATTATGAATTTTTAAATGGAATTTATACCTAAATATAGTATTAGGACATTTTATATTTAGAGGGTAGTTGTTGGAAAAATCATTTTTTGTTGTGTTTTGACAGTTTAATTTCAAAGAAAAATATAAATTGTGTGAATTAAATTTTTAAAAATTGATTCCATATTTTGAATCAGTGATTCAAAATTTATTAAATAGTTCCATTTATTAATTTGAATGGTGAACTCAGTAAATTTTGTTACTATGGTAAATGGTAAATCAGGAAATTAAATGTTAAAAATAAAATTATATGAATACTAAAATTACTTTATCATTTTCCTAAATATTATTGGATGCTTATAGATCTTTCAAACTCTTATAAAGGAACAATTTATGACCATTTGAGACCACTTGGAAAAGATTATGACGTCAATAATATCTTATTTAAAGAAAAGTCAAACAGGTCACCATCTTGTTTTTAATAATTAAAATATTTTTCACATGGGGTTATATAGATTTCATGCTCAACTATAAATATTATTTTAAAATATAATGTATTTAAATTTATCTTGATAATTTTTTTAAAAAAATTTGTGAAAAATATTTACTTTAAATGGTTACACAACTCTGAAAGAGTAATTATTCAATTAATGACAAAAATAAAAAAATAATATTAAAAATATTATAATAAATATAATTTGAGATAAATAATTTTATTGAATAATTTTATCGATTAAAATGACAATTTAGGGATATTGTAGAATTTTTTTTGAATATTAGATGTTTCATTTAGATTATTAATGTCAAAGTAATTGATAAATCTAAAAATTTTCATTATGGGTATTTGATAGTAAATAATATTTTATTACATGAAATAAAATTCTTTAAATTATTAAATTCATCTAATTAATTATTATAAGTATTACCATAAAAATCATGGTTCATTTATGGGTCCTTTTTCATTTTACAAAATATATATTGATCCTCAAAGAGTAAACATTTATGTTGTAATGATAATAGTTAAAGAGGCCAAATATGGGTTATAAGAAAAATATATGTCTAAAATTATATTCTTGAATTTTATAATAATTATTTTATTAGATTATTTAGACTCGTATTCATATTATTCTATAAATAATTCACTTTTGAGATATTTTTAATTTAATATTAATTTATATTAATTAAATATTTGGAGAAAATCCAAGAGTTCCCCTCCCCTCTCATATAAAAGGGAACCTCTTTTTCTCATTAATTTTACCTTAAAACCCCATTTGGTTCAAATAAAAAATACCAAAATACCCTCTAATAATTTGTCACCTCTTTATATAGTCCTTAGTTTTGGCGCAACACCAACCTTAGAAGGCATAATGTCTTTATCAAAGGAGGTTTTCCAAACACGAGTTATAATTTTTATCTTCATGTTTTGGTTTTGTTTCCAATTCTACCTCATTAAAATAGTCTTCAACCAAGATAAAATAATAACTCCAATGTAATAAATATAAAAATATTTAATTATTTTTAAATAAAAAACTATATCTATCTCTAACATCCATCAAATGGGATAATAATTCATCATTCATGTGTACAAAAGACTATCGTCTCGAGAACCGATGTAATTTAATTTCCACTAATGCCTCTCCTGATTGATTATAATGATGGAATTAATGTTTATATAATATTTTAAGGTCATATTTATAAACCTAATGATAAAATATATCATTTACCTTATTTTCATTCTATGTGCTAAAAAAATGATAACATCGTTCATGCATATGTGTGGACTACCACCTTCATGAAGCGATTTGATTCATTTTTTATCACCACATCACATGGATAAAATATATATATAATATGTAGATAATTAATATGATATATATTATATCATTAACAATATATAAATATAAAATAAAACTTATCTCCTTTTCATAATGATCCTTCAAAAATGAAAATGTTACTCATGTGTACGTACAACCTACCATCTCTATGATTATAACATAGTTCATTTTTCGTAACAAAATTTAATAGATGAATTTAAAATTATAATTTATGTATGAAAAAATTTAACTATTTCCAGATTATTATTCTAGATATGATAGAATAATTACATCTTTGACCATCGTCAACCTACCAAATTCATTCTGGACAAATGAACCAAATATCCTAAAAATATCTGATATAAACTTAAATGGATATATAAATATATATAACATTAAAAGAAGTTTAATAAAAGGAATAATAAATGTTAAAAGGTTATCAAGGAATTGAAAATTAACCAATATTTATAATTTAAGAATATAAATATTGAAAATGATGAATCAGACTCAAGATAAGAGATTTTCATCTCACTCTAAATTCTATATCACACATTCATTATATTATACATGTGTAATTTTTATGGTCTATATACTACACATGAATGGATTTTAATATTATTTTTTAGAAAATTATTTGATATATATATATCCATATGAGGGTTTTTCTTTCATGGGGTTAATGATTCAAAATTTATTAAAGTTGTATGGGTTTATTTCATAGACTCATAATTATTCAAGAATGTTTATGTTTACATATGTATTTGGGAAAATATCTATTCTATGTCCATGTTTTCTAAAAAATTGATTTTCTATTCACTTAAAACTTTTTCAAAAAAAAATTACCTATGTTTTAGTTTTTACAAAATGGTTTTAAAGGAATATTCTTTCGTTTTCTAAATGAGGTTCAGTGTAACTTTTTCGACACAAATATGGATGGAATTGTTTAAAAAATTATACAACATTAGAGGATTTTTCTGCCAGAAGGATTCCTCAATTATTTGATACCACCATTAAATATTAAAAGTTTATTTTTAAAGAAACCTTTATCATTTATAAGTGCAAATATTTTTAAAAATAAATGTGATTTTAAAATAAAAATGTTATTTTCCTCAAAAATAATTTCAGGTGATATTTCAAAATCTTTTTCAATATAAGATGAAATCCTTTAATGTTTCTTATAATTTACTATGAATATAATCTAAGTATACCATCATAATTAATTTTATTTATGGTTTATTTTTATGGTGAAAATTTTAAATATTTATAAAACCCATTTCTTTTCTAGTTGTTACGCATTCTTGTAATTTTTATAAAACCCATTTCTTTTAATTAGATCTGATATGATACATTTTTTATGGGATTGTAGCCCAAAAAATTATATATTTCATTATGTGATTGGTGAGGCCTATATATACCTCAAATACATTGGTTAAATTATTATATGACAAGAGATAGTTATGGGAAACACGTCGAAGTGCTTGATTTTTTATGGGAAACAAGTGGATATGCTTCATCCATTATGAGAAATTAGTTGATGTGCTTGATCATTTATGAGAAAATGTGGTGATTCATAATCCTATCGTATTTTTCGTTATCCATAACATATGAAATTATTTATATACTTATGTCAATTCCACACACATTTATGGCATGAACTTATCTTTCATGACTGAGTTATGATGAATTCCCATTTTTATTATTTATGACTTTTGAAATGATAATATTTTATACCATAACTCATATTTATGATATTTTTAATTTTGGGTTTGAAATTTTTAAGTTAATGTCATGATCTTATACCTTAATTATTATGTTATGATTTTATATGATTATCGATTGATATTTCATATTCATACCCTTACGGAGTATCTAAGTTCTCCATTTATTATATTTTCTTTTAAAAGGATATAAAAATGATTTTAAATGATTTTCATTAATAAATGTTATATATATTGGAAATTTTATGGGAGATGTTGAATACATAACATGGAATATAAAAGGATGGGTATAGTGGGATATGTTACTGATCTTGATAAACCATTTATTTATAAACCTAATCTGATAATAGTTTATATTATTTCTATAAAACAATAAACCTAAAAGGTCATTGGATAAGTAAGTGATCAAATATTTAATTTTTACATTTTATGTTTTTTATTGTGAAAATTTTGTCACATTTATCTGTATAAAATCCAAAAATGTAAATTTTATGTTTCTAAAAAAGATTATAGAAGTACAAATTTCAGGTTCTTATATTTCAATCATTTATAATTACCATATATGATACCTATTGATGGCTGTTTAATAAGAAATTAAACTCATTAACTGGGGAAATAATCTATATTCTTGATTCAATAAAGATAAATTTTTATTTATAATCTAGTTTGATAATGAATTTTATTGACCATTAAATATATAATATATTTATAGGATGTTAAAGGGATGGGTTCCTCTCAGTTATAGATGGACCCTCGATGCATTGATAGGTATCATGTGAAAAAATAGGTGGCCAAATTATATTGGTATTTGGATGAAACCTACCTATTTATTAAAAATTATGTCCTATTTGAAATACCTTGATGTTAAGATTCACGATAAATTGGTTGAGTCCTTGATCTAATGTTTATGAATGTCAAATTTCCAAATTTCCATTATTGAGAATTTAGTTTCCATTATCCATGTGATTTATATATTGACATTATCTATGGAAGTTTATTAAACAAATTTATTTTATTGAAAGGCATGTTTTTTATCCACACTTCCATATTTATTATTCCTTATATTTTTATGCTACATTCCACTATATGTAACCCTTATTGTGCATATGATCTCACACTTTGTTTTTCCCCTTTTCCCTTTGATATTAAGAATGTATATTGGAATCATTTTTGAAGTGACAATAAGTTTTTTGTGGTATTTTTTGAATTTACAATATAATATGTAATTTTTGTATCTATTTAGTTTTCTAAAACATCTAAACTGATCAGTCTTGGGTGGTGTGATCAATTTTACCAATACCAATGTAACAAGCAAGCACCAGCTTAGTGTCACTGAAGTCAGGGTATTGTGTTTGGTATCATAGTAAGTTTATTTGGACCCTTGGGAACTAGATTTTAGATTAACATTATTAACATGAGTGTTAAGAAAATCTCTCGTAGTATCTAACAATTTTTTTATAATTTTCAATCCATATCTCAATATTCTTAACAAATTAAGGTTAACTAAGTGAGTGTAATTTATTAAATATATTTCATTAGGGAAGCTAATGAACACCCATGTTAAATATAGGGATCAGATTTTTGATCATGCAAATATAGTGGGTGTTACAGTAGAGAAAATCATGGACATTTAAAGGAAACTAACTCAGATTATGATTGATATACTGACCAATGTGGAGAAAATAATCATGGGATAACCTATAATGATGGGTCAAATTATTATCCCCATCCAAATATATCGAGTTATAATAAATAATATAAACCTAACTTAATTTCATAAGAATAATATAAATGTAGAGTTTTCTAAATTTTTTAGTGATGAAGGCGATGGAAGGAAAGAATATTTGACATCCCATGTGTCTAAAATATTAGACGAATAACTAATGTGAATTCTTAAAAGGAATTGTATATTATTAAAATTTTGGAGAAAAAGGCTACCATGTATATAATTATAAATTCACGAAAGAATCTATTAATGTATAATTATTCAATAGTAAGAAGCTATATCATAATAAAAACAAATTCCCCAAGCATCACGGATTTCACTTATAGTTTTTTTGTTAATGATATCTTGATAATACTCTAAATATTATGAAGAAAATAAATATATATTGAAACTAATTCTTGAGACTTATAGAGTAAAATAACTAAATTAAAAATATTGTAAGTGTTAATTCTGATTTTAGGTTGTTTCTTTTCTAGGAAACACATTATCCAGGGATGTAATATCTAATGATCTTTCTAAGAGAATGGGTAATCAAATAATAACCCTTACTTAGGAATTTAAACTTTAATTATTTGAATATATGGTAATTGTGGTTAAATTAGAGTATATATAATTATTATTTAGTATTATTTATTAATGTTACTTTTATATTAGGATTAAGAAAAAACATATATGGATAATTCGATTAATATTCATATGTGTATAAATTTTTTAAAATGTGAATTTTGGAAACTTGTTTAGAATGGTACTAATCACCCTAACAAAAAAATTTTATGATAATGTGATATTTTTAGAGATATTTATTAATTAATGTATAGATGAAAATTGAGGCTATTATGTTATATGATAGGGTGATAATTAGTGAAATTTATTGCATTTTGTTATTTTATCTAATAATTTTTTTTGAATATGTGATTAGTGTATATACAAATTTGAGTATATGAGGATATAAATTAAAATAGAATCTTGGGAATTAATAAATTGAAGGTTTATTCATATTGGTTGTTATTTTAACCTATGAAAACTATTTACGTTTTATACGTGAGAAATAATTTTTTATTTTATGTTCAATTAAAACTTGATTTTAGTGCTTTAGTTGTAAAAAAACTTATCATGATCATGATGATTCACATTAAAGGACGAACGTATTCTTATTGAATGGGAATAATTCAAGAAAGTAAATCTTATCATATTTCATATCCCAATGGTAAAAGGATTTCTCAAAAAATAATGATAAATATATCGAATCTTGTGTGGAAAGTAAAAATCAACTACCAAGTTACATTTTAATAAACTCATTGTCAAGTATGTGTCTTATAGATACACATGAATCATAATGTTGTTGGTTATGACATTGAAACTAAAGTACTTGATAAAATCTATATCTAATATGGTTAATATGTACTATTAGGTTTATGATGGTATAATTAAAATTATAAGGAAATAATAATATAATGAGTCTAGAAGAAAATACCCATATATTTTATTTTAAATTTTATTTTTAAAAATAACACTATGTTTGATTGTTTGTATCGCATGAAACATTAATCTTAATCAGAACATGTAATAACATTATTTAAATAACATTGTTATAATTTATTCATTTGTTCAATGTTTATAAATAGGAATAGAATTATTAGGAAATAACTGTAAATATTTTATATAATTCAAATTTTTTTACTAATATAAAGTAAATATGAACCTAATTTTCTATAAATTCATTTTACACTTAAAAAAATACATTTTTACGAAAATGGATTTTATTTTATTTTGTGTGAGGATATCATAAACCATTAGTACCACTTTTAAATATATTTACTTATAAAATTGAAATCATTTTTTGAAATTAGTATGAAATAATTTTCTTATGATGTTTTTTTATGTTTTTTTAAGAAGATTTATTATTGAGTGAATAGACAGAAAATATTATTTTTAAAAAAACTATCATTTATTTTATTTATATTAATTAATTTAAAAGTCTCGTTATATTTTTAATTTATTTTTAAAACAACATAAAATAAATTTTATTAAAAATAGTCTAAATAATTCAATATAAATAAACTCAATATTTAATTTTGGTATAAGTTCATTTTTATTCTTAAAAACATAATTTTTTTAAAAAATATATTTCATTTAACACATATATATTAAAATTGGTTTCTCACACTTATAGAAATAAAATAATTAAAATTTATTCAATATTTTTAATTATTAGGATTAAATTTCATAGAATGTTCAATTTCATTTTTTTCCATAATAAATAGTAACCATGGTAAAAAATTGTTACCATTATAATGGGTAAAATAAATAAATTGAGGTTAAAACTATGGGACAATGTCTCAAAATCAACAGAAAACATTACTTTATTTAATTGTATGAAGGTAAATCAACCTTATATATCTTAACTTCACATATATGTCATTTGGGGTCCTTTTTCCATTAATAATGATAATTATATTAATTTAAGAAAAGAATAAATACAAAAATGTCACTGCCTTTCTATTAGTATGTGTAATAACTTTTAATTTGGATAAAAGGGAGTTAAAATTGGTTATAAATAATAATTTTCAAGATGAATAAATTATTTTATGTTATTTTTAAAAAAATATAGAGATGATATAATTACCTTAAATACTTACACAACATCGATACTATGATTGCATAAGTAGTAGAAAAATCAAGCTAAATAATTTCACTATTAATAAAATTTGTAATGTTTTGTAGGAATGTTAGTATTACGTGTATTTAATAGGTATTTAAAAATTATAATTATTGTTAAATGTTTTTATATTTAAATTACATTATTTTTTGGATATATTTGCAGTAAAATTAAATAAATAATCCCAAAAATGACATTGACATAATTTTATGATAAAGAATATTTTATGAAATGATTTAAGAAAATATAAATTGGAAAATTATTGTCATAAATGGTCTAAAATATAATCCAAAGAAGATTTTTTTTCCACTCATCACATAATAATTAAATTTATGACCTTTATATTCTAAAAAATGTGTGACCATAACTGCGGTTAAAAAGTGTTAAAATAGTGTATAAAACAAAAAGATAAAGTTTAAAATGAAACATAAACATGTATAAACTTTATTGGTTAAACTTATTTTGAACTTATCATGTCATATCATCCAAATTATTTCCATTTGGTGTGAATTTACATGATTATGATATATATTATATATAAATATTTTCTGTAATTCTAAGCCTATAATTTCTCTTAGTTAAAAGGGGGACCACTTATTATATATTATTCACACTTATTGATCAAATTTTACTTCCCAATACCTGCCCAAATAAATTCCCAAAATTCCTAAACACTATATAGTCTCTTTTGTCATCAATGGACAAACCTAAAATAATTAAGTTGTAAACCAAGGCTGGATTTCTGAAGAAGAGGTTTAACTCTTTACCCAATGTTCTCATTTCATTTTCTATTTTATAAATTTCAAATATTATGTAAGCTTGATCATATAAAAAATTATATGAAAAAAATTATTATTCTAGATTCAAAATCTTTATTCCCCTCCTTTCCATCCTATGGAAAATTAAAACATCGCATGTGCCTTTGTAGGACCTATTATCTCCACGTAGTTGTGTAATTTGTTTTTTTCACCATTTTACATGGATGGTTATAAAGATTTAATTAATTAATATATACAATATCTATGAAATAATTTGTTTCTAAAAATATAATATACCATATACCTTTTTATCTCTCCATCTGTTGGAAAATGATAATGTCGCTCGTTCGTACGTGTGGAATACCACATCCACGAAGGATGCGATTTGTTTTTATATTACAGCAATGAATGGATTAATATAAAATTATAAAAAAACAAAAATTATATTCCTAAAATTTAAAAATCCTATAAATTATAGAACCATTTCATAACTCTTTTAACCATGGTCAATATAATGAAGTAATTTTGCAGGAATTGACAAAACAATAATTGGTGGTTGACAAAAGAAGAACAATTCAATGAATTAAATTAAAATGGTTATAAAGGGACACAAAAATGTAATATAGATGAAAAGGGATCTTATTATAGCATTCAATACATTGAAATTAATTATATAGGATGATCAAATATGTACGACTAAGTGAAGACCCAAGGTAAGGATAATTTCATCCCATTTTCTCTTCAATGAGACATGTTTTACATTTTGAAAATAATTTAATTTATATAACATATCCAATGACCCATTTTTATATTTATATCATGAAAATATATTCCATCATAATATTTAATGTATTTTTCTTTATGTTTTATCTTTAAGGGGTTTTCATTCAAAAGTTATCTAAGTAGTAATGGATTTCTATTAAAATCTCATTTTATTTTTAGATTGTTTATATTCATCTTTATATTGGGAAAATTATATATTCCTATAATGATACAATTAATTTCAATAATAGATAAATTATATACGTTATTATTATTAATTAAGGTATTTATATTCATTATCAGAATATTATGTAATTTTTGAATAAAAATATAAATTTTTTTATTCCTACTAAATTGTTTACACGTATTATATTGTTTTCTTTTAAATATTAATTTTAAAATATTAAAATTTTAATTATAAAAAATTAATATCATTTAGGATATAAAAAAATTCATATTAAAATTACTTTTTTGGAATTTTCTGAATTTTTTTGATTTTTCAGTCAATAGTGAAAATGCAAATTTTTATAAAACTGGCATTTGTTTTCATTAAGTCTACAAATTTAAATTTCCTGTTTAATTTTATTTTAAAGTATAATAACTCTAATTTAATTATAAATAATCTAATTAATTATACATGAATAATTATTATTCTCTATTTTGGTATAAGTTTATTTTTGGGATTAAACACTTTTTTTCTAAAACCTATTTTATGCGTACAATGTGTTTTTATCTAAATAAATAATATTAATTTATATTTATAAATAATTTGAATTAAATTTATAGATTATATAATAAAAAAATTATTTTATTATTTAATTGATTATTTTTACAAGCTAACAAATATAACAATATTTAGTTTTATACATAAAAATAAAATTTTTATAGAAATCATTTCCTATTATGTTTTTTACACTCATTCAAAATTAATTTAGTCTTATTATAAAAATTTAATTTGATTAAATTTATCCCTTTTTTATTAATAATTTTTAAATTTATTGATATCTTATATTTCATGTTTGGTCATTATGAATTGTAACTTTGGTAAAAAAATGTGTTACTATAGTAAAAGGGTAAATCAAGTTTACATAGGTTAAAAATAAGTGATAAGGACATCAAATTTCATATAAATTATTTTTGTATGAATTTATTTGGACCCAATTAGGATCAAAATTTATTTTTCATGGGGTAGTAGTACATGAAAAGTACCCAATAATATTTAAATATTTTGAAAAAAATAGCGTGTCATTTTTCTCACTAATAAATTGACACCCCCTATCTTATCTTATCCACACTTAAAGATCATATTATCTCTAAAAATAACTTCCCGAATCCATTCCTAACATCACACCATGTAATTTATTCACTAATTTTATTAGAATACCCATATTAGAAGGCCAATAGTGTATGCTTGAGGTGGTTGTCCGAATAAGAGGGTACACACTTAATTAAGTGTTTTTATTTTATTTACAGTTTCATCTCCATAAAAAATTTATTAAACATTAAAATATAAAATATTTATTTTCTATAACATATTGATATTTCATTATATTTATGGAATAACCTTTATCCATCTCATCCTTCATCAAATGGGGAATAAAACCATTAATCATGTGTATGACAGATTACTAGCTCGTGAAACGTTGTAATCCATTTATAATAACCATCTCTTATAGATGGAAATTATAATGGATAAAAATATAATAATATTATATATATATATATGATATAAATTTAATTATATAATTCTAAATAAAATTTTTATTCATTCCTTTCCATGTATTGAAAAAAACATTGTTTTTGTGTACCTACCAACTATCGCCTTATGAAATGATGTTTTGTTATTTTCTATCACCACATCACATGGATGGTATATATAAGTTGTTATCAAAAAATAATATGGTATTAATTTTATAATTATAAATATAACAATTTAGAACACTTATTACCATATTTCCTCTCATGCTTCTTGAAAAATATAAACATAACTCACATGTACATCCAGACTGTCATCTTCATAATGTAATGAAAATGATTCTTCATAACCCCCTTACACGGTTGGTTATAAAAGTATAATTAATTAGTAAAAATGATAATTATATAAATATAAATATTCGGTAAATTATATAATCACGATCCATTTGACCATAATCAACCTACTAAAGTCAGTTTGGACATATAAGTCGAATGGTCTCAAAACGTCTGACATGAACTTAATCAATTGAGTAATAATATATAAAATGGATATGAGAAAAATAAAAGGAACATAAAAATGAATAAAAATATTAATAAAGAAATTAATTAACGTAATTTTATTATTTATGAAGATAAATAATGTACATGACTAGTTGGACTCCTAGTAAGGGATACTATACCTCAAAACCTCATTTTTAATATATTAATTTTTTCCCGAAATATTTTTATTCTATTTCAACATCCTTAAAAAAAATTGATTGTATTTATATGAACATAAATTAATTATAATATACATTTCATGTCTCTTTTATCATTTTATTCAAATATTTTGAGAAGGTTTATTTTTAGATATTTTATATCGATTTTTTTACAAAAGTCCAAATAAATTGATTATTTCAATGTATACAACATTACAAGACTTTCCCACTATCATGAATGTTATATTTTATAAATATTACTATTTATTATTTCATGGTTTAAAAAAATAATAAAATATTTTCCATATATATGGAAATTTGTTTAAGTGTTTTAAATGAAAATGTATTTTTATCCTTATTTTTACATGAATAAAAACATGCTTCTACATATTTGATAAAAAAATTAATGATATTTTATAATGTAAATGAAAGATTTCATGTTTTTATATGTTTTATATTTCTTGTAATTTTTTTATGAGGATTTTTTTACCTCATATATCTCTCCAAGTCATTATGTAATTATTATGTTCTTCATATAATTATATTGGAATGAACAGAGTGTGTAATTCTATTTGTAAGGGTTCCTATAATGGATATTATAGGGGTTCAATGATTATGATGTACCAATGAACCAAAATAATGTTTATATTAATTATATTGGATTTTCATTGAAACATTTTTATCTCATAAGGTAATCTAATGATATTTTTTAAGGAATGATTATTACCATTATAGGTAAGAAATATATATGTTTTAGGAAATATATTTCATGTGTTTTAATTTTTTCTAAGAAACCATATTGATTATTATTTTTCATTTATAATTTTTTATAATTTTTTTGAAAATATTTGGGAAGAAAATTTTATTTAATGTGTAAGTGAACAATTAGGTGTGATCACTTTTTATTATGTTAAAGGAAAACAGTCTTATATGATCTTTTGGTTTTGAACTAGAATAATGAGTTTATTTTATTGTTCTTATCCTATATTTATTTTTGGTTTTACGTGTTTATATTACATCTATTCTCTTGTTGGATCAAAGATCATATAGTAAGTTACATGTAAGATAATTTCTTATAAAAAGATGTTTTAATTTTTTCCTCCAAATTATTTATCTTTTATACTGAGGTGATTTTAAATGTTTCAATAATGTTCTTGTTTATGATTCCTAGGTTGATAAATTTTATTTTAAAATATTTTTAAAATTATTTAAAAAACGTTAAAATGATTCCTTTTATGTTATTCTATATGGGTTATATTTTACTTTTTTCCAAAGTAAATAAATAATTTTTTTTAACATATATGACTCTCGTGCCCTTTCCCATAGTCATATAAATTATAGGTTATGTTGATTCCTTTAAATGTTTCAATGTTTACTTTTATTGAAAATAATTTTCTAAATATTTTGATAATTTTTATTTAAAACTGTATCAAAATAAATGGTTAATATTTTCTTATAGTAATGAAACTAACTATAAAATGTTTTTGTATAACTATATTATTACGTGAAGTTATAAGGAATTTATTTTTAATATATTTCTTTTATTTTATTTTTTTAATGGTTTTACTATGAAAAATTCATTTCTAATGAATCAGTTGTCTTATATCATCCTTTAATAATAATGTATAAAATCATATTTTGAGGGTATTAAATTTATTGATATCAAATTTTCTATAACAGTTCATTATTAATTGAAAATTATTTGTATCATTCATTTTTAAATTTTCAATATCATGTGTTAATTCAAAATCATTTCTATTACTTTGATATTGTTTCAACTATATTCTATTTCTATATATGGTGACTGGTGAATTAATTTTATTAAGAATGTCTCTTCATTGACTAGGGAAATATTCTAAATTATTTATTTGATAAGGATAAATTATGATTTAAATATAATTTTGAGAATTAATTTTAATGATCATCAAATATATGAGTAATGCATTGGATTTGAAAGAGATAGGTGAGTCTTGTTTTTATATTAACCCTCAATGCATTTAAATTTATCATGAGATGAAATAGACGACCACATTTTATGGAAATTTTCTTTACACAAACCCTTTTATTAAGAGTGGTGTATTTTATGAGAGTCATCGATGGTAAGATTCATGAAAACATTATGGATTCAATGATATAAATTTCATGAATATTGAAATTTATAAATTTAAATTTTTGAGAATTCAGTTTCCATTATCAATGTGGTTGATATATTTATATTATCCATGGATTTTCATTGAATTAATGACTTTGATTGAATGAAATGTGTTTTTATTATCTACTAAACCATACTTATTATGCCTCATTTATTCATGATAGCTTCCACTATACGTAACACTTAATGGGTATTTTATCTCACTCTTGATTTATTTTCCTTTCCCCATGATATAAAGATGGAATATTTGAATGATTATCAGGGCTGTAAGAATTTTTTTATGGATTTTTTAAAATTTTAAATGCAGTATGAATTTTATGAATGCAATTTTTTACAAGACTGTTAAACATATCGATCATGGGTGATGTGATCCCATGTATCTTTCGCCGACGTAATAAGTAAACACCATCTCTAGGTTATTGCAGTCGGTCTTACATAAGGACCTACTACATATATAAATACCATAATTATTTAGGTTCCATAGTAAAGAAAATAACTTTCACTCCAGGGTACAATTACATTCCATGCTTTCATTGGAAAGATAATCAATAAACTTGTCATCCATAAGGTCAGAACCGCTACCCTCCACAAAATTATATAAATCATGACCATGATTAACCCCAACTAAATCAACTTTATCATCCACCAATCCATTTATAAAAAAATAACCAAAAAGACCATATGATATACTCAATATCTTCTTAGGATAAACCAAGTAGCTCAAACCCCTATCTAATATGTTTCTCTACATTTACAAGAGAAAATATGAAATCACACGTAAAAAATGAATTCTAAAGTTTCATCTAGAAAACATGAATTAAAATACACTAAAAAATTTAATGTTCTCATTAACACTTAGGATATCCCATACAAAAACATAGTGGTAGAATATAGTTTCACACAATCATTTCATGAATAGCTCAAAGTTGTGACTATCTTAAGAAGCGGGAAAGCCAATGAAAATTATGAATTAACCTTTCCAAAACCATATGAGTCAATAAACTCTCATAATAATGATGATGAATCACCAATAGAATATTGTAAATTTTATGGAAATGTTGAGGAAAAACCACCTCCCCAAATAATATAGTAACCCACTCTATTCCCTCTAAGAATGAGATTAAAATGAAAACCCATGAAAAATAAAGCATTATGGGAAATCTTCTCTCAATTTAAGCTTAATTCACCCCATATCGATGTAATCTAAACTACAACTACTTAATACATGTAACTTAAAGACATATGTACATTGAAAAGGAAGTTCTCTAAAAAACCATGTCATTTTGGATAATAATTTGAGAACTAAAATCCAGGGAACCATATCTTCTATGTTTGAAGACCTCAGTTGTCTATACTCAAATGTTCAAAAATGAGAGATAAAGTTTCTCAAGGATATATATGATCCATGATAAAATTATAATATCTTTATATATATTTTTTATTGTAATATATGTCTTTGGGATATAGAACCCACTTATGACACTCTTCTACTTACTGATCATAGGGTTAGGTTTTTAAGGGTATCTTAATGGGTGTTTTTATAGAAGTGGAATCCTTTATCTACAATACTAAGTTCCTTATCCATTAAAATCATTAAAAAATTAAGACTATGGAAAAATTTTAATCATCATTGGTATTCCCTTACAATAAACAATCAACTTGGTCATCTGAGTAAGGAATGATATGTTGACCATAACCTTTGGTAACATGAGGTAGAATTTGAACATTTACAATTTAATATTTAAAATTAGTAATTTTGAAGAGATTAATGATGATAATTGGATAGGTATTGTTGAAATTAAACCTAAGGAAAATCAAGAATCCATTTAATGATGTTTATGTAAAGAATAGAAAGTTTTCCTTTGTTTAAATTATGTAATTGTATCTGTAAGGATTGAAAACAATTTGTATAGATCCTATGATGGTTTTTATGGATCATAAATCATCCATTTATGAAATCATCATCTTGGAATATATGTACTTTATAAAAACTTATATTTCCAATTTTTTGGTGGAAACATATTTTCTTAAGGAAACTATTATATCTAGAAAATTTTAAAATTAAACAATGTTCAATTAAAATTCAAAATATGCTTTTGAGAGTTTTATTTGACACAAGGTTTAATTATAGGTATTAGATACCTCAATAAATTATTGATTCTTAAGGGATAACAAAAACATTTCCATTAAATTTTATTATTATTTATAATATAATAAATTTGGAATGGTTATATAAGTATTTATAATGAATAAAAAAGTAATTAGATTGACTGTTTATGGTATTATTGGGACCATCCCACTCATTAGAAGTTGTTGTATTTTTCTTAAAACTGATTCAAAACCATTACATCAATTCATGTATAAATTCAATACCAATACCATGGATGTGTCATGAAATTAACTTGTTATGTTGTTAAAAATTGGTATCATCTACCACATTACTGAGATTGAGTGTGTAATAACAAATCAATTGGGTCCTAAGAAGTCCAAAATTACTATGATTACCAAGGAGGATGGTGATATCTCCCCCACAAGGTTGAGTATTGGACAAAGAGTGGGTATCAACTATAGGAATCATAACTAATTTACCAAGAATAATCATTTTAATTTCAATTTTATTGATAAATTCCTTGAGTGAGCGGTATGACATGAGTTCTACAACATCTTATATGGGTATTCGGGGCATAACCAATTTGAGTTTTCAATGAAATATCAATGGAAAATATGATTTACCTATAAAGTTGGAACCTTTTCCATAAGTTACATTCTCTTTAGGTTGTCTAATTCCCCTAGTAACTTTTAGAGGATCATGATGGAAAAATTCCCTAAAATTGATAGTGATTTCCTAAAATCCTTTATTGATGACTTTACCATCTTTGGGGATACATTTTAAGGATGAAGAAGAAATTTTTAGAGGGTTTTTTCAATATATGAGGACAAAAATATTACCTTAAAATAGAAGAACTAAGATTCCATAGTTAATATACAATTACTCATATGACTTCTTGTCTTGGGAGGAGGGATTAAGCTTGATAAAGTAAAAATAAGTATCATTTTTGAGCATCATACTATAAAAACTAGTAAATAAATGAGGCCCTTATTTGGACATACTGGTTTCTATTGAAGGTTTATTAGTAATATAATCTTGATGGAATTAATCCTTTATATTATACATTTTAAATAATATCATTTTTTATGGACATAAATATTTGATTAATCTTTCGTTATTCCCAATTCATGTATTATATCTTCACCCATCATGAATGATCATAATGGAAAAATTCCTTCCAAAATCATGTGTGATGTAAGTAATTTTTATATATGATCCATATTAGAACAGTGATGTGTAAAAACCACACATTCGATTTTTTATATAAAACAATCATTTAATGATATAAAAATCAACCACACCACAACTAAGAAAGAATTTCATGGTGTTGTTTTTTCCTTAGAGAATTTTATATCTATCTCTTATTATCCCCTATCACTATTTTTACTTATCATTAATCATTGAAATAACTTTTCCAAAAAACAAGAAAACATGGAAAGATTTAAAAGGTGGTCCATCAATTATAATAAATTTTCATAATAATTAAGAAAAAACGGTTTATTGGAAATGTGATAAATGATCACCTTTCTAGGTTGGAATTAAATAATAATTCATCTTATATTTTTGTGTCTAATCATTCCTATGTGATCACTTATATTGTATGAGTGATTTTCCATGGTATGTCAATATAATAAAATACTTGGTTATATGTTTAATTACAAAATTATAATTTACCCATGATAGAAGGAAATCTATTTATTATGTAAAACACTACATATTAAAGGATTTATACCTGTATAAATTTTGTCAAAATTAGATCATTAGGAGATGTGTTCTAGATGCTAAAAAAGAGTCCGTTCTCAAATTTTTATCGTGGGGATACATGTACAAAACATTTTTCTATAAACAAAAACTGCTAAAAGGTTTTCTAAAAGTGTTTTATTATGACATGCACATTTTTAAGATTTCTTTAAATTTTGAAAAAAAATATTCACGGTGTTAGAAAGTAGGATACATCACTAAAAGGAATAAAACACCCCTTAATCCCATTTAGATATCATAAATATTTGATTATAGAGAAAATGATTTCATGGGATAATTCCCAATATCTAAGGGATACCTCTACATCCTCAAAAATAATTATTTTGTCTGCAAATGGGTTGAGGGAATCACCACCAAATCAATTGATCAATATGTTATGGTTTGATTCATTATAGAAAATATATTTTTTTAATTTGGAATTAAAAGGTAAATCATCGGTGCTTGTTGAACCCATTTCTGTAATCTTTCCTTCTTGTAACTCATGTATAAGTATGGGATCCCTTATAAATTTTTAAAATACTATAAACCTCAAACCAAAGGTCAATTTTAGTTATAAAATAGGTAAATTAAGTAATTCATTAAAAAATTATCAACCCATATAGGAATGATTGGTATGTAAAGTTATTATATTCCCTTAGGTTATATCAAAACACTTAAAAACCCATCCCAGTAATTCCACCATATAGGTTGGATTATATGAAATATTTCTATTCACCCATGGAAAACGTGCATAAGGATTTTTGGGTACTAAAAAAATAAATTTTAACATTTAATTATCAAGAAAAAAGAGAATATTAGACCTTAATAGATCTGAGTAACTTATAATAGTGGATTGTGAAAATTCAAGGGTCAAAAAATATATAATTTAATCCTTACAAACTTGGAATCCTAAAGTAAAACACTTTAAACGTGGAAAACTTATGCCTAAATACAGTTCCAAACCTTAGTTACACCTGAGAATGTTAAGTTTTATATGGTCAGGGCCCTATATTGTGTATCATTTTACCTGAATGGGGAAATCAAGATTTCAAATCTCACCTATTGTCATATATTTAATGTAAATAGTCATGGGATAAAACCATTCATAGAATCATTCCATAAACATGAAATTAAAGAGGTATTAAATGTCCCTCCCTACAAACCGAATAAAACTTTATAAGTTAGGCATCCAAATCCAAAAAAAATATTTAACTTAAGTGATTTATGAGAGGTAACTAAGTATCTATATTTATTTTATTTTACCTTGATGTTTTGTGTGTTAAAAAAAAGAAAAAAGTGAAAAACTAATTTTTGAAAAAAATTAATTAAAAATTGAAAAAAAATCCTTTCTTTCTTTTTCTATCTTATCTATTACGTTTTTTATTTTCTTCATTTTATCTCTTCACAAAAGGGTGATACATAGGTTAAGGGGAAAATATAATTTCATTTAGAGAGACCATATGACTTGAACCCATGACTAAAGGGAGACATGGGAAGGTGTCTACCATTTTCCTACAAATAATCCTTATTCCATTTCCATAATTTATATATATAATTATATTGGATAGTTTTTTATATTTAAATATATATCAATGTGTGTGTTTGTTCATATATATTAACCTATACCTTTATTTATTGTTCGATGTTTTAAAACTAATATTTATGTTTTATCCATTATTTTCTTAGATTTTCTGGGGATCCCATTGGGGTTTCTAGGGTGTTATAATTGTTTTGTGAGTAGTATATAGAGGTTTCTATAGTTGCAGTATTTTAGTCAAATAACATATATTCTAGAGTACAAGCACAATATACCATTATCTATTAGGGTTTTTCAAGTGACATGGATATTTGAGGATCAATGGTTTGTAGCATAACCTTCTTCTTCAAACTATATGGTCGTATTATTCTATATTTTTTTATTTCAAATTTAATTTAAGAACACATATCTTCATTTTATTCCACATCTAAACTATTAATTTTGTAAGCACTGGGGTAAATAACATTATACATTAGGGGTGTGAAAAGGAAGTAAAATATTTTTTTATATCCTTGAAAAAATATTGATTTTAATGTTAATATAAAATAATATTTCTTTTAATTTTCATGTGATAATATATATATATATATATATGAGAATTAAAACCAAATATTCAATAATTTTTCATTTATTAATTACAATTCAAATCTATGTTTAATTTCATGAGAGTAAATTTTAGAAAGTACAGTTGTCCGATGGGATTTCTTAGCATTAAAATATTTTTTAATTTAGATAAATTTTTATAGTGAATGTGGTTTATTTATTACAGAAAATAATTTTGATTTCATGGGATACATATTTAAATATCATATCTTTAGTATTAATTGTATGTTTAATATGATTATTCAAAAAAATTGAAATAATAAATAATAAAATATGTGGTAGATTAATGTATTGACTTAATTCATGGATTATAACACATGGTGATAGCGACTTTATATGTGTCAAGCCAAGATTTAGGTATTATATCTGAATTTTTGGTATTTTTATGTATAATTGATTGAGTTAACTTGAGATAAAGTATGATTATATGATATTCACTTGGTTTCCTAAGGTCTTTCTAATTGGGATTCCTTATAGAAGTCTTGCTATAAGTTTTGACATGATAATATCAATTATTGTGGAAAAAATCAAAAATAATAATGTTATTATTAAATAAAAACAAATAACAGAATAAAAAAATTAAAATTAAAATGATATTCTCACCTTGTACTTATATTTTTTACCCTTAAATAAAAAATAACCCCTATTTCTTTTTTGATGCACAAAACATCATACTGATTAATTGAAATTATATGAAATGTGATGATGCATTTGAAAAAGGAAATGGGCTTTGACTTAGGATACTATTTTTAAAATTTGTGATGATAAATTAATTTTATGGGTTTCATGATATTTGATGTGAGGTATGAATAGTAAGTATTGTATGTTGAGATTTTTTTGAAAAATGGAAATCAATTTTAAAAAAATTATAGTTTTCTCTTTATAATTGAAATAATCATGTAAGAGGGTGTGATTTTCTGGTTAAAGAGACTGATATTCATTTTTTATTATTTTTTTAATATTCACATGTTTAATTATTTTTAAATGCTAGTATTGGTTTATTTTACATTTATTTGTTCATTTTTAATCTTAGTTTCAATTCTTTGTTAAATTAAGCTAAAATTAGCACATTTTTTAACTCATCATAAAACATCCACTATAGATGAATTGAATTTTATAAATTATTATTATGTTGTCCATTTCATTTTTCTGATTTCATGTTTTTGGATCAATTGAATATTTACATGGTAATACACACATTTTGGGTTGTAAATCCCGAAATTTATGGATGAAGTGAACTAAAAACTAATCAAATAAAATTCTTGATGAATCCATAATATCTAATTATGATTAAACTACAAATAAATATAATATTAATCATCATGAACATTTTTTTAAACTATGTACATTGTTAATTCATTGGTTTCAAAGTTCATCCAATCTTCCCAATTTGAAGATACAATTTTTGGCCAAATTATATAGCCCAATATGAAAGCCCAAAATTTTATTCAAAAATTCAATATTTAGATTCAAATTGGCAAAAAATTACATGATGATAGAATCAATCCTGTGAAATGTTTTCTTCTTCTATGACCTACAAAAATTTAGCCATATAGAATCTATTTTTGGAACATAAAGTGAAGCGAACAATAATGTATTTATTTTTGTTCAAGATTTTAAAAGTCAAATTTCCAAAAAATTTACCACAAACCTATGCCAAACCAAACTCAAGAGGGAAAAAATTCAGAGATTTATGGTTGACCAAAAGGATCCAAAAATTATTTTTAATGTGGTGGTGATGAAATAATAGCAGGAAGTATTTTATATTCTTTAATTATAGTTCCATGTTGTTTTATTATCTACACAAGTTTATTTTTCACATGTAACTAGTTGGAATAAATATAATTTATTAATAAATCATTATCTTATTTACTTATTATATAATCAATAATAAAAATTTGATACCATTTCTTGATGGTGTGAATTCATTTACACCATAAAGTAAAAAAAATTTTACATAATATTGGAGTATTCATTGTTTTTTTGTTCTACTCTTATTCAATTCCACCCTCCAGAGTCGAATTCCATATTCTATTAATACATTACATTAATTGGAGGATAAAGATTTTATGGTTTTATCTAAAAAAGTTGAAACATGTTATATTGGATATTATAATTGGTTCTAGTAATTTTAAATAAATTCTTTCAATTGAGATTCTAATTTAATTATTCATTTTTTCAATTATGCTCACAAATTTTAAGGGTATATATTTTAACTGATATAATGATCATGTACCTTAGCTTTTTCATGAAAATGAATTTTTAAATGTTTGTGTATGTGTACTTGGGGTAGTGTAAGTACTAAATAACTGAGTGATGTGGCCAGTTTTTGTTTAACTAAAAAAATATCTTTTGAATTTAATAAATTGAAACCTTCAAAAAAATCATCCAATAAACCTTTAGTAATAACTTATAATTAACACATTACCATTAACAGAAATTACTCTAGTATTTTTATGTTCATCTAATGAAAATCAAATCAACGCCAAAGTTTTCTACCTAATAGAAAAATAAATATTTATAATGATCTTGTATTTATAGGGTTATTCATAGGTCCTTAAGGACTCAACAACCCATACAATGCTACAAGTGATCGATTCAACCCTAACATGGGTAAATTTGGGTAAAATAATACAATCCTCCAACTAACTATTTATAAGGTAAAACTAATAAATTAGTTGTAAAAAAATTCCTTTTCAAAATCAACTCAATTATAACAATGAAAACTAATAACACCAATTCCAATACTATGGAATATTGGACTTTAGGTCATGTAGGAATTATCCAGGTGAAAGAACTAAATTAATTAAAAGCAATAACAGACCCTATCTCTATCTTAAATTTAAAAAATTGTAAAAAAATTAAAACAACTCTGATATGACTCTGAAATTCTATTTTTTGCATCAATTGAATAATGACGAAACTAGAGATTTCATATGGACTCAATCACAACTCCCAGTTTTCTAGATGCAACTGACTAGTAGCGAGGGGTTGATAAAACAACTTGGGGAGACAATACCCACAATATCATCACATGAAATAATTATAAATAATTTAAATACCCATGACTAGATAAAAAATTGATAATAAACAATAGATTTATTTAATTAGTATCATCATAATAAATACATCATCATAATACAAGAAAATGGTACAATTGTTGGAATTCAATCATATATCAAAACAGGATCACCCAATGGATCAATAATATATACTGTAAAAATAAAAATGAATCAATAAAAAATTATCAAAGTATAAAATACTTTTTTTCACCTAAAATCTATATCCATATCTTTTATAAGATCCACTAACTCATCCATATATAATATTTCCATCACCATAACATGCATTCCAACTATTTGATTTTTATGCACCCAAAAGATTAAAATAGGGTGTAATAAATTAACTTAACAGGAAACAACTAATTGTTTCAGTAATTTAAATTAATATATAGTTCATGCATTTAATAATTAAAAATAAATGTAAAACTTCACATGAACAGTCCTAAAAACTATTGGTATTTCAAGAATCTGACCTAATGAATTGTGTATAATCATACCATCTTTGAATGGAATTTTTTTATGTTCTATCATTGAAACTACCTCAACATGTATAGTATTCATACCGAGTAACTCATTACTAGTCTCAAGGGAAGTACATCACACCTATAATACACTTCAAATCTCTTAATACAACACATCCAACCTGGAATACACCTGAAATATCAGGGGAAAGAATATCCCTCCAAGAATACAAATCCACTCACAAGGGGTAGTGTATCCCACTTGGTAAATATAATAACACATGGAAATATGTCCCTATAAAAATTCTCAATATAGGAGGAATTGTATCCCACCTAGAAAAGATCCTCACATGGGGAAGTATATCACCAATAATATTCTCAGTATCTGGGGAATAACAACATGCCTATAAAAGATCACAACATGGGGTAGAAAACCCTTTATAACATACACACCTATAGGAGGATAACATAAAACATGGACAAGATCCTGATATAGGGTGGTTTGTACCCTATAACATATTCATTCACAAGTGATTACACATCCCACATTCATCAATATCTGGAAAATGGGAATGAAGTCTCATGATTCAAAAAAAATTCTATAGTCAAGTGGGAATATCCGCCCATGATTATATCCATATCACTATAATGGGTTATATCATCCCTTTCCATGGAATTTCCAAAAAAGTGAGTACAACATCAATTTATATGGGAACCAACATATAATAAGGAAGAGCATCCCTATTCGAGGGACAACTCACATAAAAGGGAATAATATCCCAATTCATGGAAAATGTCACATAATAGGAAATAGTATCCCTATCTATAGAAAACATTATGTAATAAGGAATATTATCCCTATCCATGAGCAATATCACATAATATTGAATTACATCCCTATTCATGGGAAATATTATATAAGAGCATATGAAATCCCTAACAATAAGCATTGTCATGTAAAAGGGAATTACACCCCTAGAAATGGAAAATATCACATATGTGGGAATAACATCACTAACCATGTAAAATATCACATAAGAGGGCATAACATCCATATTGTATTCAATATCCCAAAAAATATTCATCTCATCCCAACTATATGCCACATCATGTAAATAGCCATCTCATCCCACTCTCGATGTAATATCAAGAGTGAGTGGGAATCTTATTATACACTCAATTGATGATAAAAATTATAGGTCACATAATCTAATTTCAATAAAACTCCAGGAATACTAATAAAACATATAAAATATACCATTGAAAACTCAAAAAAATTATCACATAATCCAATTCATTTCATAATCAAAATCATGTTCCTAGTTCTAGACAATATAATCTCCCACAACTTATTAACGTCAACTAAACCAAATGACTATTATTTTAACCAAAATAATATTTCCAAGGAAAATACATGCTATAACCTTATAAAAATTTTCTCTCTATCATCGAGGGAAGTTTAAAAACCCCAACCAAGGTCCAAAATTTCTTAAAAAGGATCATGACCCTGAGTTTCCACTAATGATGTTTTATAATTCTTTATCAAAGTTAATACATTCATAAATTCCCAAATGGTTAAACCATACTATTTATAGGACTTAACACAATCCTAATAGTCTATAATAAAGGACAAATAAGCGAATAATCTATCTCTATATATGTTAAAGATCATTATCACATTCATGTATGTGGTTATGTATCATATGGTAACTTTCATATCAATTAATTATCTCACACATAGAAATTTCTATAAGTGATCATCCCATACCAATTAACTTCTCAGGGTTAATAAATCCATAGCTCAATAGTGGTAACCCTCAATAGGTCCCAATTTCACTCTGACTAATAATCTCTTATAGGAAACATAACCATATGTGGTTATGAAAGAAATTAATAATACTAGATGACTTTCTATGAGCCTATGAAAATGCCCTAGATTTTCCTCACAAAATGGAATCAACTAAAGGATCCAATTTTGGTCTATTACACCCACTTTCCACACATTATATCCATTAAATATATACATAACAACATAAATAGGTAACATTATAGACCAACTACTTCTAAATAAAGATAAAAATTAATTATTATTTAATTAGATTAGTCGTAGTTTAAAAATATCTCATAGGGTGTTGTATCCTCGCCAAAACATCAAAAAACATGGTGTGATTTACTCTCAACAAAACCATAAGTCCATTGGTAATAAAATACAAAATATTTGGTACCAAATCACTAAATAATTTCATCCCATATTATTTTATAACCAAATTAAACAAATTAAACGACTTGCGAGTAATAAAATTATACATAACTCTTTATAATAATGCTTTCCAAGCCCCCTCTATCCACTAAGAGAAAAAACTAATAATTCTGACCAGATTCCACAATGATGCAGTGAAATTAGTTCTAAGTCATTATTCCTCATACGATAAAATCATATGTTTAAGATATAAGTATGAATAATGGAAGTAAGAAAGGATAATTAACCTCAATTAATGATCCAAAAAACTCAAATATCCCTTTATCAATGGAGAGAAAAATTGCAAAGAAGGAAAAGGGGGAAACTTGTATGAATACCTGGAATGAAAATAAAAATTAATAATGTTTTGAAAAAATATTAATTTAATTAACTGAAAAAAATAAAAAAAATACACTTGTGGACATTTTATAGTGACTATGAGTATTATGGTTCAAATATTATTATAAGAAAACATGGAAAATACAAACAAACCATTACAACAAAACCATTTTCTTCATAATGAAACACACTAATCAAGTCAAACCAATGGATCATGATCCTTACTCGCTAAATTTTAATCCAATACTTATTGTAACATGATGTTCTCTATTATAGAATGACACTTGAACTCCAATAATTTAATGCAACATATTTCTCTTGCGGACCCCCTCACAACCTAACTAACCTTCATGATGCAACACTGTGTTTTTAACCCTAACACCATCCCATAATTCATACATTGTAATGGGATCTACCCATATGTGGAATCCTCAAGACATGATCCATACATTCATGGTGACATTCAATAGTTTTTTAAAAAATCCTTCTTTTATAGCATGAGTTTATTTTTTCTTCATTAAAAAAATTCTAAATCCTCGAACAACCTAAAACTATCAAATTCAAATGTTTGGAAAAAAATTAAACAAATATACACATCAATGTATGATGGTTTTTATAAACATTATCTATACCTTTTTAATTAATTAAATAATTTATTTCACCTAAAAAAGGTGAAGAAACATACAAAATGTAGAGAGGGCATGTTTTCATACAATATGAAGTAAATGAATGTATTTAACCATTATAATCCAACATTTTTCTCCCATAATCAATATTTTATTTTTATAAATTCTATATAGTGTATATTAATATAAAAATTCCACTTTTAAACAATTTTGTTCTTTTCCAAGATCTCAGTCAAGATCCATTTTTTAATGTCCTTGATTTTTCAGTAAGAAATTTTCAAGCATAAGTAGTATGTATGGGTTTTCTTTTTTGAATCAATAAAATTGATTATAAGGAATACTATAAATAAATCACATGCACCACATAAAAAATTAAACAATTTTTTATTTCTCAATTAAACAATATTAAAAATAAATCATAATTAGATTCTATAAAATTATAATAAGTATAATGGGATAATAAACACATGTAAACAAAATTCCATGAATTTGAAGATCTGATGGGTCATGGTCACAAATTAATACCACATCCACAAATTCTACTATAATAATAAATAAAAAATTTAAAAATAAGTAATAAATTTTATAAAATAATTATAAAAACCCTTGATATAGAACTATGTGAATAAATATGTAGGATTAAAGGGTTATATATAAGATAATATGAGGAAACATGGTAGTTGGAACAATAAAAAGAATTTTATAGGAAACTATAGAAGTGAATTTTTTTTTTATTAAAATCCAAAATAAAAATATGAAAATACTATAAATAGATATTTAAATTAATAAATATAATATCTTTATTCATTTGACATCAATAAAATAATTAAAGACAATAATATATTTTAACTATATTTAATAAAACATTGAATTTTATATTCAATTTAAATATAAAATTTTCCACATTTAGATATTTAATTTTTTCTAATACGAATCAATATTTTAGAATAAACATGTGAAAATTGGTTATGAGTGAATATTTAGAAATTTTTGAAATATTTTAATTTTTTAGAAAATAGTAAAATATTTTACGTAATATAATATAGTGTCCTTCCCCAAAAGCCACTAAGAGATTCCCCAAGATGTTTTTAGACATGAACTGAAGAACTCCTCTATATATGCTAAAGGATACCGAATAACAGTGATGACCTGTACTGTGTCTATGGGGAGACTATGACAAATTTATTAGACTGTGGTATAGTGGTAAATAATAATGATAGGCCACAAAAACAGTAAAAAATAACCAGTATTATAATAATAAATCATCTAGATAATAAAAAGGCATAAGCTAAGTCAATATCAGATACAAAATATGATGATCATGTCGTGATACTTTACAAAAATGGGAGTACATGAGATATAGGGGTACATGTATATAAAAAATAAAAAAACATGAAATACCAAAATATAGCTCAACTAGATCCATTAGAATAGTATCATTCGTATACTCCAGTACTATATACTGGAACTGAGAATCAAAAATTTGAAGCCTTGAGCTTCCCTTTTTCTATAATTGTTGTCAAAATGTTTTTTCAGGTGCCATAGGCATCCTTAACAGGGGGAGATATATACTCAATAGTCCACCGTCAATGGTGTCCATAAATTTTAAGTTTGTGCATATAAAATGAACAATGTGAAGGTAAAGGTAAGGGTAGAGAATAAAATTAATAAAACACATCTGTCTGGGTTCCTTATGGGATTCTTGACAGATACTACCAGCTTCAGCCTAAGATGAATATCTTGAAACCAAGGTCAACCTATACAGATATTGTATATAAATGAATGTATATAAATATATATTTATGTGTAGATATATTATAATTCTATTGGAATACATGTATGGAAAACATATCGATGCCAATAGAATTAAAAAATATACACAAACCAACCCCAAGAATGTTCTTTGTCTTAGCTGATGCATCCCTATAGATTGTAAAAGGAATCTGGTGATCTTAATAAAAAGGAATCCTAGACCTGTATAAGGAAATATATAAGGAGGAACTCATGTATTTCTCTGGGATCACTATAAGTATGCATCATCATAAGAGTTTTTCCAAGATGATTTATACATAAAACTCAATAATCACTCTCAAAATGAACTGATCACATAACCATCTGAGCTAATCCATTATATTCCACACATGCAACCAAGTATCTCTCAAGGAATTGTATAACCACATTCCCACCAAGCTCACCCTAGGTAATCCACTAGGGAACCAAGTATCCGTCATAATTAAAATACATAAGGACTTTTCCCATAGATCCAATCCAAGGTATTATATTAAAGAAACCAAGTACTGATCCCAAATCATTGATATTAATTTAAAATTTCTAATTTATAAAGCTTGACAAGACCATACAAAGAATCCTTAAGTCGTTGCCCTTGTATCATCCTCAACCAAATGTATGTGTATGGATTTATCTACAAAAAAATCATACTACTTAATCAATGCATTAAATTCATGACAATAAGAATTTAAACAACATCGATTAGTTGCTTGAATAAATTTCATCCATGAGGCTCTCAAGCCTTCAATGATGGTTCACCCTTCGAGGTGGATCGATTTGGGGTGGTAATCAGATGAAATTATTTTTTATGTTGTTAGGACTATGTTAAACATGGAAAACCCATTTAATATGTTTTATTTAACATCTGGGAGGTGAAAACATAGGATTTCATAACATGGAACATTGAAATATGATAAATAAAAAAGATATTTTTAAGTAAAATAATTAGACCACCTAACTTAGGTTGGTAAAAAATCCCTCTTCCATTTTTTGGCCTTTGAATCCATCTAGAATAGGTGAAATCATCAAAATAAACAAATACCCTGAAAATTGGGAATAATATCTCACACCTTGATAATTCCATCAATGGGAAGATAAATGATGAAAGGGGATAAAGGAATAGAAAACATATCGGTACACATCCAACAAGTATGACGACAAGCGATTAAAAGAATGGATAGAGGAGATACCTCAAATTCTAGAAAGGAGGATAGAATAGATCTCCCGTGTAATGTGGTCCCCTATAAAAAGTTTATGAAAAAAGGATTATCCCCTTCAAATAAGTGGAGGAAAATGTTCATTATTCCCACTTTTTAAGGGGTTCATGGTTTGCCTGAACCGGTGGCCAAACCATGTGCCAAAAGTGCACCAGCTACTTTCTATGGACAACGTCTTTATATGGTTGGGGAGAATAGGTTGTCTAACAATTATCTTCTCATGTGGTCCCCTCTATCAAGTCTTATAGCACCCCACATTGTTTGGTAAAACAATACAGTCATAGATACATGGTTTGGGAAAAATTTTTGCCAGACCTTTCCCTCCATAACTGGAGCTATGGGATCTGAATAACCCTCATACGCTCTTGATATTTTCCATAGGTCATAGGGAACATTTATTAAGCTAAAAAAAGGGTTTAAACCAAAAATTAAGATATATGTACATCATATGACCATATAGGGTTTTACAACCTCCCCTCCTTAAAATAACGTGTCCCTGAGTTTCCCTTCTGATGGAGGTAAAACATCATCTATGAGAAGTTCCTAAAACAAAGCATGTGAAATAGAATCTCTCCACTAGATCACGAACTATACATATCTATGCTTCCATAGAACATGGACTAGAGGAACTGAACTACCTCAGAGATCATTGATCCTCTGAATAACGAATCATATCGAATGATCCACAAAGGATGCATCTGCCTCCAACTCTATATCCTCAGGATCAAATGAATGATATGGTTTAAAGTAAAAATAGTGAATACATGGAAAAAAATGTGCATGTCCGGGTACCCTTGGAGTAATGCCAACTGATTGGAAACTAGCCTGACTCTCTCCAAGATCTCGAAATTCATGTTATAATGAGGTGACAGTTTTACCTATCTTTGAATTTGTCTACATCCCAATCAAGGATAAACTCATGGAAGGACCCGATTTCCATCCTCGAACTCCAAAGGTCATCAGCGTTTAAAGGTATAAAAATTCTTTCTATAATGATTTGAACTCATATGATTCTGAATAACTTGTACATTCTCAAAAATCTCTTGAATGAGATTAGGTACCAATAGGGCTACCTCACTTACCTAAAACCATCATAGGGGTGAATGAAATAAACTACTATAAATAGCCTCACAAGGATCCATTGGAATAGTTTCCAGAAAATTTGTATTGTAGGTAAACATGATGATAGGTATTTGTTTCTTCTGATAAACTATGATATCTATGACACATTCCTAAATCATTTCTTCTAACACCCATTTCATATGATCATACTAAACATCTTCTTGGGGGAGATATGTTGTACTTAGGTGACCTTATGAACCTAGTGATTTTGAAACCCTTTCTAGAATAATGATATAAACCAACCATAACTGTTAGATATGATAGAACAAAGAACACTATGAAGGAATATAATTTATTAAAGGTAACTCCTACCATTATCATCCACCTAAAAGTTCTCCTCGATTAGAAGAAAGTGCATGAAATTGGTCAACTTATGGAAAATCCCCCATATAACATCACTTCCTTAAGAGGATATCAGCAATAATGTTAAAAATTTCCTAGTGATGTCCTCCCATTTCAACTAATAAGAGGATATATGTTTTGAAATTCCAGCACGCCCCCAGTATTGTTCCTTCACCTACTAAAAGGTGGAACATTATGTTATAAAACCTACAATCTACCTCTTTATTCCCATCCACCAATACTGATGATCGGTGTCTCGGTACATCTTGGTATACCCATGGTGTACAACCCAAAAGGAGGCATGATATTTCAAAATCAATTATTTTTGTATGTATACAAGATTCATAACACTTATATGATATTACAAAATCTCATTCCCATCAATAACCTAACTATGTGTTTTTTTCTCATATAAGAAACGGTCCCTTAGGAAAATTACTTTAGATTCTGATATCCCTATCATCCACACTCATTATAGTAGGGAATAAATCACTTCCAAATATTCCAAAATAGGCTTCCCATGATATTCCCAAACCTCTATGCACATCTTAGAATAACAGGATATAAAATTTCACTCATTACTGGCCTCTTGGACAGTCTGTTTCTTGGTCTTTCGGCTAAGTGTGTCAGCCAATTCAATTCCCTTTATAAGTGTATAAGATAATTCAATGATGGACAATTGAAGTTACTCTATCAACCTGAGTTATATGAGATATAATTCAAACTACATGGAAATTATCTTGAGATTTGAATGGTTCGTTTAAATTTTGAACCATTCTACCAAAAGATATTTCATATAAAACCATAAACAATGAACCCCATATGCTTTCTTTTGGTTATGGATAGGGTAATTCAACTCAATAAGTCTCATCTATAAAGACCCATTCACTAAAACTCAATCTCCCTACATCATAAATTCTTCATGCCCAATTCCTGATGCGTCACAATAAACTATATATCTTACGCATGGATCTGGATGAATGAGGATCAAGACTAAAGTTAGTATACCTTTGAAAACCTAAAATACTATCTCACATTCATTTGACAATAAAAACAATACAATTTTTTTCAATTCCATTAGATTTGTTTCTATTCATGAAAAATTCTAAAATAAATTCTTTTATTAGATGTCCATCCAAAAGAAACCCTATATGTCAAAGAAATTCTTGGGTCATTGCCACGAAGCTACAACGCTCACCTTCTCCATGTTAATGGATACTACTATCAATGAAATGATATGACCTAAGAAGTGAAACATATTAATTAAAAAGTATAATTCAGTGATATCATCATTCAGTTGTTTCTCTCTCAATATATTTAAGGTGATCTCAATATGTTTTACATGGTCGTTTCAAGTACGACAATACACCAATATATCATCCTTGAACACTATGATAATATAATACAAATATGTGTGAAATAATGGAATTATTAGAGATATGAAAATTGTTAGAGTATTCGTAAGTCCGAATGAGAAAACTAGATTATCGTATAATTTTTACCAGCTCTAGAACACTATACATGGTTTTTTGATGGTATAAAATTCACTTGATGGTAGTCCAACCTCAAATAATTCTTATAGAAAACCATATTTTATCAATATTGGTTGAATATGTCATCTATATGAGGTGGTGGATACAGTTTCCTAATCATAAATGGGTTCAATCAATGGTTATCCACCCATAATCTAGGGGTTCTATCCTCCCTCTTGGTGAAAAGGACAGGTGAACCCCATGGTGAAATATTGGGATATAAAAACCCCTTAGCTTCTAAGTCCTCTAACTACTTTTTATGTTCATGGAGCTCTGTAGGGTCCTTCTTGGAAGGAGGAATGGATACTAGGGATTCTCTTGTCACTATCTTGATGGTCAAATACACCTCTCACATAAAAAGTTAACCCACACAAGACTTCAGGGAAAATGTCTTTAAAACAATCCACTATAGTTGAGATATCCATATGTCACATAGCTGGATCACTCATAAAGTGTATATCTATCTGGACCATCAATTCTCCCAGACCAAGATGCTCGGGTCCATATCTACACTCCTTAACATCCCATTTACTCTTATAAATATAACTACCACCCTCATATAATTTTAAAGATAAACTATAGTGATATAATTCTATATGATCATTAAATGGTATTAATAAGTCCATCTTGACTATGATGTTTAATAACATCATATCAATCACAAATATATCCCATATGACTAGATAACTACTTATTTCAAGGAAGAAACCTTTAAATCATAATAAAATCTCGATTTAGATCTCTGGTGGTGTGTCAAGATTCATTACGCCTCATGAGTACTCTGGTTATAAGCCCAAAATCTCCATGATTTTCATATATATTAACAAAAGAAAATACCTTGTATCGATTAAGGAAAAACTAAATTATAGGCTACTAGAATATTAACTTGAACTGTAGAAGGCCTTGGAATCTACTCTTGAAGAGTATATTTCACTGCATATATATTTCAACATCCCTGGACTTGAGGTGCAACTTCATTAAATTGAGTATGTCCAATTTTTCAATGGTGCACCTCTAAATTCTGGCTACCTCGGTCACATCCACCTCCTTGACAGAATCAATCAGTAGTAGACCATAAACTTTCATGACATAGGGATACTTATCATGTACCCAAATGTGGTGTTTGTATCGATCCCTTATCACTAGGCACTGGAGGGAATGTTTGGATGAAATGTTGAAGTTTGCCCATACTGTTGCAAGCTCAACACTCAATTAGGTCCCTCATACATAGGGGCTTTTTATTCCCTCCCCTATCACACTAGTGACACACCACATAACTGTTGGTGTGTGCTATATGACCAGTGCTTCCCCACAACAAGACACAAAATGACATTTCCTACTACTAGAAAAAAATATCCTTATCTCAATACTAAACCATCCTGGCTCACACTTCTATCATTTCTCGGGTTCTACTTATTAATGAGGGACTAGTTATATATCTCTAAAACATTGGTCAATCTAAATACATTCAATTGTGATCGGATGGCATACACATACCCATCCTCAATCCATCCTATAGTTTTTAACCCTTCACATGTCAGTGTTGGTGAAAACACTAAATCTTTGTAAATTGATTTGAATACTACATCGTAGACAAAGAACCCTATTATAGGTGCATAAACTCTCTAGTAAGGTTCTCTCTTAGAATCATTAGAAAAAATTAGTCAAATAAAACTTTTAAAAATTCCTCCCATACCAAACCCTGATGATGATCATCCAGACAGATGACATCCCTTGGATTTTTAGTAGAATCAAAAGCATATATGTGGAGATATTGAACCTCCACTCTATAGGAATATTAAAATGATAAAAGATGGATAACATGACCTCACAACCAACACTACTATTACACCATGCATCAAAATAGTATTATATTTCTTTTCCTAGTCCAAGATTAATTGGGATAAATTTCATCTTAAGGAATCCAAGCCTCATTCGTCCATTCGGTGGCCCAACAAACCTGATCTATCCAGCACACCGAATCTGCACGAAGTCAAAAGTAGTGTGTTGTGATATATCCTTATCTTGAGCTGTAGGTGTCCAAATGAATCCAAACATTCATTATAGATATTCAAGATATGGTTATAAACCTTTTAAATATTCTCTAAAGTGATATAAGGGTATCTGGAGGTCAAAACCATGTGATAAGTGGTTTTAAGAAATATGTGTCCTCAAACCCACCTTCCAATTTTCTTATAAAATAGAACCTTGGGCTCCCCATTTGGATTTCTGGCTAGGAGGTAAATATTTGGTATTTTTGAGACCCAAATAATCCCTCTCATCATCCAAGATGTTAGGGAGGCCCCTATCCTCATAGGGGGTCAAGGATGAAGGTGAAGTTTCACCCGAGCTTCCTCCTCCTCCAGATATCGAGATAAACGGTGGATGATCAATTTGAAGGGTCAAAATACACATGGGAGGGAGTTCCATAACTTTTTCTTCTATTGATTTTTTTAATTTTTGTGCTAAACATTTCAGTTATTTCATATCTTGAAATTTTTCTCTTATGATTTCATTTGTGTTTATATAATTAAGTGAAACTTTTTCTTATAGCACTGATTGTGTTGAGATTTCAAGTGGGAATCTCAAGTCGTTCTGATTGGACAACCCAAGAATCCTTCCACTCTCACACATATATAATATTTCAGTATGATTTGGTATCCCTTGTTCTATGATTGAGGATCAAACCTTGACAACATTATTGTTTTGTCAAGGGTTGCTTATTTGTGCATCATTTTAAGGGGTAAAAGGGGAATCAAGATCATTACAACCCTAAACCAAATAATTAAATGAAACCATGTGAAATTATCAGAACAATGAACTATCCAAGATGTTTAGTGAACTTTAAATGATCTCATACTCTAATAATTCTTAAATCAGCACCTTTATCTATCAACTATTTAGCTCTTTAAATCTTGTTATTTTCATAAATTTGTTTTCAAAATCACCCCCTTTTTAGTACTTTTTATTAAGAATACATACTCTAAAACTATCCATGCTCCTTGATAGATAACCAAGGGCCTTCCATATACTTAAAATAAACCTTAAAATCATAATTAATTTGACGTTTCATGACAACACGGTCAAATTTTGGTACCGTTTCCGGGGAGCACTTTGGTTTTAGTGCATGTTTTTTATATGATGTTTGTAAATTTTGAGAATACTTATTTGTTTTATCTTATACCTTTGCAAATATTTTTTTTATTCTAAATTATTTCTTTTGTAGGTTTATTTCATGAAGTATTCAACTCAAGGAGACATACCACCTTTCAAACATGAACCAGAGAATATCCTACATCAACGAAACTGAGGCGCATAAGAGAACCCTTCGAAAGAGGACACACAAAACATTGACACTCTTCTTGATCATTCCTCTTATTCTTATGTAACCAATATCAAAATGGAAATACAATTGTATAATATGGCTTAAAACAACCAAACATTAAAAGATTTATTCTCACTTGACGATGATATCTATCCCACTGGTATTCAAATGAAAGGTGAGGCACCCAATTTTGGATTGAAATCTAGTTTAATTCATTTATTACCAATATTTCATGTACTCACATGAGAATATCTACATAAGAACTTAAAATAATTTCATTTTGCATGTTCTACTTTAAAACCCACTAATGTGGATAAATAACAAGTAATGCTTAGAGTGTTTCTATTTTCATTAGAAGACACTGGTAAAGATTTGTTCTATTATGGAAATTAACTAATTGGTGTTTGGGAGGACATGAAACACCATTTTCCTGTAAAATATTTCCCATCCTATCAAACTGAAACTATAAGAAAAGAAATTTTTGGTATAAGGAAATCATAATGGGAAACATTACCTAAATATTGGGAATCCTTTAAAAGGATATGTTTAATATTTCCACACCACCAGAAAAGTGGTGAAATTTTAATTCAATATTTTTATGATGTTTTAATTCTTATTGATCAAAATATGAATGATGATGTTGCAGGTGATGCACTAGATGATAAGACACCAATTTCATCAAGAACCCTAATTGATAACATGGAACAATGCACTCAACAATTTGGTACAAGGTCCAGTGCACCCAATCGAGGTGTCCATGAGGTGGAAAGTATCAAATTTTTAAAGAAGGTGGACAAGAAGCTCGAAGAGGTAAGTACCTTTCTTTGATAAATGTCTATTTCCTAATGGAAATCTCAATCTCCTCCTCTAATCCATAGTGGTATATGTTCTTCTAACACCCACTAATTTAATCAATGCCCCAAACTAAGAGAAACATATGAGAGTTGTGAGGAAATATTTCTAGGCTGCCTCTATAACAAACCCCTTAGGTATGAACATTATTATCCATCCATTCCTAAGTGGAAAGTAAACTAAGCCTATAAGCAAGGGGGTATTCAAACTAACCTCAAAAAAATGGAACCAACCAGGGCAGAGTAGTCATCCACCACCACCAAGATAATCTCAACCACAACTATGGCCTTTCCAAAAAAACCCCTCCATAACCTTAGACTAGTGTATAATAAATGATTAAAATAATGTCTACCAACAGTCTCCATTTAAAAATATCACCCTTGCTGCCATACAAGACCTAATACCCCAATTAGGCCAACTTTCCAACTCGGTGGGGGGAATTAAAATTCATGGGTCGGCTAAACTACATTATTAACTAGTATTTAACCCTTGGGATAATGGAAATGTTAGTACCATTACCCTTATAAGTGTAAGAAAACTATAAATCCAAATAAACCCTATATTAGAGTTATCCTCTCCTAAGGAAACCACCATCTCAACAACTAAAAATGCTCCAAATGAGGTAGAACCTTATCCTGAGATAAGGCCTTACAAATGAAAGAGTTTTTATATTGATAAACCACTAGGCCCATCCATTCAAATTTTATTTCCCTAAAGGGAAACCCAACAAAGAAAACAAAATAAAAAGAACTTGATAAGAAAATCTTGGAATCGTTCAAAAAGGTGCAGGTCAACATTCCCTTGATTGATGTCAGGAAGAAAATTCCATGATATGCCAATTTTGTAAAGTAGATGTGTACACAGTGAAGAAGACATAGTAGATATGAAAAGGTGATCTTGGGGAGGCACGTATCAGAATTAATAGATCGATCACTTCCCACAAAGTGAAACGGTTCTAAGACATTCTCGATTCTAAGCACCATAAATGAGTATTCATTTTCCAATTCCATGCGTGATTTAGGTGCTTCTATAAATGTGATTCCTAACTCCATTAACTCTACGTTGCAGGTTGGGGAACTAAATCCCACTAGATTTTTTTTTCAACTAGCCAACCCGAGTACCACACACCCCTCTAGTGTGTTAGAGGATGTTCTTGTGAGGGTGAAATGTTTAAATTTTCCTACTTATTTTTATGTGATTAAAATAGAAGATAATAGGATGAATAAACATGCCCCAATTATATTGGGGAGGACCTTCTTGAAAACCACCAAAACTATAATTAATGTCCACATTGGTACTTTATTCAAAGATTTTTTAAGTGACATTGTCCAATTCAACACCCTTGATTCCATGAAGCCCCCCTCATAAGAACATTCCTTTCTCTATTAATTAAACTTATGTACACCCTTCCCCTAAAAAACATATTTCCTTTCCCATTATACCTTTTCTGAGTTTTCATAATTGATTGAAATGTTAGGTAAAGAATCATGCATTGAATGTTGTACCAGTCTAGAAAAATGTCATGCATGTTTGTTAATTAATTATTTCTTGAACGTTGGGTATCACATCACCATCAATGATTCCTCTAATCTTATAAAAGATCATTCTTCAAGTGAGGATGATACCATTGAAAAGTTAGATGAGATTAGTTACCTATTAATTTCACACACACTCCCTTCAATCCAATATCCTACAAAATTGGAACTGAAACAATTACCTCATGATATCAAATATTCATATCTTGAAAATGGAAACAAGATGGACGTCATTATTTCTAGTTAACTCTCTCCTGAACATGAATTTTGATTGCTTGAAATCTTGAGTGAGTATAAACAATAATTGGGATGGACACTTGTAGACATTCCTCTTATCCCATCAATTTGTATACATAATTTTTTTAAATGATGAGGCTAAACCAGTGATCCATTCACAATGTTGAGTGAACCCAAACCTCCTAGATATTGTTAAAAAGGAGGGAACAAAATTATTGGCTAGAAGAATCATTTACCCCATATCTAATATCCAATGGGTCAGTCCAATAAAATTGGTTCCTAAAACAACATTTCTTCCTATAATAAAAAATGAAAATAATGAATTGGTTCCAAATCATCTGTAGAATAGCTAGTGTGTCTGTATAAACTATTTTCGACTAAATCAACACAGTAGGAGAGACCATTTCCCATTTCCACTCATTGACCAATTTCTTGAGTGGCTGGTAGGGAGGTCCCATTACTATTTTCTTGATGGCTATTATGGATATTTTAAAATGTATATTTCACCCATGTATCAAGAAAAATGACCTTCAATTTCCCATTTGGCACATTTGCAAATATGAGGATTCCATTCGATCTTTTCAATGCTTCGGGTACATTCCAGCGATGAATGGTTAATATTTTTTCAGATTACCTAGAGAATTTAATGGAAGTATTCATGGATGATTTCACTGTTTATTGATCCTATTATGATGAATTTTTGAGTAGTCTTAGTTCAACCCTACATCGCTATATTGAAAATAATCTTGTATTAAATTATGAGAAACTCCATTTCATGGTGTGAAAAGGTATAGTTTTGGGACATGTCATTTCTGTGGATGGTATCCAAGTTGATAAATCAAAATTTGATGTCATTTATTTCTTACCATTCCCAAAAATTTACGAGATGTGTGGTATTTCTTAGGTCATGTTGGATTTTACCACCTCTTCATTCGTGACATTATTAAGATTGCACTCCCACTCTCCCGGTTACTCTAAAAAGAAAAGAAATTTGTTTTTGATAAAGAATGTGAGGAATCCATTAATAAGTTAAAATTTAGTCTCATGTCACCCTCGGTAATCCAACCACCTCTGTGGGATTTACCATTAGATATCATGTGTGATGCCTCTAACTATGCATTTGGGGCAGTCTTATCACAAAGGGTTGATCGAGCTCCACATGGCATTACCTATGCCTCACATACACTGTACCATGCCCAACTAAACTACACCACAACAGAAAAAATATGTTCTTGACATTGTGTTTACCTCAGATAAATTTAGGTAATATCTTTTAGGGTCCAATGTCATAGTTTCTTAGAAAATTAATTCCTTCGTTATCTCCTTAATAAATTAGAATCCAAACCATGTCTCATTTTCTAGATGCACCTCCTTCAAGAAGTTAATCTATAAATTAGGGATAAAAAAGAATTAAAGAATGTGTTGGCTGACCATCTCAGTATGATTCACCCATCCTATGTCATTAACTCATCCCCCTGTATTCACATAAATGAAATGTTTCACAATGATCAGCTGTACCTAGTGCAAGATGTTATTACTTGGTATGATGAAATTGAAAATTATTTGGGAGCATCTTGAATTCCTACTGATTTAAATGAAAAACAATCTGACGATCTAAAAAATGAGTCATGTTGGAGCATTTGGGAAGACCACTACCTTTGGTGCACATGTAGTGATCATGTTCTCAAGCATTTTGTCGCTGATAGAAAGTTTCAGTCTTTAGGTTCTACCACACTCTTGCTTGTGTGTGTAACTTTAGTCCCCAATGTACTGCTTGCAAGGTCCTCGATTCTGGTCTCTATTGAACCACTTTTTTTAAAGATGCATGTCACTTCATTAAATATTGTCCACACTATCAAATAATGGGGAATGTCTCCAAAAGAAATGAGATGTACCAACAACCCTTTCTCTTCCATGACATTTTTGATGTTTGATGCATTGAATTAATGGGACCATTCCTCAATTATTTTAAGAATTTGTACATTATTTTTCTAGTGCATTATGTTTCAAAATGGGTAGAGGAATGAGCTACAAGGACTAATGATTCTAAGGTAGTTTTAGAATTTTTGATAACCCAAATATTCTGTAGTTTTGGATTACCTAGGTTCATCATCAGTGACTAGGGTTCTCATTTCTCCATCTAAAAATTTAAATCACTTTTGCGTCAGTATGGGGTCAGACATAGATTTTCTACTGCTTATCACTCACAAAACAATGGTCAAGATGAGGTGTCAAATAGGGAGGTAAACATATTCTTTAAAAAATGGTTCAACCTAATATAAAATATTGGAGTTTTAGACATGATGATGCGTTATAGGATTATTATAATACTTTCAAAACTCACATTGGCATGTCACCATATCAGCTAGTGATTGGAAAGAGTTGTCACATCCCTATTGATATTGAGAAATAGGCCTACTGGGCCATCAAATAATGCAAATATAATCTTTCTGTTGCTGGTGCTAAAAGAAAGTTACATATTCTGGAGATTGAGTAAATTAGAAGAATTTCCTATGAGAACTCTAGGATTTATACGGAGTGAACCAAGACTTCCCTGGCTATATCATCCTATTTCGTCAATTCCACATTGTAAAGAAGGTCATGTTATACAATGTAAGGCTGATGTTTTATCTAGGTAAGCTTCATTCCCACTGGTTTGGACCATACATTGTTACTAACATCTCTCCATTTGGTGTTTCCTAGGTTAAAAATAAAGAAACCCAGCAAACCTTCACTGTCAATAGGCAGAGGATGAAGCACCTCGATGAATACATTCTAGATTCCCTAATGGAGGAAATCCATGTTGAAGAATTAATATATGAATAACACTCACCAGGTTTTATTCATCCTTCCCACGTTCTCTTTTTAATAGTTAGGACACTAAACAGTTTAGGTTTGGGGGGATGGGTACATTCTTGGGTTAGTTAGGAATTTTTATCATCTTTATTTTTTCTCATTTTATCTTGCTGAATTGTATTTTTACTTTCCCCCTTACCTCCCCTAACCTTTGTGCTGGAATAATACTTTTTTCTTCTAACTTTATCATAGATAATCATTCCCATTTAATCATGGATGTTATTGAAAATGCTTGTGGAATGTCCGTATTTCATGTTGTTTTAACATTCAAAAACAAATTCTAATTAATTGGGCATTTTAGCAAGAATTCAAAACTGTGGTGTGACTTTAATTTTAAATTTAGTTATTTGTTGATGATAAAAATGGTCATATCGTTTCTAAACCTTTGAGAAGAATGGTACCCTTTTTTTAATAGTTTAAGAAAAAATTGTTTCACTTAATCTCTCCATATATTTTTACAACAAACCATGAAGTGTAAAAATTTATTACTTAATGGAAGGTAAGTATAATTTAGGTTTATTTTTCTCTACTTTACAAAATCATTTTTCCATATGTTCGTTCCTTATTGGGTCTATTTCATTAATATACTGGATTGACCTATTCGTGTGTACCTGTTATTCGACTATTGAACTCTCTCAAAAAGACAAACAAAAAAAGGGTTGTATATTGGGCAGGTAAAAAACCACCCTTCATAAACTTTTGATCTTGTTATAAATATTACAATTAGTGTTTTGAGGTGAACAAACAAGGATTGGTAGAAGAGTATGAGATTTTTTCCAAGTGAAACTTTTGAAAAAAATAATAAATGAGGGGAGTGATGAAATTTAAAGAATATGTGGATATGTAGTTATAGGTCTTATGGTTTGAATTCTGGGAATTCTTAAGTGAGTGGGTCTTGAAATTTTATTGCAAATAATGTGAGTAATGTTCCATGGAAGGGATCTTGTAAGTAAACAATTATTAAAATAACTTATATTTACTCGATAGAAAGTTGAAATAATAGCATGAAATGGTTTTCACACACACACATAGAGAATTAGTGACAAGATTAATTTTTGAATTATTTTTTTTAATTGGTATCATGCATAACTTGTAATTTCATTTGGATACAATATTTGAGACGTCTATTTCCTTGATCCCTAAGAAAAACTCCTCGGTGTGATTTTTTCTTTGATAACATTTCTATCAGGAATTAAATTTTCATTGAATTTTAAATATTTATGAATTTGAAAATATCTCTATGCATAATTTTTGGAAATATTACTTTACCGAGGAGTGAAAATATATAGGTGTGGGTGTGTGATCACACCACAATTCATTGTTTGATTTTCACCCTTACTTCACTGTGCTAAACTAGATTTGTATTGAAAATCATAAAAATAATAACAAATTGAAATTCATTTTTGATTAAATTATTTTTTGTTTATCTCTATTAAACGGTAAATGTTACTTGTTTTGATAATTTCGTTGAAGGTGGAGGTGATTTTATTGGCCCATGATGAAGTTCATGGAAAATGGGCCAAGCTGCGTAGGATCCAAGAACACCACTTTATGAAATGGAACCCTTCTTCTACATTGTGAATCTGAATGGGTTAAATTTTGTGTCATAGTCCAAATTATATTGGGATACATTTATTTTTATGTAATACAAGCCTCATTCAACCATTTGGTGGCCCAACCGACCTAATCTGTCCAGCACAACAAATCTTCATGAAGTCTAAAGTGGGGTGATATGATTTATCCATATCTCAAGTTGTAGGTGTCCAAATACATCCAAACATTTTGTGGAGATATTAAGAAGGTGGGGCTACAACTTTTTAATTTTCTAAAAAGTGATATAAGGTTGTCTAGAGGTCTAAAACAATGTGAAAATTGGTTTTAAGAAATTTGTGTGCTCAAAACCCCCCTTCTAAATTTCTTATAAATTAGAACCTTGGGCTTTCCATTTGTAAGTTTGGATAGGAGGAAAAACTATGGTATTTTGGAGACCCAAAGGAGTCATCTCATCATCCAATAAGTTTTCGATGCCCTTATCCTCATAGGGGGATAAAGTATGAATGCAAAGTCTCACCCGACCTTCCCCCTCCTCTTGATGTTGAGATAAACAGTGGACGATCATTTTGAGGGATATACACACACTTGGGAGGGAGTTCTCACACTTTCTCTTCTATTGGTTTTTTATATTTTGTGTGATAAATATTTCTCTTATTTATTATCCTAACATGCTTATCCTATGATTGAATTTCTTATGATATAATTAAGTGAAATTATTTTTATTTCAATACCTATTGGGTTGAGATTTCAAGTGGTAATTTTGGGTTGTTTTTTTGGACAACACAAGCATACTTCTTCTCTCCCACATATATGAGATTTCAGTATTATTTGGTATCCCTTATTCTATGATTGAGGACAAAACCATGACAACATGATTGTTGGGTCAAGGGTTTCTTCTTTGTGCATCATTTTAAGTGGTGAAAGGGAAATCAAGATCTTAACAACCCTCAACCAAATAATTAAATAAAACTATGTGAAATTTTCAGAACAATGAACTATCCCAGATTTGTAGTGAACATTAAATAATCACCTTCTCTCATAATTATTAACTAATCACCTTTATCTATCAACTATGAAGCTCTTTTAATCTAGTTATTTTCTTAAAATTGTTTTCAATATCACCCCCACCCCCATTTTAGTACTTTTTATTGAAAACGTATACTCTAAACCTATAAAAACTCCTTGAGAGATGACCTAGGGTCAACACCATACATAAAATCAACCTTAAAATCATAATAAATTTGATGTGTAAATAACCATTCAAAATTTATATGAGTGAATGGTTCATAAATTATAATTTTCATTCATGAAATAAAATGAAATAAAATTTCAACCCATGGAATTATAGTGATGAAGTCTTAACAAACATGGATATTAAATAATTTTTATGGATATTAAGCACCTTAAAAAATTACATGCCTAAGGACCATAATGTTTTAATGAATTTGGAAACATAGAACAGAATCTTATAACTTGGTGAAAGATCTTCAATGTTTCCCAAAAATATATTCCTCTTTAGTACTCCTAATCAAAACCCTTCTTCATAACCTGGGGAAAATAAATATAAGAAAGGCTGATCTCAAATACTTATTGAGGTTAAACATAATATATATATAATAATAATCATGATCAAAAGGGTAATATAATATGATCATATCATTAGAAGATCATACCCTGCATATCAATTATTATAAGCATTGATCATAGAATAAAGACGGGCAGTTCATAAGAAATAATCATAAGTAAATAAAGTGTATAATCCATGAAATCATAACATAATAATAATAAATGGAATTTCTGGTAGACATATAAGAATATTAAATCATTCTCTATAAGTCCGGGCCCATTTCCAAAACATATTAGGGTACTTCATGGGGGCTACACCTACTGGTTGAGACACACCACCATCCCCAATCATATCCCTTTATTTATATTGGAATGGGTTTACCCCTCAAACTATCTTATTAGTGAAGTGTCACTCCCAAAACCATCATATTAGTCATGGTTCACTCCTAAGACCATCTTAGTAGTCATGTTTCACTCCTTAGACCATATTGTCATAATTAACCGAGTCCACTCCCCTTTCTAGTCAGGCTTATGTTGTGAGATATAAGTATTTACACAATTAACTTGAGGGAGATATAGGTCCCACCAATATCAGAATTAAATCATACATAAATTTTCTATAAGATTATAAAAAATGATATCATAACATGTGAAATTAAAAGGTTATCAAAACATCCCTATCATAACTTGTGGAAAAAAGATAGGTTTCAGAATAACATCATCAAATTATATGTAGAGACCCCAAACATTCCGTACAATTACATTACATTACTTTAGAAGAATACTTAATACATAACAAAAAATAGACACCAAAGGACCGTAATAGTTTAGTGCCTTTGGAAATATGAAACATAATCTTCAAATATTGGTGAAAGATCTTCAACATCTCCTATAATGATCTTCCCTTTTTTCTTACCAAAATCCTTTCTTTATATCCAGGGGAAAAGAAAACATATAAACGGTGACCTCAAATGCTTAGTAAGGGTAATCATGTATAAAATAAAACAAACCACATACATTTGAACTTCAAAACATGAACATAAAGTTTAAACATCAAAATCCTAAGTTGTGAACTAAATCATGGAAGTACGTAAGGCATAGATAATAATGGAACATCAATCATGATAAAATATAATGGGAATAAAACATTTAATTAGGGAAAACCATTAAGCACATGATATGATTTCCTTAGTAGCCAAGGAATTGTTTCCAAGACCATCTTAGTGGACAAAGTCCCTTTCTGAATCGAGTTCACTCCTCGTTCCAGTCGTGTATCACTGAACCGGATTAACTTACCATTCCAGCCATGTCTATCTCATGAAAAATAAATCATTAACCAATGCATTGGAGGGAGATATAGGTCCCACCCATCTCATAATAAAATCATTCTTACCTGTGCCACAACATAAACATAAATCATTTATCATAACCCAAAGAATAAAATGTGTTTCATAAACATCATCCCATCATAACATAATCCATATAAAACAAATGGATATCATTTCATCATAAAAAAAGTGAAACCATGTAAATCATAGATACATTATATTTTAAACATAATCATACTAAATAATGTAGTCTTAGATGGAAAATAGTCTTGACAAAACACTTTAAATGAATTCTTGAGGAAAATATCATGTCTTCTTCAAAATCATTTTCTTTTCACAAAATTCAAAGAAATTTTAAAAGAAAATTATTTTGATGAAAATAATAATGAAATATTGTAGAGGAATCTTCCTGAAAATTAGGCGTTGTGAAACCGTAAAAATCTGTTCATGCTGTATAAGTTAAAAAAACATTCTTCTCGTACTTTTTCCAAAAAAGTAAAAAAGTACCTTGTATGGTAAACAAAAGAAAGATTCCTTACATACCATGTAGTAAAAGTAAAAAATGGGTAAAAAGTACTTTAATAATACATGAAACCATTTTTAGAAAACAGAGACATGGATGATAAATATAACCCCAGTAAATACTTACGAATAAACAATCTCGAATAAAAACGAGATCGGAAAAGTTATCCCGTACCTTATGTATGATATGCTTTGTATGCATCTAAACCTTCTGTATAATGATTTAAATAATGTCATTGAATTATTACATAATCATATTCATTGTTATGATATCATATATGGTTCACTTGTGACATTATATTACCCGTTCTTTTGTAAATTCCATGTTAAATCAGCGTTTTGGGTAAAATCATTCCATTTATCGTACATGTTTCGATTTTTTGTTCTTGATATTATTACTCCTATACTAATTTAATTAATTCCAGAATGTGAAACATGATTTATATATAATATATAATCAGTATATAAATATATATGATAGATCAATAAATGGAACGAAATACATCGTTCAGGGAGACGGTAGGGCGTACGTACATATGAACGCTGTTTTTGTTTCCATATTGAATGGAATTAAGTAAATGAAAAATATATGTACATAAATAAACTATCATTATTATTTAATATCTTTCATGATTATTTATTATATATATACTTTATAATCATACATGAATGGTTAATCATGGAAAATGAATCTCATCGTGTTCGTGGAGACGGTAGTCCGTACGTACGCACGAGCGATTATATTGTTCCCATAATTATTGAATAGAATTGGATTGAATGATATAATATATCAGAATATGTATGATGTTAAAATAACTATATATAGTTATTTTTTACACCATTAAACCCATCCAAGTAAGGTGGTGGTGGAAGAACTAATTACACCACGGTGCGGAGATGGTATTTCGTACGTACGCATGTGCGGTGATTTCATTTTCCATAGGATGGATATAAGGAGAAATAGGGTTGTTTAATATTTATAATAACATATCAGTATATGAGTGATACTGATTTTATTACTTCATAATGAAATAACTAAATAAGAGGAAGTATAAAAAGAAATAAATTTGAAAGAATCGGTAACGAATATTACCTCTTCTTCGACACGCCTCTTTGAAACCACCTCTTAGGGCACTAATGTTGGTATTTGAAGAAGACCAGGACCTCTGTAATATTACTAAGTGAGTTTAAAATAGTAATGGGCATGGTTTGGCTAAGCTTTAAGGCACAAAGTTGTGTGAGGAGGAGAGGGAGGAGGTTCCCTTTTATAAGGGAGGAGAGGGGCACCTTTAGAAACCTCAAAAATATTAAATTATAATAAATAAAACCCCACTTAAAAACATCCAAAAATGACTCATATTCAAATATTAGATGAGATAGGGTTTTAATCTCATCAACCAATAAAATTTAGACAAATTGTGAATTTATTTTGAACCTAATCAAATTGATTTATCCTTATTTAATCTATTTAGCATTATTTGTGGTAATAATATTCTAAATTTTAAATTGATATAAATAATTAATTATGTGCTATGAATAATCCATAATTAGATACTTTATAATATTTTAGACTATATAAATTTAAATTTAAAATTTTTAAATATTTTTTGTGATTTTTAAACAGTTTTATAATATGTTATTTTTATAAAATAACAATAGTGTCAATTTTAACACTATTCATTTATTTGAATTTAAATAAAATCTACAAAGAAGATATATTCTAAATAAAAGCATTAATATATTCATAACATGTCATATTTATCTAGAAAGTTAGTGTATCACATTAAATAGTTCATATAATATTTATTTTAATATTTTAAAAATGATTTATTTGATATTTTAATCAATAAAATAATTTCAACATCACTATTATGTCACCTTTAATGATAATTATTTAATCCCTAAAAATTTTAAAATAAAATCCCATTATGTATATAGTTTTATTAGATTTATGGAGACTATTATTGTTCGAAGTTTCATGAAGTTGATCACTAAAATAAATTATTATACTTATAAGATTTAAGAGAGTGACATGTTGTCACATTCTTAGGTTTTAATAATAACTAAATTATTTTCATGGTCAAAAGTCCCTAAAATGAATCTATTCAGACCCTTAGGTGATATGGTTCGATTTTGAGTCATCCAATAGAATTTTTACAGTTGTAAGGGTAATTTTATAATCTTATTTTTACCCTTAATTACCCAATTTACCTTTAACTCTAGTAAATAAAAATTACTGTAATTATTATTCATAATGTCGAAAAAAATATACGTAACATATTAACATAATTTGGACCCACTGAATCCAAATATGGAATCCATTTTTCAAAATTCAAAACACATAAGTTGCAGTAATTAATTTATAATTAATCCCTTTGTTAAGAAAATGAGTTTTAAAAGTTAAAACATTGTCAAAGATTGAAATGTTTTTACCTATGAATTCACTGTAGAATTAATGGTTAGGACATGAATTATATTAAATGTTAAAAATATATTCTATTTATACTTTAAAACCATTCAATATTATAATTTAACCATATAAATTATTGCGATGAAAAAAGTTTGATTTTAATTAAAATATAGCGTGTTTTTACTATTCATTAAAATATGAAAGTTATCAAAATAATATGAAATACTTATCCAAGGTAAATTTTTATATCCTGATTCCAAATAAGAATTCTGTTTTGTCAAATTGAACTTATAAAAATGTCAAAAACTATATTTAAAGTGGATGTGCCATCAAAAGGTGGAAAAACTTTATTTTTTAAAAAATACTTATTTTACTCGAAAAAATAATTTTATTCTCATACGATGTTCTAGAAAATTTTTAAGATGAATAATAATGTTATAAACATCAAAATTTAGTTAATACTATTCATAACAGCTATTCAATAATAATATTATAACAATATATTGTTGTTTAGTGAAACCTGATATTGAGTACTTCACACGCTATCGAGCAAGGTCGCGATTGCGTGTAACGCAAGCCAAGTCAAGTTTGCATGTAGTGAAATCTCCCTTTTTTGTTTCGTATAACATAATTAAAACTTATTTCATTTATACATTAAAAAAAATCTATACTTAATGTTGCGTAGAATAATTTCTTCAAAACAAACTTGAAATTGTGTGTAACACAAGCCAAGAATAGTGTTGCGTATACTGCAAGATAATACAGTGTTGTGTATAGCATAAGATAAATTTGGTGTAGTGAACAACACAAGACATCAATTAAATTAAAAAGAATAATTCTCATAAAATCTCAGGTTGTTACATTCTACCCACCTTAAAATGAATTTCGCCCTCAAAATTCGTCGGGGTTATAAATGGTTTACTACTTGAAAGTTTCTTTCATAAAACCCACATCGTAAAAAGGAATACTAAAACATAATTTCAAAAAAGTGAAGTAAGAAACGTAATTGTTACCAAAATTAACTTATCACCGGGTTTCCACATACGAGAACATAGGTGAAGTATGTATATGGACGAGAAATATAACCATCAAGTTCTGATGGAGAGTGGTAGAGAACATGACTATGAAAAATACAACAATCACAAATCCATAAATTTGTGATGATCTAAGCAACCATCTGATTCATCAGATATGAGGGTAACATGACAACATTTTTGGTTTTCAAGATTATTTCCCTAATGTTAAAGAATTTTTGAATTAAAAGAAATAATTACTTGATTTTTGAACAATCTCAATGTTGTTCGTTCCTTGAACAATTTCCACTTCATCTCTTAACGAAATGAAGTTGAATTTGTCTTCCATAAAGTGATAGCAGATCATATGATAGAATGATAGGTCATTCCATCTGTCTCAAACATAAGGTTAGTAATAGTTCTATATATATTTCCATTTATGGGGAGATTAATCGTATACGGTTCCAAAAATGGACTTATACTTCATCTATCATACCACTTAATAAAATAAAACTAATTTATACTAACCAGGGACTTTCTATAGGCCAGTGGTAGGTGATAAAGGCCTGTCATACTTCGTTGTGGGTTTGATTCTCACAACCTTGTCCGACACGATGGGTTGTCGCCCGTTTTGAAGGTTGTCCTTTTTCTAAAACTACACTTTTATAACATTATAGAAATAATATAGAAAAAAAGGTTCTTGCCTTAAACAATACTATCTTATGTCCAACTTAATCCATTCCAATCTTTAGGATTATCCAAAATACTTCGTTCCAAGCTCATAGTATAAAGAAAACGATTACTTGTAAGGTCACATATCAAGCACGCGAATACCATCATTTATCCCTCATATATCATAAGATATATCTTGTTGGTCACATTCCAAACATGTGAATACCTTAATCATGTATTCTTTTGAAACATGAATTAACATAAAACCTTAGTGAAAACATGAATTCTATGAAAAGTTAACTCTTTCCACATACCAAAATCCCAAAATTTCTATATACTCAAACCATGATATCAGTTTATCCTTATATCAGTCATGAGCTCATGAATACTATTAAATATATTATTTTTTCCTTATCCCTTCATTATATTCATATCATCTGCTTTCCAATAATATTTCAATCACTTTTCATGGTTACCGGTACCATATTATTATAGAAAACCACAATGGACCAATACATCGATATTTCAATATACTATAAAATTAACTCAACAACATTATTATTGAATTCCAATACATAATCCCTTCAATACATACTCTTCAATGATTGGCATGGAATAGGTCCCTCCTCAATTTAGAAGTAACTTCTTGGGTGAGGGCATTGAGTTGGGTAATGCCCTTATTGTCCACAGATAAGACATTGGACTCCATAAAATTCTGTCACCCTATAACCCATTTCTCCACATTGATAACATTTTCCCCTTTATTTGAGGTATTACTCAAGGTTCTTCTTCTCTTATTTAGAAATCTCAATCTTCCTTTCTCTATGCTCCTCATCATGTGAACATGCATAAAATTCCATCTTCCTCTTATTTGAATACTTAATAATATAACTAATGTTCACCTAGTTAATCATATATCGAGATGACTAATTCGACATAATCAAAATATCTTTATCTCCAAGCATTAAAAAATTTCATTGATCATAGGCACCAATTTTTCCATTGGAATCAATGCCAACTGAATTCCTTCTCGTTCCCTCCACTGACTAAGACCAGAAACCATAGTGTAAGAAATAGTTAAAATAATAAGGAACCACATAATCATAAAAAGTCACTTATGGGATGTCTAACTTATCAAAAATTCCTTAATCCATGACACCATTGGTTCACCATAGGTTATTCATGATCATCAACATAATTCTAAGACTCTAACCTATACGTATACTTAACCTTAGGGACATCCCTAGACATGCCTTAGAAATATCTCTATGGATTTCACTAAAGTTTTCACATCCTAGTTTCCAAAGGTTAACTAAACCTTTTCTCTGATACCAACTGTAGAGACCCCAAACTTGACGTACATGGACATTACATTACTTTAGCGGAATACTTAATACATAACAAAAACAGACACCAAAAGACCGTAATAGTTTAGTGTCTTTGGAAATGTGGAACATAATCTTTAAATCTTGGTGAAAGATCTTCAACATCTCCAATAAAGATCTTCCATTTTTTTCTTACCTAAAACGTTTCTTTATATCATGGGGAAAGGAAAACATATAAAGGGTGAACTCAAATGCTTAGTAAGGGTAAGCAGGGATAAAATAAAACAAACTATATACATTTGAACTTCAAAACACGAACATAAAGTTTAAACATAAAAATATTGAGTTGTGAAATAAATCTTGGCAGTACGTAAGGCATAGATCATAAAGCAACATCAATAATGATAAAATATTATGGGAAGAAAACATTTAATTGTGAAAAACCATTAATAACATATATGGTTCACTTATGACTTTATATTACCTGTTCTTTTGTAAATTCCATGTTAAAGCAGCGTTTTGGGTAAAATCGTTTAATTTATCGTACGTGTTTCGATTTTTTATTCTTTATATTATTACTCATATCCTGATTTACTTAATTCCATAATGTAAAACATAATTTATATATAATATATATTCAGTATATAAATATATATGATAGATCGATAAATGGAATGAAATACACCGTTCATGGAGATGGTAGGCTGCACGTACGCATGAACACTGTTTTTGTTTCCTTATTGAATGGAATTAAGTAAATGAAACATGTATGTATATAAATAAAGTATATTTAATATGTAATATATTTCATGATTATTTATTATATATATACTTCATAATCATACATTAATGGTTAATCATGGAAAATGAATCTCATCGTGTTCGTGGAGAAGGTAGTCTGTACGTACGCACGAGCGATGATATCGTTCCCATAATTATTGAATAGAATTGGAGTTGATGATATAATATATTAGAACCTATATGATGTTACAATAATAATATATAGTTTTTATTTACACCATTATACCCATCCAATTAAGGTGGTGGTGGAAAAACTAATTACACCACGCCGTCGAGACGGTATTCTATACGTATGCACGCACGGTGATTTCATTTTCCGTAGGATGGATAGAAGGTAAAATAGGGTTGTTTCATATTTATAATAACATATCAGTACTTGAGTGACAATTTTGTTATTAATACATAATTAAACAACTAAATAAGAAGAATTATAAGAAGAAATAAATTTGAAAGAATCGGTAACAGATATTACCTCTTCTTCGACACGCCTCTTTGAAAACTCCTCTTAGGGCACTAATGTTGGTCTTTGAAGAAAACCAAGACCTCTAGATTATTACTAAGGGATTTGAGAATAGTAATGGTAATGTTTTTGACGATATTTAAGGCACAATGTTGTGTGAGGAGGAGAGGGAGGAGGTGCCCTTTTATAAGGGAGGATAGGGGCACCTTTGGAAATCTCAAAAATATTAATTTATAATAAATTAAACCCCACTTAAAATCCTCCAAAAATGACTCATATTCAAATATTATATGAGATAGGGTTGTAATATCATCAACCAATAAAATTTAAACAAATTTGGACTTTATTTTAAACCTTATCAAATTAATTTATCCTTATTTAATCAATTTAATTTTATTTGTGGTAATAATATTATAAATTTTAAATTGATATAAATAATTACTTATGTGCTGTGAGTAATACATAATTAGATAAGTTCTGATATTTTAGACTATATAAATTTATATTTATAATTTTAAATATTTTTGTGATTTTTAAACAATTTTATAATATGTTATTTTTATAAAATAACAATAGTGTCAATTTTGACACTATTCATTTATTTGAATTTAAATAAAATCTAAATAGAGGATAGATTCGAACTAAAAGCTTTAATTGATTCAAAACATGTCATATGTATCTATAAAATTAGTGTATCACATAAAATATTTCATGTAATATTTAGTTATATATTTTTAAAACCATTTATTTGATATTTCAATCAATAAAATAATTTAAACATCACTATTGTATCACCTTTAATGATAATTATTTAATACATAAAAATTTTAAATAAATTCTCATGATGTAGATAATGGTTTTATATTTCTGGATACAATTCATGTTCTAAGTTTCATGAAGTTGATCGCTAAATTAAAATTATTATACTTATAAGATTTCAGAGAGTTACATGTTGTCACTTTCTTTTGTTTTAATAATAATTAAATTATTTTAAAGGTTAAAAGTCCCTAAAATGAATCTATTCCGACCATTAGGTGATATGGGTAGACTTTAATTCATCTAATAGAATTTTGGAATGTGTTAGGGTAATTTTATAATCTTATATTTACCCATAATTACCCGATTTACCTTTAACTGTAGTAAATAAAAAATACCGTAATTACAATTCATAATGTCAAGAAAAATTAACCTATTAACAATATCTGGACCCAATGAATCCAAATATGTAATCCATTTTTCAAAATTCAAAACACAGAAGTTGTAGTAATTAATTTAAAATTAATCACATTGTTAAGAAAACGGGTTTTAAAAGTTAAAACATTGTCAAAGATTGAAATGTTTTTACCTGTGAATTCAATATAAAATTAATGGTAATGAAATTAATTATATAAAATGGTAAAATATATTCTATTTATAATTTAAAACAATTCAATATTATAATTTAACCATATAAATTATTGCGATGAAAAAATTTGTTTTTAATTAAAGTATAGCGTGTTTTCATTATTCATTAAAATAAGAAAGTTATCAGAATAATATGAAATATTTGTCCAAAGTAAATTTTTATATCATGATTCCAAAGGAAAATTTTATTTTATCAAATTGAACTTATAAACATGTCAAAAACTATATTTAAAGTGGATGTGCCATCAAAAGGTGGCAAAACTGCATTTTTTTAAAAATACTTATTTTACTCAAAAAATTTATTTTATTCTCATACGATGTTCTAGAAAATGTGTAAGATGAATAATAATGTTATAACATTCAAAATTTAGTTAATAATATTCATAATGGCTAGTCTATAATAATATTATAACAATATATCATTGTTTAGTGAAACCCGATATTGTGTACTACACATGCTATCGAGGAAGGTCATGATTATGTGTAACGCAAGCCAAGTCAAGGTTGCTTGTAGTGCAAGCTCCCTTTGTTGTTGCATATAACATAATTAAAACTTATTTCATTTATACATTAATCAAAATCTATACTTAATGTTGCGTAGAATAATTTCTACAAAATGAACTTGAAATTGTGTGTAACACAATCCTATAATAGTGTTGCGTATACTGCAAGCTAATACAGTGTTGCGTATAGCACAAGATAAATTTGGTGTAGTGTACAACACAAGACGTAAATGAAATTAAAAAAAATAATTCACATAAAATATCAGGTTGTTACATCATAACCCGTAAAAGGAAGTAGATATTAAAATCATATCATCTATGAAAGAGAAATGGATTTTAAAAACACACAACATGTGAAAGAGAAATAGGTTTCAAAACACCATGCCATAGAAACATAAACCATACAAAGAAATATTATTAATGGAACACCCTAGTAAGGCTTGAGTAATACCACCAGATGTATTTTTAGAAGTAAAATAAATATGAGAGGTATTTAAAAAAACTTTATTAAAATATCCTTTCTTCTTTGAAAATGTATTTTTTAAACATAAAACCATTTGAAAAACATTATATTTGAAAATAAACTCCCATAAATGAAAAATGAAAATATTTTGAAAAACAAATCTTGGAAAATTTATAAATGAATCTATAAAAAATAGAAATTATTTCCATGAAATATTATAAAGGAATCGTTAAAACATTTTGAAAGTATTTTTCATTTAAAACATATAAAAGAATCTTGAAAAACATTTTGAAAAAAATTACTAGAAAACATTTAAAGGAATCTTGAAAATTGTTTGAAAACCTTTTAACTTGAAAAATTATAATGGAATAATGAAAATATTTTAAAACATTTTACATAGAAACATTATAATGGAATATCGAAAACAATTTGAAAACCATTTTCCTTGAAACATTATAATAGAATCATGAAAATCATTTAAAACACTTTTTAAAAATAAAAATTTTTGTTTGAAAACCAATTTAATGAAAATGAATTTCCAAAAGAAAATTAATTTTTTTATAAAAAAAGTAATCTGGTGAACATGCATATGAAGATTCAATGAAATGATGGCCATGACAGTGCACAAATCCGTACATGGCGAACAGTCCTTTTGGCTTTAAAAAGTTTAGAAAACGTCCTTGATCATAAAATGACAAGAAAAATAATTTTTAAAAAAATTAAAAAGTTAAAGAAAATTAAAAAAATCTTAAAAAGATCATTGGAGAATAGTATAATTTAAAAAAATTGAAATTATAGTTTTCGAAGAACTAATATTTTCAACGAAAGAGAGAGATAAAGTCAGGTATTATTAAAAAAAATTCTTAATTCTATTATGTAAAAAATAGTGGTAAATAGTACCAATACATGAATATTACATGAATAACCATATAATAAGAAATTTCATGAGAGAGTTCTTGAGATATGGGTCACAATATTTCATCAATAGAAGCATAATTGTAAATAATCCCAATAAATGATGAGATAGTTGCAATAAAATATTGTCACTTTGGTAAATTTGAATCAAAGTCCCCAAGAACATATTACAATATGTTAGGAATAAAATATCCTAAAAATAATTAGACTCATGATATAATATTTAAAATGGTATCATATACACCTTGTAAAGTAATACAGGTGCATAAAAAAACATGTGTCTCAAAGAAGGAAAATTGAGACAACGTTAACTTATCGATATGATAACTTTTGAACATTAAAAACCAATAAAAAAAATATCATAAAATAGATATATAAATAAAAGTAAATTTAAGGATAATAAAAATTGAATAAATTCATGGGAAGTATAAACAACACACAAAATAAATTATTAGTGAATAAGGCATAGGTCTCGCAGAAAAGAAGTGAGACTAGAAATCCCCTTACTACTTGAGTAAATTTTTAATCTTGATATATGGGAAATGACAACATCAATTGAAACTTATAATTTCCTAAAATAATTTAAATTAATTATATTAAATTTCATAGTGTAGTTTATATACCAAACAAAAATAATAATCGATGAATATATAATATATCTTATAGAAAAACGTATGATGAGAACACCGTACCAGAAGTCTTGAATTTCTTCGTACATGTTCAAAAATCCAAAATAATAATTCTTATTTTATACATATAACACATAAGCATATTATTATATATAATAACACAAATTATATTATTATGACATTATATTACATTTTTATTAATAATTTCATGTTAATGTAATGTTTCAGGTAATAATCACTTTGTTTTTTATATATGTTTTTACTTTTTATTCTTAATACTATTAATTATACCATGATTTACTTATTTCTAGAATTTAAAAAATGATATAAATTTTATATATATTCTTTATATAATTATTTATAATAATATATATAATTTATTAATATTAAATTGAATACATTGTTCATGGAGACGGTAGGTGGTACGTTTGCATGAACGTTGTTTCTGTTTTTTTATCATATTAATAAAATGTAAAATATATATATATATTAATTATATTAGAATCATTATTTTATAAGTATAATATATTTTTACTAAACCAATCCTCAATACATTCCATTTAAATTGTGAATTAATAATATTGCTTTAAGGAGGCAGTTGTCCACACATCCACAAACAAAGTGATCGTATTCCCAAAAAATGATAAACATGAAGATATGTGTTATATAATAATTCAAAATCATAAATACATCATAAATATCATATATATAATATAAAAATAATAATTACATCATTATTACCAACCCTTAAAGGTGGTAATATAAGAAAAAACAAAATTGATTCGTGAGGTGGTAGTCAGTCATACAATCAAATGATGATTCCAAATACCATTTGTTGGGAGTGTGTGTGATTATAGGTAAAACCCTTAACCTAAAGACATTTAATTTTATTTATTATAAATAGTTTATTATATAAAAATGGAATAATAATATTTTAGGGGTGGAGAAAGAAATAAAAAAAATCTTATTGAAATATGTTACCTCTTCTTTGGGTAACTCCTTTTAGTTTTCACAAAAGGGATTCCTTGGTCAGACCTCCTCCAAAATGGAGGATTATAGGATAAAGGAAGGAAAAATTGGAGGATATTTGGATTGTGTTTAATTTAACCAAATGGATTTATAGTTTTTAATAAATGAGGGGGGAGAATTTTCTTTTATAAGTTGATGGAGAGGACACACTTGGAATTTCTAAAATCAATCGTGTGTTCCTCATGTTTTTACCTACCAACAGTCTACCATGACACATACAATTACATGAATGAATGATTTAGGTTTAAATATAGACAAAAATTAGATTTGGACATGTTTAGGAACATTTTTATAACTTATGTTTAAAGATTAACCCCGAAGTAATTATATTTTAACTTTAATCATTGTAATTAATTTTAATCACTTTCAAAAATATTTTTGGTAAAAAAATATTATACCTTATTATAATATATAAATTATTATTATTTAAAATAAGGAATCCATTTTTCTAAATTCTAATCACATAATTCATAGAAATTAATTTAAAACTAATCATGAAGATGTGTTGAGAAAGCGGAGTATTATTGCAAAAAAGTTCAAGAGTTTGAAATGTTTTCATGTCTAATTTCAATGTGAAATTGGTTCCAATGAACTAAATTGGATTAATAGTTGTATAATTTATCTAAAAAACCAAAAATATAATTTAAATACATATAAATTAGATGAAAAAAATTAATTAAAATTCATTATTTTTCATTATTCATTTAAAAATGACTCTTCTCTGGAAAATACCAAAAAATCACCCTAATATAATTTTGAAATTACACTTTAAAATTTTTATTTTATTTTATAAAATAAGTATTATAAAAGTGTCAAAAATTATGTTCAAAATATTTTTTCATTAAAAGGTGGTAAAAATACCTTTTATAAAAATGTATATCTTTATCAGTAAAATTGGTTTTATTCTTATCAATTATCTAAAAAATCATAAGATAAATGTTGAATGGTATATTGAATATAATATAATATAATATAATATAATATATAAATATATATCATTAAAATAATTTATAAAAATGGTTTTAATTAAATTATTGAGGTAAAACATGATTGATTTTATCAATATGAGTTTACATGAAAGGATTTTCTATCTTTTAAAAAGGGTTTTATTTTAATTTATTGTTAATTGGCCACGAAAAAATCTTATTATATATATAAATGTGACCATTATTTTCATAATTTAATTATTATTATTCAAAAACACCATTCAAAACTCTAGGTTACAACTATAATAATATTATAATAATCATATAAATAATACATTATAGTTTTACAAAAACAGGTCTTGCGTGAAATGCAAGTCATAAAATGAACTTTGTATTGAGTTCACTTGGGCGACGAAGAACCTGTAGGGTAATACTTGGGAGAGACTTGGCTCAAGCCCTTAGTATTATCACTAGATGCTTCTAGAAGTATGGCGCGCAAGTTTCCATGAGAGGACAAGGCATCACTAAAGTGTATCCATTTCTCTTAAGGGCTGGACACTTAGGCGCGCAAGTGTTGATGAGTTTTCACACTTAGGTATTATTATTACTCTTTAGATCTTCCATTATGGGTAAGAAATTACCTTAGAAGTGTTTGGAAGACTTCAAGTAGAGACTAGGGCGACCAGAGTTCAATTCTGAGTTTTGGAAAATCCTTCCTCCAAAATGGGGGGCCATAGGGGCTATTTATAAGCCATTGAGTACCTTGGGAGAAAAATAATAAAGTGCTCAAGTCACTTGCGCGACCCATATGTGGCACGCAAGTGACTTCTGCAACCATAAAGAAACTTGCGCGACCCGTGTTTAAAAGGTACCGTGTTCATTCCTTTGTCAATTTTTGATGTTCTTCAAAGGACGACTCTCTTTGTACTTAAGGAATTTCCCGTTTCCATTCATTAGACTCTGTGATGGAAAGGAGAATCAACAAAGGTCCTCCCTTAGAGTTGCATCTGAAAAATAAAAGAGAATTTTACTCTGAGGAAAACGAGAAACAAGGTGTCGTGACGCGCATGTAGTAGGTGCGCAGGTATTGTTATGGCGCGTAGGTTCGGGTGCACCGGGGTATGGCCTCACCTATAAATATAGGCCTCATTTTGCAAAAATCATCCAGCTTTCAAACTCTTCTCCCTCTAATCACATAGGTGTCTTGACTTTTCACTCATCCGTGCTTCTGTTCATTGCGTCATGCTTCCTCAGTCTATTTCTGACTTGCGCTCCAATACTAGCGCGGTAAAACTTGTGCGACCGACTTAGACTTGCGCGCCAATATTAGACTTGCGCGCCTTAATGACTTAGCCATTTTTTTGGATTTCTTCACAAATTTTATGAAAAAAAAATTACTTAAAAATTAATTATTCGATCTTTGTGTTGATTCAATGTCTCCCAAAATAATTGGATTTGTTGATTAATTGGTTAGCAAGAGGATTGATGACATGATGACCATTTTTGGCCATGATTACTATGATATCTGCGACAGTACTCTCCCAGATTTGGCCAAGTACTTGAAGAAGTGTCATGTCAATTTTCCATAGAGCATTTATCTGCCTTTATATGGCCATGGTCATCTGCAAGGATTCAACGTTCCAGATCCAAATAAATATCTCCTGCATTCCTAGTTTCAGACTTACACCAAATTTACTTTAGCAAATGTCTCAGTTTCAGGATCATTTTTCAATGCTAGAAAAGTATAGAAGGTATTCATAATGCATCATAGCCCTTGTGTCCCAGTTCTAAAACCTCATATGCTCAAGATGCAGCCACACTTTTATCCCTCTATTTCAGTTATGCTATGAATTAAGAGCAGCAATAATGGTGTGAACTTGCAAATTTTTTCTCCATGCCATTTCCTTCCATGGGTTGATATGTTTTCTACTGCCGGTTAGTGGAGAGAAGACTATCATGACATTATAACAATATCTGAAAAGATTACTCTCTCCAAATGGCTCTTTACTTCCAATGCCCCATTCTTAAATCCATGTATCCATCTTCCAAGTCTCTTGGACAGAAACAGAGTCACTATTTGATCAGTAGAAAATTTTCTCAAATTGCATCCAAGAACATTCTTTTACAATTGTTCTAAGAAGAGCCAGTATCATCGTGTCTCTTATTGTATCCAATTGAATGAATGAATTCCAGGTGTCTGCTGATGAATCTCAGAATTCCATAAATCAAATGAAAAGTTATGTTGAAAGCCTCTTGTAATTCTTGAAAAAGATAAGAGACTCAAATCTATGGATGCCCTTGTAAATATTTTTCATCAATGAAAAACACTTTCATCTTAAATCATTTGTGCCTGTATTCTCTTGATACTTGCATTAATTAATTTTACATAAGCTAATGGGCCTAGTAAGCATAGTTTGATTTTTTCTAGGGTAATGGAAACAACCCCACAAACTTTGTATCTTTTGTTGCACAATATTGCCTAAATCATATAATATGTATGCTTACCGAGCTGGGACTTAACTTTTGTTCAGAGTTCCTTTTACTGGTTCCCAATTTAATGAGTACCCTATCTTTTGTTGGTAGTTTAAATTCATGCATGTTGGACATAAAAAAGGCTAATGTTTAAGTTCGAACACACCAAATGGATTAAATATTGACTCAATTCCTTGATAATTTGTTTGGAAACATATTACCACATTCAGGTATGAATGGGAAAATTGTAAAATGTGACATAATAAATTTTTAATCTGATGAATGACATGGGAAAAGGGATAAAAGGAATTAGAGAAATTATTTGTTAAGAATGAAGTTACCACTAGTTTCCAAACCTGTTAGGGGGTTGAATTATGTTGGGACACTTAAGGGAATTGGCTGCATATTCAAATAATAGCATCTTTTGGATGACTGGTCCATTATGTAGACTACTTATACAAGGCCACCTAGTGGCATGTGCTGCATAGTTAGACAAAAGAACTCTCAGAAATTTTACTTTTCTATTGCTAAAAGCCGATGGATGTTTATGGAGATTCAAATTTTCCAAAGCACAGAGTCTGCTATATGGAGAGAGGTACTTGAATATGGAGAGGATATTTCCAATCAAGATTGTCAAAGAATTGGATGAATGTCAGTCTTGAGAAGGTCTAACCCAAACATAGGGAATGGAAATATAAACCATATACTTGAATACTTTCAGATCATGAAAAATAGTATGGCACAAATATGTTAAGGATGGCTATTTTTTATGAATCCCTACATATTTTTGTTAAGACCAATAAAGAAAAAAAATGGTTTTCTCCCATGAATGAAGTTACCAATATTTGAAAAACCCATTATGGGGTTGAATTATGCAGGGCCACTTAAGGGCATTGGCTTCATAGTTATATAATAACATCTTTTGGATGACAGATCCATTATGTAAACTACTTATACAAGGACACCTAAGGGAACATGCTGCATTGTCATGCAAAATAATTCTTGGGTATCAGACATTTTGTGACCAGAAGTCAAGAAAAGGGTTATAGAGATCTGGAAGTATTTAAGGTTACGAGTATGACACATGAAAATGGGTATTGTCCAATGCATGAAGGAGATGCATAGACCAATGCTGACCATATTCATGTTGTGGTTGGGTCCTAAATTGAGATGCTGGACTTCACTAAATATCTCATTAGGATGAGAATCAAGCCAAATGTAGTTCTTGAAATACAGTTTTACGTCATGTGGGATGAGAATGTATGAGATCCTAGTTTAGAGTCGTAGAGTTCAGACCATAATGAGGGAGACACCTTGTGTGTTTGTTATAAACCAGATGTGAATAAAGACCAAGGTTTTCATACCACATTCATGTGTTCACAGGGGGACTTTTCAGCCAAGGGACTAAAAGTGGAATTTGGGGTTAGGCCCAACGACTTGGGGCTGGGTTCGAGGGATTCTTGAATGTTCCTACGTATCCCATAAGGATGAGAATCAAGCCACACATAGTTCTTAAAATACCCTCGGTACAGATTTGGTTCGTACATGTGAAGGGTGAAAAGGGAATTTAGTGCGATTATGGTTGGATCTGAGATTAAAAGTTCGGGCATTGACATGTATGCATGTAGTCTTTAAAATATAACATGATTGGAGATAAATGTCAACAATGATTCCCTCTCAGGTGAGGGTGTCAAAGAATGTTGTAGTTTATTGTCACAGAGGACAAAAATGTGAATAGTTTAAGGTCATATGCATGGACTGGAGCTGCACAGTTTAACATAATGTAGCTAAGACATATGGCTATGTCGTTTAATGTCTTACCATGAGGACAATGAGTGAATGTATAGTTTAACATCATATAGTAAGGATGATGGTGCTTCACAGTTTAGTGTCATGTAGCATGGAAAAAAGGGACGTCCACAGATTAACTTCATGTGGGACGAAGGTGAACCATTGTGAAGAGATTGGTTTTGGGATACTTCACGGATCAACATCGTATGAGACAGAGGTGAACCGATGTGAAGAGATTGGTTTTAGGCTGCTTCATGGATCAAAATCGTATGAGAAAGTGGTGAACCGACATGAAGAGATTGGTTTTGGGCTTGAACCTTGGGAGGTTGCTTACGTACCCAACCTAGAAGGCAAGGATCAAAGTCTGTGTAGTTATATTAATAATGAATTGGTGATCAAGTTGTATTTGAGGACAACCCGAAGATGATTTTGGGACTTACGCGTGGTTAGTGTCCCAGAGAGGGCGTTATGGTTGAAACTTACTCTAAGCTCACGTGAGTCATGCTCGGTGTGAGAAACAAGAGGTAACAACAATGCTAACGATTCACAATTTAACGTCATATAGAATAAAAGGGACACAGTTTAACGTCTTGTTGGATGATAGAGGGACCATGCAGTTTATAGTCATGATGTAAGGACTACAGGGACTATGCAGTTTAAAGTCTTGCAGTAAGGACTAATGGAATTTAAGGTCATATGCATGGACCAGTGTTGCACAGTTTAGCGTCATGTATCTAGGATGACACAGTTTAACGTCATGTTGGAAAAAACACAGTTTAACATCATGTTAGATGAAACACATTTTAACATCATGTTGGATGAATAGTGGGACCATACAGTTTAAATTCTTACAGTAAGGACTATGGGGACTATGCAGTTTAAAGTCTTGTAGTAAGGACTATAGGAATTTAAGGTCATATGCATGGACCAGTGCTGCACGGTTTAGGGTCATGTAGCTAGGACGACACAGTTTAACGTCATGTTGGAAGAAACCCAGATTAACGTCATGTTAGACGAAACATAGTTTAACGTCATGTTGGACGAATAGAGGGATCGTGCAGTTTAGAGTCTTTAAGTAAGGACTATGGGGACTATGCAGTTTAAAGTCTTGCAGCAAGGACTAATGGAATTTAAGGTCATATGCATGGACCATTGCTACACAGTTTAGTGTCATGTAGCTAGGATGACACAGTTTAACGTCATGTTGGAAGAAACATAGTTTAACATCATGTTGGACGAAACACATTTTGATTTCATGTTGGAAGAATAGAGGGACCATGCAATTTAAAGTCTTGCAATAAAGACTATGGGGACTATGCAGTTTAATGTCTTGCAGTAAGGACTAAAGGAATTTATGATCATATGCATGGACCAGTGTTTCACAGTTTAGCATCACGTAACTAGGATGATTGGTGCATTTGTGTTACACAAAATACTTCATTAAGAATCTTGCATTGGTTGGAGTCGTGATGAGTTCTCCATCCATTGAGATTAAAGAATAAGCTCCATTGGAGTAGACCTTATGTATTGAGTAATGTCATTCCCATTTTGGCTCAAGATTTGGAGGCTTCTTTCCTGGTATCATTGAAGTTTTGAGGACCAATACCAATTCTCCTTGAATTAATGAACACATACAAACTTTTTTATTGAAAGCTTGTTCTATTCGATTCTGATAGACATCCAAGTGGTGTAGGGTGCACAATATTTTTTTCATCTAATCATTCCAATTCATCAAATCTCTTTTGAGATTGTTCATCTGTAGATGACTGATCACAAATGGCTACTCTGAGCGAAGGTAATTGAACCTCAATAGGAAAGACTGATTTTGTTCCATATACCAATGAATATGGAGTTTACCACGTAGCAGTGCGGGTGGTGGTCCAATAAGTCCATAAAGCATGAAAAAGTTTATCAGGCCATGATTTCTTATCTTTATCTACCATATTTTGTTGTATGTTTGAAAGAGTATTATTGAAGGCTTCTATTTGTCCATTTGGCGCTTCATGATACCGAGATGAATGGTTGGATTTGATGTTGTATTCTTGATAAAACGTCCTTACCTTGGATGAACAGAAGTTGGTTCCATTGTCTTTCAATATGGTACAAGGGACACCAAATCTGGTAATGATGTTAGACTTAATGAATCTAACAGTGCTTTTAGAACTAACTTCTTTGAGTGATATTGCCTCTTCCCATTTTTAAAAGAAGTTAGTAGCAGTAAGAATATACTTAAACTGCTTCGATGTAGCTATAGGGTAAGGTCCTACTACATCCATTCCCCATGTGGAAAATGGCAATGATTATTTAGCTAGATGAATCAAATCTAGGGGTTAATGAATGAAATTGGCATATACTTGGAAAAAATGACACTTCTTAGTGAAATCAATACAATCCTGTATCATTGAAGGCCAGAAGTATCCAATCCTTCAAACTTGATCAGACAGTCTATGTCTAGACTGGTGGGCACCACAAACTCCTGCATGTACTTCTTTCATGATATCCATTATCTCTTCACCATAAATACATCTGAAGATAATTCCATCAAAACCTCACTTATATAGAATTTTTGGTGATCTAGGCTATCATAAAGAGTAAAATTGACCACACGTCGCCGGACTTGTTCTTTCCTAGATCTATCAGGTGGGAGTGTTCCATTATGAAGGTGTTACCTGATAGGTGTCATCCATCCTATAGTATGACCATATGGTTTTGAAATGGGACTAATTTCATTGATTTACTCTATTCTGATTTGAACATAAGGTGAAATCGTAAGAAAGTGGGCAATACTGAGAATTGTTTCTTCTCGATTTGGATCTGCCAGAGTTGTGGCTATATTAGCCAGTGCATTAGCTTGAGCATTTTGTGATCACGGGACATAAGAAAATGTCGATTCCAAAGGAAATTACGCCATTAACTCTTTGACTTAATCATAAAAAGGGATTAACTCTTCTTTTCTGATGGCATAGTCCCCATTGATTTGTTTGATTACCAATTCTGAATCACCTTTATCCTTTAAGTGATTCACCTTTTCTTGAAGAACCAACTCCAATCCTGCAATGAGAGCTTGATATTATGCTTCATTGATGGTACCACCTTCCAACAATAAGAAGGAAAATTGTAGCACTCCCTTTTCTGGGGAAATAAGAAAAATTCCTAACCCAACTTTGTTGAATAAATGATCTTCCAATTTCTTCCCTATTGGACTTCTGGAAGCACCATCAAATTAAATTTCCCATGTTTGAGGGTTATCTTGAATAGAGAAGACTTACTTATCCAAAAGTTCAATATCTGAAGATATATCTTCTATGAAAGGATGTTCAGCAAGTAAATCTACCAGAGCTTGGCCCTTTATTGCCTTTTGAGGCACGTAATGGATATCAAACTGTTGCAAAATAACTGCCCACCTTGCCAGACGTCCTGTAAGCATTGGACGACTAAGGATAAATTTGAGTGGGTTATTGCAAGATACCAGTTGGACCTCATGATGTTGAAGGTATTGTCTCAATTTCTACACTGCAAATATTAATGCTAGGCAGCACTTTTCAATACTTGAATATTGATTTTCTGCATCAAGCATAGTCTGACTGAGATAATAAAGGTTGTTCTCATTCCCAACATCATTCTTTTGGGAAAGGAAGGCACCCAATGATCGCTCTAAATCCATCACATAGACGATAAGTTGTCTTCCCTCAATAGGTGGCATTAATACTGGTGGACTCAAGAGATATTTCTTGAGGATATCAAACACCTCTTGGATATCTTTGGTCCATTGGTAGGTAACTCCCTTCTTCATGAATTTGGTGAAGGGTAAACATTTTCCTTCTAGATTGGTGATGAAACGCCGAATATAGGACAAGTTTCCTTGAATTCCTCTTAATTATTTCAAATTTCAGGAAGGTGACATACCAAGGATTGATTTTGTCTTCTCAGGATCAACTTCGATACCATGATGGCGTACAACAAAGCTGATAAATTTTCCTGAGGTTACCCCAAAAGCATATTTCAAGGGGTTCATCTTCAAATTGTGTTGTCGAAGATTGTGGAATATTATTTATAGATCAGCTAGGTGATTAGAACATTGTCTAGATTTAACCACCAAATCATCCACATAAAATTAAAAAAAATCCCTAAAAAGTTTTTAAAGATATGGTGCATGGCACGTTGATACGTTGCACCTGCATTCTTCAGGCCAAAGGGAATTACCTGATAGAAAAACACACCTTGAGGGGCTCTGAAGACTGTATATTTTTCATCTTATAGAGCCATTAGGAATTGATTATACCCAGAATAACCATCCATGAAGGAAAGAGCTTCATATCCAACTATTGAATCAATTAAGAGTTCTGTGATTGGAACTGTAAAATCATCATTGGGACAATGCTGATTAAGATCTCTGAAATCAATGCAAACTCTAATTTATCCATTCGTCTTTTTCACATGGATAATATTAGCGATCCATTTGGGATATTGAACTTATCTGATGAAGTTAGCATTGATAAGTTATCCACTTTGGCTTCAATTTTGGAGGCATAAGTTGGGTGTGTTCTTCTTACGGCTTTCTTGAATCATCAATGTTCTTCTGGAAAAAGAAAATGATGAGTGGAAACATCGGGATCAATACCTGGAATTTCTGTATAATTCCAAGCAAATACATCTCTATTTTTCTTTAAAAATGAAGTATACATATATTTCTCTTCAAGATTCATGGCCGCACAAATTAAAGTGGGGCGTGGATCTTCTTTTGTACCCAAATTTATTTCTTTGAGTTCATCCACAATGGTAGAGATGCCTTCTTCAAATGTTGGAGGATCATCTCTAAGATATTCCTCTTCTTCTTCAATATGTGTTACTTCTTTTGTTTCTACTTTCATAGTAGATGATGAAGTAGAATTTTCATGACCATGAGAGAAGTTAAAATCTGAACATCTTGAAGAAGAGACTACCATTTCTAACCCTATTGATGATGAAGGGTTATCATTGTTCTCCTCTGACATTGTTATAACTCCTTCCGGCCTGGTTGATGAAGTATAGAATTTATGGATTTCATCGGATGAAATGAAGACATCCCCATTTGATCTTTCATCATTTCTTGGTAAATCAACAACTTCTACCATGCTGTCTGTCTTGGTTTCCGTAATTGACATTATGGAAGTTTCCATAAGAGTGTTTGGATTTGGGTCTATCCTTTCAATTTTACTGATAAGAAACACATAATTTGTACTCACATGTATGAATGGGTTTAGAGGAATATTTTCCAAACCATATGGAGCATTAATTTTTGAAACCTCCTTTGTCATGGGTTTTTCTTCCCTTCCATATGATAGAATTCTGCCTCAATGTATTGAGATTCACATGTTTTGAATGGGGATTTATCACAATACAATGTCCCAATTTGACCATTGAAACAATATTTGAGACACTGATGGTACGACGACAGTACGGTCGTATGTTGATATAGCCAAGGTCTTCCAAGAAAAATGTTTAAGGCTATGTCATGACAAACAACCATAAAATATGAATAGGATACAAGGTCTTGAAACTGAGTTCTGTGTGTAATCTCGCCCATAGGTTCTTGTTCGTTTTTATCATATCCTTTTAACATAAAAGTAGAAGGAGATAAATCAGATTCGGTGAGGCCCAATCGACGAAGTGTTCGAATAGGAATGAGATTTAATTATGAGCCATTATCAATAAAAGATCGTCGGATGTCTACATCATTGACCTTGCCAGATAAATAGGAAGGTCTAATATTTCCATCCACAATATCATCTTCATCATCATCTGTAAAAGATATCACTGCATGTCATTCTGTAGGATCATTCTCTATATGGTATACTTCAGCCGCAGCAATTTCAGTTTTGAATTCCTGAGGACTTGACAAAGCCTCAATGAGTGCCTCCCGAAGATCCTTTGATAGATTCAAGGCATCAAGAATTGATAACTTGGCTGGTACTTGTGCCAAATGTCTCATGACATCATAATTTTGGTCCAAAGGTCTGTGTTTCCCAATAGGAACATGTGGTTTCAATGGTGCCTTAGAATTTGATGCTTTGGAAGTAGATGTATCTTGTATCAGGGTAGGAGTTGGAAATACTCTTGGCTTTGGCAGATTAGACGGACTATGTCATTTTATTTGCTAAGAGGAAGAAGGTGTAACCTCTAACCGATCTCCCAAAATAACAGTACCAGGACTGATTCTGCCATGCGTGGAAGAACTTTCTTGTTCTTGTTGAGCCCGCCAAAGGTCTTTTCTATGAGTTTCTGCCGCATATATAGTTATAGTAGGGGTAGGATTGGAATAGTGGCTTCTGAAATATCCAGGTATTCCCCTGTATCCCAGACCTCTGGAACTCCCTCTAATTCCTATATTTGATACAGGGAACTCGGGCTCATCAAGATAGAAACTACGACGGGTATACAGATCTGTTAAGTGAATCATGTTAACAGAACCAAAGATCAACACTTCATCTGATGAAGACTCTGCATGATTAGCCAGATCAGGTTGTTCCATTTGGTGGGTTGGTGCCCATAGTTCTGAATTATATGGCATAAAATCTTCTAGAGTCAAAGGCAATTTAGGCTTTGACATGAACTCATCTTCTTCTGACAACTCTTCTTTCTTCTAATTACGCTGTTTTTTTGAAGATTTCCCTTCTGATGAAGGAGGTTTTTCTGTGACATTCGTAGAAAAAGACACAATTGGTTGATTCAATTGTGTTCGTAAAATGGAATGAGTTCAGTTGATCATTTTCCTGACCATCCAATCATCATATTTCAGCACATTTTTTCTTTTGACTTCATGCCACTTTCCTTCTTCCTCTAGATCAGTAGTAGTAACACATGCTAATTGGGCTGAAGAACCATTCAATTTTACCTGTCCATAGTCCACCATATTTTTCCCAAGGTCTTTGAGGAAAAAACACTCCTGAATGGGATTCCCCAACATCTGATGAAATAGGAAATAGTTATGGAGGTCTTCATCTCCTTGTTCTGCCTTTTGGGTCTTCACAACTAAACCAGGTTGTTTTCCAGATCCGAGATGAAGTAGCCAAGAACTTGTTCATTACGGAAAGAATAAAATTTGTTCTTAAAATATTCAAATTTTTTTCATCTTTGATCTCTTTGATCATCTTGAAAATTATTCCATTGTTGTTGACATTCAAGAGGTGGATAGCATCGATATGATGAAGGTTTTGAAGTGGAAGCAGGTACAGATGCTTGTTTAAGCATAACTGTAGCAGTCTCTACTTTACCTATTCTCCTTCCAGGAACTGATGGAATTACATGAGTGTTATCCTTAGTGTTTGTAAGAGAGTCTTTAATCTGCTGAGCGATTGAAGTAATGTCTTGAAACCCTCCTGAGTATTTCACAGGGATCAACGGTGTGTGTAATTCATTACGCAAATTTTCCACAAATATTGGCAACAAATCTTCTTGAGGTAGTGCTAAGCCTAAGGAATATATTAATCCCTTCCAATGAGAAATGAAATTTTAAAGTCTTTCATTTTACCTTTTCTTACAATTGGTAAGATTGAAAATTATCGTCTTTTCCAATGTTGAGATGAATTGAAGAAGGAATATTTGACGGAGATCTTCCCACCCAGTAATTGACCGGGATTGCAAGCGTGTACACCATACAACAGTAGGTCCTTGTAATGACTATACAAAAAATCTGATCTTAACTACTTCTTGTTGTTGAGGAGTTCCCATCATAGGATCATAATGAGAAACAAAATGTGTTAAGTGTTGTTCTGGATATCCCGAACCATTAAAAATTGGGAATGTGGTACTTGAAAAATTTGACGGGGGAGGAATTGCAACCACCCATTTAGGGTAAACTCTCTTCTCAGGTTGAACTAGTGCATGCTTTCCTTCCATAGCTTCCAACCGAGCTGTTAATGACTCAATGGTAGTCATTAATTTTTGAGAAACATCAGGTTGAGGTTGGACCTTTGTAGGTGCAAGAACTGGAGTTTGGACAGGTGTGGGGACTGGTACTGTCACTGATTGTAGTATTGCTGGTTTCTATTGCATATGACCCATAGGATTAGACCCTTGATGGTGTACTTGTAAAGCGGGATATTCATGATCCATCGCAGTAGCTGCAACAAATTCTTTTTATTGATTAACTCCCGCATGTTTAGGAGGAAGACTACCTTGAAGTAGTTTTGTATTCAACATGCTTAACTCCTTCATTTCCACCTCTTGTTGTGCAAACCGTTCTTCTAATGAGAGTTATTGGACTTCTCCAAAGTTAGGGGTAACCTGACTTTTTCCTTCTCCCTTGTCATATGCATTTCGGAGAGGGGGAAGTTAGTAATTTGAAGGAATACCTAAATTCTGGGTAAGCCTTTGATTTCAGGTATACACACCTTCATCATTTGTTTCAGTGCATACAACCTCTTGAATAGGAACTTCCTCGTCATATTCCTTTGAGTGAGCATCAAGTTCTATGGGATCAATGACAACGGAATTGATGCCATTTATTGATGCATAACACATTGTAACCCTTTTATTAGCGCTTGTGTGATACCGTATCCTTCCATGTTCTTTATGAGACATTTCCTTTTGTTTGGTTGATCCCTCAGGAACTTCTTGATGAACTGTAATTTGGAGGGAATCCCCTGATAATTTGGATCTGTGTTCCTCTTGTGGCTTCTTCCCTAATCAATAGAAGACTAACGTTCACTGAGGGAGAGATTGAGGATTTGGAAAAGTCCCCAATCCGGTGGACTGGGGCTATTCCTGCTTTCCCTTCTCAACTGCTTTAATCCCATCTGTTGATCCCAAGGCTTGAGCTAAAGGAGTCCCCAGCCTAGAAAGTTGAGGTGGCTCTTGATCTGCTACATCTGGTACTTTCTTAAAATTTCTCCTAATTTTGGGTACTTTAGTCTGGAAATTGGCCGGATGCATCAACCTACATCCACTCAAATCACCTGGCACAAATGACCGTTGGATGATTTCTGACACTTTTGTCACCTAAGATGCACATGCTATAAACGAGAAGCCTGTTTGATATTCTCATTTTCATGATGCAATAGTAATTAGACAACTTGTTCTTTGTATGCCTGACTTTGATATGAACTAGTTGAGGAATTTTCCTGAGCAAGCCTTTGATTACACACAAAACCAGTTGGATGTGTCTATCCATGGGTAATAACATTGCATGAGACCAATTTTGGCGGGCTTTGTTGACTGGATAGTATAGTGAAATGCAGTGCTCCATTAACACCCCATCCCCTGATATGAATACCAGATGGGGCATTGGTAATTAACTGGAACAACCTTTTTAACACGCCAAGGCATGAATGCTGAAGGTCTCTCTATTGATTTTCAACCTTTAGAAGTCAGGAAACTGAGAGAGATGCCAAATCAAATTGGCGTTGTAACCCTTCTATTATCTTAACTTGATTTTCATATTCATCATAAGATAATATTTTCACCATTAAGTGACAAAGAGTTTTCCACATGTTGAGACGAACATCGTGAATACAATCTCTAGTCAACATTTTTGGAATATCATACTAAGAGTCAGCCAAAGTCCAAAACATGACTGGTACTTCACCTTTCTCCAGTTGTTTTTTCATATTCAGCACTTCCTCCATATCATTCGATAAAGATTATTCTACCTAATTAAACCAAATTTGGTGCTTCTTTGTTGATTTATCCAATTCAATAAGATTGGTAGATAATTCATTTGTAAAATTAGAAGATGAATGACCCAAGAGTGGTTCGAAGAATGACCTACGCCCCGAGCTATCTTCTGATTGAAAACGTATTTCACCTGCTAGCAGTAAAGCATCAGACATGACAGGCTTCACATTTGAAAGTGCCTCAAGATAAGAGGGATTTCTCATTACTGCATTGTCCTTTGAATAATTTTCTAGGCAATGTGAATTACTACTGTCGAGAGGATATTCATAGCTAAATTAATCATCATGGGGAGGACTACCATGGTGGGTTACAACAAAAGATGAAACCTCTTAATCCTTGGTCTTCTGGCCATGCAGAGGGTTATCGTGGCTCTCATATAAAGATGGTACTTCGAGATCGACCAAACTGTCATGAAGCAATCCTTCATGAGAAAGTGTCTGATGAAGACCTTCAGAATTATTGTTCCCACTATTGGGAAATGAGAGAGTAGAATCTTGAGTTGCAAAAGATAATTTTCTAAGGGCTTCAGAAACTACAGCATCCAGAAAGGCCTTATTGTAGATTGGATTTTGATTTCTCAACTGTGTTGGACGAGTATTCTTCTTAGACGTCTTCTTACTCACTTTGGAAACCACTTGTTGACAAAAGTGGTTATTATGGGAAGTTGTATGTGCATGCTCAGGAGAAGTAGTTAGGTTAGGCTGATTATTTCCATTCAAATCAGGTGTATGTGTCTGACTTGATTTTCCGTATGAAATGGGGGAGTATGCCCCATGACCCTCCTGGACTGGAATAGAGGTGTGTATCTATTTCGGGGTGACATGTTGATGAGTCACTCCACTGATAGGGATAGATTTACGATTTCTTCCCTGTGAGGCTGATGAAGTTTTTATAATATTCAGATAGGCATCCAGAATATGGGGAGGGATTTGCTTCTTCTCTTTCACCATTTTCAGAATGTGGTTGGTGACTTCATCTACTGGAACGGGAATATACGTCCATTCCGTGTCTGGAGTATGTGTATGTGCTTGCTTCTTTCCTCCTTTTCCTGTCAATAGATATTGACAATACTTATGCATAGGGGTAGAGAGTTGAGTTTGCTCCAAATTTTTCATTGGAGCTTTCTGACTGACTTCCCCAGGTGCTACCAAACAAGACTATTAGTTAGCCAGATAAATTGCAGGTGTATGTGCCTGCTGATTGTTCCCCGCCACATTTGATTAGAGAGTTTATTTGGATGCAGTCAGACGAGCCTGTTGACTGGCTGATGAATTATAAACAGGTGTATATGCCTGCCTGTAATACTCCGCCGGAATTGCCTGGTGGGATTGGCGGGTTACTGCCAGATGAGTTTTCTGAGTAGTAACATCAGGACGGATGGGTGTATATGCCCGCTCATTGTTTTCCATCAATTTTTCTTGATGGAATTATCTAGAGGGAGAAAAAGTAATAACCTGCTCTCTGTTGGACGAGTTCCGCCTTTGACGGTTCGTCATGCATGCTCGGGTCTGAGGGACCTAAGCCGAACCTCTAGACGTGATACCCTCATCATGTTGAGGGTTCACTACCGCATGAGTCTGGTAGAGATTGTAGATGGAAGCCCTCAGGGAGGACTCTTGTCTTCTTGAACTGAAGCCTTGAATGACCTCTTCATTCACCTCCATATAATATGGGAGAGACTGGTTGTTGAGTTTCGGGGATAACGACCAGAAACGATTGGAGACAGTGGTTAGCACCACCTTCTTCTTGATCACTAGTCGTCACTGTCCGAACAACCAGGGTGAGTTGTTAACCTGGAGGTCATTTTGAGTGGCCTCCAGAGTCAGGATGGTACCGTGTCGACGGTATTCCCTCACCAACGCATTCAAGACCCAGCGTTGCAGACGTTGTGTAGGTGATTTCTTCCTCAGAGTGGACGAAGATCCAGCAGGGGTAGCGGCCAAAGAATTGACAGGTGTGAAATTGAAAGAATCCATTTCTGTAATGTAGATAGATCTTGGTAAAGAGTGCATGTTTGATATACCAGACATAATCAAGATATGTCTTTCCAGACTACATCTTTTGGATGAGTTCTTATGTTACGGACTGCTTTGTTTTCCCTCATATTGAGTCTAATAAGGGCCTAACAAATAAGTAAAACATCATTTTAACTTGGTTAAGGATTCACGTTGGGTTCACCATTTTTTATTTCTTCTGGAAATGGGGATGACCTTGTTTGTTTAATTTCAATACTTTCTAATAGGTTTCTAATGGGTTTATTCATAGAACCGGAAACATCCAATGATTCTATATCCATTTGGACCTACTTTTCAAAGGTAGGTGATCATTAGTTGTGGACCGATGAGGCATAAGAAGTTGCATTGGTTGAGAGGATGGGAGGTCAGGCTCATCACACCTTTTGGGGGGGAATTATTGCCTACTCTGGACTCTCGCATAGATATAAGTTATGTTCATGAATCCTTATTAATTCACCATGTATGAAAATGATTTTTCCTTTATATGTGGAAATCAATGATTGATATGTATGATATTTAGAGAATCTTTTATATGTATTTGAGGTTCTTTGTCGATATAGAATCATCTGTATTTATTAGATATTCTTAGTCAATGGTGTCCTTCAATACATTATATAGAGATTTCTTGGTCATTATGATAACCATACTAGTTTTAAATCCACTCAGTGGGGCACTTGAAGTTAATTTTCATTTAGAAAGACATGGATTATTTTATGGTTGGGATCAAACCCGCAGATGGGCTACCTACAGATCCTTGTTAGAAAAGGAATCATAACCTGTGTAGTTTAAGAATTAATATATAGTTTAATTTCATATGGAATAGATGAGAATTAATGGGTGACGGGCTTGAACCTCAGAAAGGCTTCTTACGTACTCTACATTTAAGGCAGAGATCAAAGGCCACATAGTATGAGTAAGAAGTCTGGGGATTACATATGATTAACGGCCCAAAGCGATGTGTCATGGTTACTTTTACACTCTAAGCTCACATGAGTCATGCTCGGTGTGACAAACAAGAGGTATCAGTAATCCGGATGATTTGTGCCCCGAAAGATGCGGTCACAAGGAATGATACGGGGCTTATGTATGTGTCACTGCCAAAGTAAATGAATATTATGACTTAGTTAAGGAAAGAATCTCAATACAAGGGTCCATAATGGTATTTGTGCTTTATGAAGATTTGGAATTTTAACTCGGGGCTTAATTCTGAAAAGGAATCCCAAATTAAGAGGGAATTATGATTGGGGCTTATTCCTGAGAAGGAGGCCCAAAGTTAAAGGGACTTATGATTGGGACTTACTCTTGAGAAGGAGGCCTAAAGTTAAAGGGACTTATGATTGGGACATACTCTTGAGAAGGAGGCCCAATTTAAGTAGACTTGTAACTTGGGGCTTATTACTAAGAAGGAGGCCCATAGTTAAAGGGAACTTGGGTATTACTCTTAATGAGGATTCCCATTAATAGGGTCCGTAAAGGTATTTCTGCTTTATGGACATTTAGATTCTTAATTTGGGGCTTACTCCTAAGGAAGAGGCCCAGATTAAGGGGGATTTGACTTATGATTGGGGATTACTCCTAAGAAGGATTCCTATATCAATGATTCTCTCATCTTAAGGGATGAGGATGAATGAAGTGAACCTCTAACCATAGTGATATAAAGTTATATAAATCACAAGGTTTTTAGAGATGTTCCATAGAATTATTTTCAGATAAGGAATCCAACAAAGGAACCATGCCATAAGTGGCATAGAAGAGGGTTTTGAAGTCTAGATTATGAAGAGGAAAGGTTGATTTGAAGAAACGAAGTGAATTGGAATGAGGGGAACCCAAAAAATAGTAGGTGCGCTAGTCCTGTTTGGGCACGTAATTCCTGGTAGCACAAGTATACTTGCACGACATGAGTTCACTTGGGCGACGAAGAACTTGTAGGGTAATACTTGGGTGAGACTTGGCTCAAACCCTTATTATTATCCCTAGATGATTCTAGAAGGAAGGTGCGCAAGTTTCCATGAGAGGACAAGGCGGCGTGCAAGTGTACCCATTTTCTTTAAGGGCTGGACACTTAGGCTCGCAAGTGTTGATGAGTTCTAACACTTAGGCCTTATTCTTCCTCTTTAGATCTTCCATTCTAGGTAAGAAATTACCTTAGAAGTGTTTGGGAGACTTCAAGAAGAGACTAAGGTGACCATAGCTTAATTATGAGTTTTGAAAAATCCATCCGCCAAAATGGGGGGCCCACAGGGGCTATTTATAGGCCACTTAGCACCTTTGGAAAAAAAAGAATAAAGCACGCAAGTCGGTTGTGTGACCCATATGTGGCGTGCAAGTGACTTGCGTGACCATAAAAAACTTGCAGCGACCCATGTTTAAAAGCTTTCTTTGTTTTTTCCTCTGTCAATTTTTGATGTTCTTCAAAGGATGACTCTCTTTGTGCTTAAGGAAATTCCCTTTTCTATTCATTAGACTCTATGACGGAAAGGAGCATCAAAAAAGGTATTCAATATAGAGAACCAAGTATCATTCTTCCCATTGTATATGGACATTTCCCACTATGCTCATCCGAGGTAATCCACTAGGGAACCAGGTATTGTTCATGGGTAAAGTACATACGGAATCCACCCAGTGATCCCATCCAAGGTATTCTATAAAAGAAACCATGCACCACTCCTAGTTCATTGAGATTCATTTACAATTTCAAATTTATAAATATCAATGATACCATCTAAGGAGTCTTTATGTTAAGACCCTTATATCACCCTCAACTTTATGTAACCGTATGTGTTTAGCTAGAATTAAATTCATAAAACTTAATTGATACAATAAATTCATTACAATAGGAATTTCACACACCTCTATGCATGGTTAAAATCAATTCAAGGCATGAGTCCCTTAGGCCTTTAATAAAGTTTCACACTTTGGGGTGGATCGCATCATAGAGGCCACCCTAAAAAATTATTTCATGAGTTTCTAAGACTATATTAAACATGAAAAAAGCATTTAATTTAATATATTAAACGTTTTGGAGGTTTCACTAGCGGATTGTTTAATGAATCACAATGACACATGATGAATACAATGATACTTTTAGGGAAATTAACTATAGCACTTATCTTAGTTTGGTAGATGATCCCTCATCAATTGTTTTCCTTTAAATTGAACTAGAATGGGATGAATCTTCAATGTAGAAAAATTCCATGAAAAATATGATATATTACCTCGCACAAAAATAAATTTTCTAACAGTAATATAAATGATGAAATTGGATAATGGATTTGAGAGATTCACAGCATGCACCCAACAAGACTGAGGGTAAGTGATTCAGAGTCTGAATGGAGGAGAGACTTTAAAGCATTGAAATGAGGAAGGGTGTTCTTTCCCAGGGAATGTGGCCCACATGAAAATAATGAGAAATAAAAAGGGTTATCCTGTTTAAAAAAATAAGGAAAAATGAACTTTTTCCTTATTTTTTAGAAGTTTACAATTCGGACACATTGTGGGCCAAACTATGCACTAGCCATGCACCAGTTACTACCCATGGACATTGGCCGCACATAGGAAGGGATCAGAGTATTTATAAGCATATCTACCCATGCACTCCCCATTATGTATCCCTAAACACCCAATATGGTTTTTCTAAACCATGTGGGCTTAGGTGCATGATTGGGGAAAACTATACACCTAGCATTTTCCTACATAACATAGAGCTTCTCGATTTAAACAGGCCTTGGGTACTCCTGGGTCCTTACTAAAGACACAAGTAACATTTATAAGTTTAAAACAATTGGTTAAAACTTAAAGTTAATGTTTCCATAACTCATACAAAAAATTCATGATGATACATGTAATATAATAATATTTTGTGATAACGAAAATATGATTTATTAGATAAAATGTATTTTAAAATATAATATTTTATTTTTAAATACTATAATTTAAATTCTTATGTATAAAATATTATTTTTTGGGAATTATTTTATACAGTGAAAGCATGATTTTTAATGTATAAAAGATTTTAAAAAAATATTTTTCCATTTTTATAAAATAATTTTAAAAAATAATATTAATATTTTTTATTAGATTTTATAAATTATATTAGAGTAAAAACTTTTTATTTTTATAGGATAAAATAAATAAATAACCGAATAACTAAATAGATTAAAGGGTAGAATATGGTGCCACAAGTATGTAGCGATGGTATCGTCATGAGGAAAATCATCCCTAATGTAAACATGACCTTTATTTAGATAATAATTTATGTAATACTATTTTATAAAATAAAAGAGACTAATATTTCATGTAGTGATCATTAAAAGATTTTATAATCATTATTTTATCTCAAAATACACCACCCCTTCAATTATAAATACACAATCTCACCTTTATTTGAAAATCACTTCCATAAATTCTCCGGTGGACTATATTCATTTAATATTTCCTATCATAATATTTCCCTTCATTTTAGGGATTTTGGAGTGTCACTAAACCCAAGTTTCCAAGGTATTAGGATATTAGAAAAGTAGGTGTCTTAAAATAAGAATAAACATTTCTCATTTTTTCTCTATCATTTTGTTTGTCCCTTATCATTTCTTTATCCAAAACCAATCAGTTCTAAACTACTTAATCATTAAATAGACATGGTAAAAATATTTTGATAGTTATTAAATGTTTATAAAATTTAATTATTGTAAATGTATATCTTATCAGTCTCCCTCCTTTAATTTTTCCTTAATAGTTCATCTTGACCATATAAATGGGTGATGCATTTTCTTCATTTATCACAACCTTCATTGATGGTTACTCTAGTATATTCTTATATATATATATCTCTTAATTTCTATTTATTTTTTTCGAAACATAATGGAACTCGTAGATAAATAACAATCATCAAATCATTAATATTAAATTAACTATGAAATGATTTGAAATAATATTTCCTTATAACTATTATCTAAAACAAAACATTAATGAATAATTATCAATTTATAAAAATAATCAATAACTAGTTAGATAAGTGTAAAATAGTTTTATAATAAGAATTTGATAAATATAAGGTATATATATAAGTGTTTTAATCTTGATGAAGAATCATAGGGATTAATGTATGAGTTTTCCTTCTAAATAATCTCTATTTGGGTTCAAGTAGTCCCTTCTTATGCTTTTTTTCTTTCATGTTGTATATTATTCACTATTGAAAAATAAAAATAATTTTAATTTTTGTTGAATTTTTCTTCATTTTGAATATCCCATTTTCATTGACTAAAATAATTGTACAAAAAAATATCTATTTTGTTTTAAAAATATATATTACACTCTATATTCCTTTATCATATTTTATAAACATTGAATATATAGGGACTACATTGAATATTTTTAGTTAGATTAGGGAGGTTGATCTGGATATTTCTGGTTTGAAACATTTCTTTCAATCATATCTACCACGTTAATGGATATTCTACCCCCATTGAAAGTAACATTTTCAATCACTCAATCTTAATTAAACCCTTACAAAAATAAAGACAAATGAATAAAAAAACCATCGATCCAAAAAAAATATTTTACTTGGTACACTATAAGTGATACATGAGGAGACCACACTAGTGATGTTTCATTGTAATGAAATTCACTATTGCACTAGTTTGGTGGAACTAAAGATTATAACATGTTCACTTCAAGAAAAGATGCAATGCCTTCACCTATTTTAGGAAAGACACGCTGTAAATACAAAGGTTACTCTCTCTTATTTAACATTGTGCACATTTTCATGGAAGGCTTGGTTAGTTTATATACTATAAGGTCTATTAAACAATTTATTGAAAATATGGTCTTTCAAAAATCTATATGTATACATTTTGTGAACTAAATCAAAATTCTATAGTTGATGATATTATGAGAACCGTGTCCTAATCCCTTTACTTCCAACTACATATGATCATCAATATATTATAAGGTTTAAAGAAATTCATTTAAAATAAAAATAATATCAACAAAAACCTATTATCTATATAACAATGATAATATGTTCTAGATTCATCCTTATATTTTTTCTTCTTATAATTCCATATCTTAAAATTTAATCAATCCCCTTTAAATTTCATCAATAATCAATATTTTGATATTCTATAAAAATATATTCAACAAAATCCATTTTTTGTTCCTTCTTCTTAACGATATTTTTCAGTATTATTCTCGCACACTCTATTTCCAAAACTATTCTAAGAAGTTTTTAAAGATTATATAAAAATAACATACTTTTATTCAAGGATTGTGATCAATTTTATTCACCACAATATCCCATGATCATTCCACATGTCCACATAATTATTTTGGTCAAAATTAATTCTTTAAAATATGATCCATCTCTCAAAATATTGATCCCAAAAATCCATTTATAATTATACCCAAATCTTAAATCAAATGTTTTTATATTCTTCCTAGTGGATAAATAAAATTTATTTTGGCGTGATATTTTTCCAAGAATATATTATAATATTTTTCTTGATATCCTAAACCAATTATGAAAAATATGGAAATGAAAACTCCTTCACAATCCCCCATCTGGTCAAGATTTCAGCATAATTCCTTCCTCTCTAGCACAATCCCCTTCAAGTTTTAAATAGAGAAATAAATTAATCAATACTATTAAAATTTAAACATAACTTCTCTCATAATATCCAAAATTTTATCTTAAAAAATCATCAATAAAAATTTCATTTAAATCTCCCACAAAAATCATAGTTTAATTTTCTTTTTAATTATATAATATATTGGTTTGATATTATTGGAAAAATTATCATACATTTCCATTCACATGACACAACATATTAAAATATTTTACATAAGATTTATCAATATTTTACTTACTCTTATATGGGTTTAACTTACTCTCACACAACACTTCAATATCCATGACTAGTTTTATTTAACCATTGATAATATTGGACTACACTAAAGAATAATGTTTTTAATCTCACGTTTCTTTAAATATTATAAGATAATTGAAAATAGATTTATAATTTACCAAGTCAGTCTCACACAATAAAAAAATATTTATTACTATTATACAGTGAATTTATGCTCGAATTCAATGTCGATTTATTCATATATAGATTCTCTTTTTGGATATTAATTATTATATCGCATTAAGAAATGTAACACTACACTTACACAACATCCTTTGTGCTAATTTAATGTTATATAACTCTTGAAAAAACAATTTACTCTTACTTAGAATATATAAACAATAGTTTTATGATAAACATGATAAAAAATAGAGTATTAAACTTACACAAGTATCTAGATTTATCCCATTTTCATTTTAACATTATCCTAACATATTAAAACCTGCTCACTTCTATTCAAAATATGAAATGTAATTGAATAAGCTAATTAATATACATAAAACCCTCATTGAATCAATATTTCGCATGAAACACCACATTTATCATCCAACATCCTTGTGTATCATGACTATTCCCCTTCATACCACCATGTCTTCAGTGATTCCTCTCTTGAACTTCATCAAATACTCAAATATAAATAAAATATATGATAATATTCAATAACCAATGAAATTTATGTTATCCATGTAATGATAACCGCCAACTTATTCACTCATGCCTAATCTTATCAGGAATCACTGTGTCAATAAAAAATAAATCTTTTATTGAAAACTATTCCAACCAAAAACCTATTTGTTAAAACATCCCCCCAATTTAGTTTTTTTTTAAATTATAAAATAAATCCTCATTCATGATAAACTTTCATTGAAATGTAGTGAACTCTTTGATACCCTTTTAATAATAAAATTCAAAGGGTTTTTCACTATATTCCCGTCGTTTTTCTCTCCTTATTCATCACTAAAATTCTATAGGGGAATCTTTATAATAGATTATTTCTCAAAAAAAATTATACTAGATCTAAGGTGATTAATCTCCCCCTTCATAATACCATAATTTTCATAACCAATTTCCACCAAAAATAACACCCTCATAAAAATAACATTTATAAATTTAATACTCCCACAATTGTATCCAAAACTCTTCCACCTCTCACTTTATACAAATTATTGAAATCCAAGAACTTTGGATCTTCCAAAATATTGATATATATATATATATTCTAAATCAACAGGAATTTTAGAATACTTTTAAATTGTATTTATCACAAAGTTGTACACATTAAATAATAAGAAATGTTGGAATAAACCATTTAATATATATACCACTAGTGTAACTTTATTTTATACTCTCTAAAAGTTGTAGGTTCTATCATGTTATTAAATAATTAATTCAAATCACCTTCAAATATATTCTCCTTCAAACCATAGCTAATTTTTTTAAGGATTTCAATAGGTGAGTTTACTACATGGAAATGAGTCACAAAAAATATTTTAAGCTTACTTAATTGAAACATCATGTATCAAAAAATATTTTATATAAATATCACAGATTTTTCTATGTCACTCACTAAATTCCATAAATACAGAACAACATGAATAATTACTATATTCCATTATTTCCCAGATTGAATTCAAAAAAATTACACAAGATCTTTATAAAATTAACCATAAATCCAAAAGATTCTGAATTATAGCACTTCTCAATGATTATTATTCGGTATATAATGAAACAAATAGGGACCTAAAATTCCATTATAACCAATAGATTTCATATCATTAGTTCCATAAAATTGTCCCTAAAAATCTATTATCCAAGAATACATTAATATATTTTCAAGAAATACCATCATCTAGGGAGTTATCATATTAAATTATCCATTCATATCCTATAATCATAGATGTTTTCACGTGATAAAAATTCAGGTATATAAATACAATTATCAAAATAATCCAAACTCCATGTTCATGCCACTATTTTTATTTAATTGTGAGCCATTTTTCTATACTTTAAGAACTAATACCACTAAAAATTAATTTATACCATTTATTGAACCCAAAATTCATCTTGATACTACTTCAAAATATAAGTACATATTTTATATTAATTTAATTCTACATAATACTTTATATCACTTATAATTCTCTATGTCAATATTAAATTATAGGTTAAGATTCCATTTTAGATTATTCCATGATGTCATTGGTTTTTTCTATAGAACTTTTAGTTTCATAAATCTTCTATCATGAAATAAGCACCTCATGGATAATATATTCACAATAAATCTATACAACTTCTAAGAAATGTTCAAAATGATTTAATCATATAGGGATAGGGGTTTTTATCAAACATCTTATTGTGAAGGAATGTGGTTGGACTTTCTGAACCAACCTTTTCAATCCAACTCACTTACATTATTTCTTAGTGGTTTTTTTACAATACTGCTTATACATACTTCAGACTAGTTATTTTATTTTCTCAACTCAATATTCTACAGCATGGGATTTAACTACATTGTGAGACTAATCTCACCTGTACAATTTTATTCATTTGATCATTCATCATTGTATCATTTATCATGATTCCCCCACTAAAGGAGGGGTCTTCCATTGATACTCACCTATTTACTTATATTTTATTTTATGAAACCACTTAGGAATGATTCCTTATTATCCTTTTTATTTTATATTAAGATAAATTAAGACATGTTTTTATTAGTTGATATTTTTTCACATGTCTATTCGATTTCCTCATAGCAAGAGCATTTTCCTTCCTTTTATTTATATTTTTTTCATTCTATTTATGATGATTACTATGAGTATTCCATTAATTATTCCTATTACACCCTTTTTTGAGCTCCATAATTATATACCACTAATATGGTAAAAAAATTCCAAAATAAAATATTTTATTTCCGAATAAAATTTCCTTATGTTTCATATAGAAATGGTGGAATTTTTATGACACCTTTATCTACCCACTTTCTATAATGTTTATCCAAATTTTCATGGTTAGTTCATATAATACTACTATGGTTATAAAATACCTCAAGTATTCATGCCTTTATTGGGTTATTATTGTATAAAATGTTTTTCCTCTTTTGATTCACTTGGATTCATTATACATACTGAGAGTTTTTACATTATTCAACAAAAGTATCATTGTAATCCACCCATTATTAACGATTTTCATTGAAAACATTTATCAAGAATATTATTTATAAAAAATATTTCATTATTTGGAACTTAAAATATTATAATAATTAATGCTACCCTAGGAGGGATATTTCTATTTTTATTAGTGGTATTCAACCTCACCCCAAGATTCTTGATCATCTCATATTTCTTCAACAATTGAAAATCCATTTCCATCAACCTTGAGTTACATTAAATTAAGAATTTAATCTTTTTATTAAGCGATGTTTTTAAGTGGACAAAACTTTATTCTAGATCATTCTTAGTGTTTATTTTCTCTTCTATCTCACGTGAATGATCTCTAAGTAGTTCATTTTAACCACTCATATTTGTACCCCTTATTGTAATGGATTAATTTTATTCTAGATCATTTTTCTTCTTAATTTTTTTCTCCAAAAAAATATTCCATGAATGCATAATTTACTCCATGAATAATCTGTAGTTGATATGATTTCACTTATAGGGATTTTATCTCTCATTGATTTATACGACAATAGTAACTTTCTTTTATGCCATTTCCACTACTTCCTATAATTCATTATCCTCTATAAATTTCATGAGGTAATTTTAAATTCAATATTTTAGTGAATCTTTAAAAATAATGTTACCACTAGATTTATTAATAAATTCATAATTTATCAACTTGATTTGAGAGTCACAATTCATAGGGGTATTATTTATATTTCTTTAATTTAGTCAATTTTATATAAGGTTGTCTTTATCCACTTTTTATAGTGATAACCCAACCACCCAAGATTCTACAAATTCTTCATAAATAATTTATAATGTCTTCTATATTTCAATGTAGCAAAATAATGAGAGCTTTTATTTTATACCTCTTATAAAAATGATATAACCAAGATATTCTATATTATTACATCTAAAATTATCTCAATGTTATTTTTCAAAATATTATCTCAAATTAATTTCTCCATGATATATTCAATACAAGTTAGTATAAAGAAAAATGTCTCATTTTTCTATTCATCATACATGGTTTCATTAAAAATAGGTTGTCTCATCACTAAATCCATATGACAAATAAACACAAAAAAATTAGAGATTGAAATAAAAATCATAAATATTGGTATTTGACACCACTTCCTAGGACAAAGATGAATATGTTCACCTTGATAGTGGATCATGAATCTGGGTGTTTCTTAATTAAAAACTTCTCTTTGATCACCATAAATCCATTAATAGATCTTTTTCTCTCATTATAAGGAACATATTCATAATCTCACTCGTTATGTTTTTCTCACTTAAACATACAAAATTGAGAAAATGAAATAAAAAAATCATAAAAGTATTTTACTTCATATTCCATAAATGGATCCTTCTAAAGAGAAAACACGAGCAATGTGTTGATGTTCCAAAATCCACTATAACACAACTTCTATGAACACAAATTTTATGTTATGGTCATTATATGGTAATGTGAACATCCTTTTAATAATTTAGAAAAGACACAATATTGATCTAATGGTCACAACCTCTTCTTATTCTTTGTAAACTTCTTCATGTAAGTCTTCATAAGTTTATATATTTTATGGTATTATCAATAGTTTATAAACATGAAGGTCTCAATAAAATAAACTACTCAAAATCTTGTAAAATTCATTATAATTCTTGATGTGATGCTCCAATGAAATTAATATGTTGATACATTTTATTCAAAAAATATATCAACAACATATTACTAGGTAATTTAAAAAAATGTCTCGAAATTATATTTATAGAAACACTAAATTGTTATAGATATAGTGATAATAATCTATGCTATATTCTTACACTTTATTGTCCATCTTAGGATTCTAGATTATTTTATCCACTCACCACTCTTTCTTTTCCCTTAATCATAATTAAAATGATATTCTCAAAAAATAGATATTAAAAAATTCTTTTTCTATCCTTTTCCTTAAATAAATATTTTAATATTATTTCAGATCTCTCTCTTTCTACAACTTATATAATTAGTTTTTATATATCTATTTAAACCAACTTACATTAATCTGATGATTATTATTAATTTAATTCTCTTTAATTATTCATGATTAATCTTTATGTTCATACATTTAATGTGGTCAAAATTCATGTATTCAAATATGTTTCATCTCTTGAAATCTTAAGCAAAAAAATCCTTTTAAAATTCAAACCAAAACATCGATAAAAAAATTCAATATTCTTATTCATGATAAAATTATATTAATTTTAGAGTGATGTTATGTTAAAACTAGGTCCAGAAATATCAACAAGATATCCAAGTAAAAACACTAAAAAATCTATATCGGTATCCCCATTACGATCTCATTCCAGGACAAGATTTTGGAATGATTCATTCTTTTATAGTGTGAATCCTTAAAGCATAAAATAAGGAATAAAATTCTTACATTTAATAAAATAGATGTTATGAATGTATGTACTTTTAAAATACACACTTTTCCCATTTATACCCTCACAAAAATCAATATTTAAATCTTACACATAAAACATTATAGGAATCTGTATATTAATTTCAATTTAATACTTCATGGAAAATGGTTTAAAATTATTAAAATAATTCTTATTATTTCTTATTCATGAGACACAAAATATTTAGATCACATATGTGATATTTTGAAATACCTAAGTTACTATTACATGTGTTTTTATTACTCAAATGTAGATCTTGAATATCATAGATGACTCTAACATAGCTCTTGAAACACTCAGAATACTCTGATGTAGTCTTTTTTTAATCTCACATACAATAATATATTCCACCTTAATTTAACATAGTTTAAAATTTACTGAGTTAATCTCACAAAATGCATAAAAATTCACTTTACTATAATGTAGTGAATTTACACACCCACACATTTTTTTTATTTATACATATCTAATTTATTGGATTTTTATTCTTAAATGGAAATATTAAATGTAGAAATACTATAACATAAAATACATCACACAAATTTAATGTTTTATATATATTAAAAAATATTTTACACACATAAATTATTTAAACATTGGTTTAATGATGCACATTCTTTATAATTTTCTAATAAATCATATGTAACTATCTATATTTATTGATATTTCACTTAAACCTTCTCCAAACATATTAAAACCCACTCAATATTCTTCTAAAATTAGAATATACTTGAATATGATCATTAATATTCAATAATATTTCACTAAATAAATATTTCACATTATTCTTCATACGTCTCATTACAAACCCATTTGTAACAATGTTAGTCTTCTTCACACAACCAAGCCTCTAAGGATTCCTCTCAAGGTATTATTCAAATCCTCAAATTTTAATGCCATATTTAAAATTATTCATCTACCAACATGGATTATGTTATCCATTTAGTGATAACCATTCTCTTTTTCATCAAAAGAAATGCACATCATGACTTCTTAATCCAATAATAAATTCATCTGTAACTGATAACATATATGACTAATAACATATTTTTTTTAATATAATGTAATGGATATGATAATTTCTATTTTCTTTTTATTTATTCATAAATTTTGAAATTTCCTTATATTATTCACACCTTTGTTTATTTTAGAGGATACCTTCCCAATTCTTCCATCCATTTCATCTTGCTTAATTTTTTTATTCCATTTAATTTATTTTTAATATTAATAATATTTCTTCTAATGATGATACAATTCCCTTATGTTTATCAACTTTTTTTTTTATAAATATTAGCATATATTTATAATTTATTTTTATATATTTTACTATATTATTGATTATATGATATTATAATTGAGATTTTTATACTACTCCTATCTTCTTCATCATAGGATACTAGTGGTATGTTTTTTGATTCTTCTATGATCAATATAATATTTATTTTCAATGTGTTTCCTATATTTTTTAAGAAATTATAATATGAGTAGAGGTTGGGGAATTACACAACCCTCTAATTAATTGGGTAAATATTTTATCGAATGTGATACTATATATGGGTAATATGAGGAGATCATATCCCCACATGGTATGTTTCAAGGGATTCTATACAGTATAAAAATAATGGTCAAAGTGATTAACTGCCATCCCATGATCATTCCTTTATGGGAAAATGAAACATATTAAAACTGAAAATTAATAACTTCTACAAAATGTTCATTTCACAATTGAAGAAATTACATCATCTTCTAACACCTTTAAATAAGTTTGATGATATCAGTTGTGGTGGTAGTTTAAATCCTACCACTTTTATAGTTATCTACATTCTAAGCTAAACTATTAATTATATAAATAGGATCCACCATTCCATTATAGAATTCTAGTTTCTTAAGAAAAAAATAATAGGATGGAGATTTCTTAGGTTATGGGAGGTATCATCCATGCATCAATCTTGTACATTCAATAATTTATGTGTTATAAAGCATTATTTAATACCTTCCTAGTTTTTTCATTATATTCATACATATTGCGGGATCCTCTTGTTATATCCCATGTAACAAATCCTTTAAGGACATTTAACAGTGTAAGAACATGTGGGTAATTAACTCTTGATGTTTGGATGCCACATGTATTATATCCATTTATCAATGAATCATTTCATATGATTCATTGAAATGCATGTGGAATGTAATTTCATTATACATATTATAAGACACCTAAATTATTGACTATGACTTCATGGGGTCGATGAAGGGGGTGGAATGGTTTCTTAAACCATCAAATATGATTCAATATAATTATATATAATGCCTTCTTATAAGCATCACATGAAAAATGGTCTAAATACATGCATTATTTTTTGTTATATCATTAATTAAAATATACATTATATACATATATACATACACATATCATATATATATATATATTAGTGTTATAGGTCATATTCCATTCAATATTCCACATACACTAAAGCCTTTAAGATTTTCAGCCATTCTAAATTATATCATGTATCCCTACGTCCATCAATAGAATATCATGCTAGTGAGAATTCTTATATATTCCATTTTTCCAATACATCGAGTGGCCACGGGACATTGTGTATGTTAATCTTGTATAGCCAACTCATATGTTCTCAACTATCTAGAATAATACATGAATATTCTACATTTCATTCACCTTAAATGGATGAGTACATCACATTCCCCTCACCCATAAAGAAAATAACATCATAACTACTATCTAGGTGAGGATGTACGCTCCTTAGTCTATCTCAATTTTTGTCCCATATTTCATACTTTTCATATAAGAGGTAAAATCCCATATTTGAAGAATTATGACCAAAAACATGATAAATAACATAACCAGCCACCCCCTAATTATCAAATATGTAATATTTTTCTAAGAAATATATAAAAGTATGTAGGTTCTCATGTGAGGTATCTCGCTTAAATCTAGTAATGGTAACCTAATATGATCCATGAATCTATAATATACAAGAGACATAGTTTATGACACTCCATGTAGCATATATAGTGGGTCAATAAGTATATTAAAATTCTTTTTATGCCTTAAGATCACATTTAATATCCCATATAAGAATTATACTCACATTACCCTTTACATTATATCACAATTTGTAAAACACCATAGTGAAAATTGGTTAACGTTAACTCAAAGTCATACTTTGAGAGGTTAATTATCATTACACTCCATGAAGTGTATATCTATATATTAATTTATATAGAAAATACGAAATAATGATAAAATAAATATTTCTTTTTATATATTATGTTTTATATTTTCAAAATGATTTTAAAAATACATAAAACAACCCAATATAAGAACATTTTTATCATATCATATATGATGGAATTTCATGTCATCATACTGTTTCTTTTCACTTATCTAGGTAATGCTTACTTATTCAAAATATATGTAATTAATTTCATATATATATGTGATCACCTGATAACCCCCCCTGCACCTACACACTAAACTCTTTAGTGAATAAATTCCATAAAGAATATATGTTTAAATAATGGTAATATTTGTTAATAATATTCCTAAAGAAAAATTACATATATATATATATATATTTAATCTTATAAAAACATTATAACATTAAATGTTATGATTTAACTTATAGTTTTATTCTTATATACCTTTAAAATTTTAATATAATCATCCTTGTAAAACTATTATATCACAAATTTTCCTTGAATAATAGGTCAATTTACATTAATATTTATAATCACATTCAAATATTTATTAAGAAGAAGATATATTCACTTTTTACAGTAACTAAATGTAACTATTTAAAAATATTCCTATTATTAAATATTCTAATCTATTTAGGATATAAGTTGAAATTAACTTAATATTAAAATGGTATAGTCTATTATTTTTTATCTTGGGACTTCTCTATGTTTAAAAATAGTCCTACTAACCACTAAGACTATATATTCTATTCTTAATATCATGTTAAGAAACAAAAACTATTTTTTTTGGGAATTCACATTTATCTCTATTAAAAGGGAATAAAAATATTGTTTCTATATTGTTTATAGAATTCTATGTGTTTTGAACAATTTACAGTAAAAAAGACTATTTATAAAAATATTCCATTGGCGGGGGGCATAACGTCTTCCTATATATTTTAAATAAATTTGTTAAAAAAAATTATCTGTGATAAAAAATAATTCACTTATATCATTTTCAACGCATGTTATAGATTCTAGAGAATATTAATCCATTTCTATAAAATTAAACTTCACATTTTTTTCATACTATCTTTTATGTAATGAATAACTTCTCATATCATATAATAGAAATGACATGATGTGACACTTTAAAGTCAATATTGTTATTAATATTATTTTATTTTGGTATATTATCGATTCTTTTATATATTTTTTGAGTCTTATCCCTTTAGTTAAATTATTTAAAGATTTTTGATATTGAATAGTTAATACATGGTAAGTATAAATCGTTAGATAACCATGAAACCCATGCTTCGAACATAACAGTGTTATTTTCTATGGTTAGTTCATCATTTTCAAAGCTATGTGTGGTTTTTGAGTAAACTATACAACCCATTTTACTCTAAGTGAGAACTAGGATGGTTGTAACCTTGTTATAAATATTCATATACCAAAACTATATGGGATAAAGTGATATTCTAGTGGAAGATACACAGTTTACAAAACAATATTTCCTAAACTTGAAGGATACTGATGTTTGAAAAAATATATATTTTTCAATTAAACCCCCAACAATTTTTTAGGGGAGTTTGGCCACTCATCCTCCCCTGTTGTCTCAACAGACTATGGATATCACAAGAGAGTTTCCCTCTCCTCCATACATTATATTTTGGGCTCCATCCATAAATTTCGAGAGGATTCTCCAAGTTAACCCCTCTTTTCACTATCAAATACCCTCTCATTTCGTTATTACTCTATTTCCATTTGGTTTCATTATCTACCAAGAACCCTATACAATATAATGGTCATATTTAGGGTTTGGGATGACTTAACCATGGGTATTCTTGAATTTTCAGGTCTTTGGAGGGTATTCCTTGATTGTTTGAGTGTTGGTCAGACAAAGAGACTTGATGTGTCTTGATTTTCACTGGTTTGAGATATTTGTTTCGATAATATTCCTTTATTTTTGGAATATTATTCTTTGAATTTAGAAACTCATTGTATGTTAAATTATTTCTATCTATATCTTTTTAAATGAAATTATAAATTTTTGAGAAAAAATTTGATGCATGTAATGAAAGGTTTTTTTATGAATTTCAGGATTTTTTTATTAATTTAAAGTTTTTTTTACCAAGTCCTTAGTATACTTTATAATGGGATTATTAAAATGGTTTTTAATAATAAGTTTTTTCCTTTGGGATTTATTTTTTCAAAGAATGTTTCCACATTTTCAAAGAATGTTTTCATTTTTCGAAAGTTGTTTGTGCTCCGGTGTATGTAAATTATTTTTTCAAATGATATTTTAATTAATGGGAAAGGACTTGGGGTCTTGAGTAAGATTTAATGTAAATTTTCATTTTCCAATTTAATGGTAAAGGGCGTATAGATCATGAGACCCTAGTTAATTCCCTTTATATTTATTTTTCCCATTATAGGTTGGTCTACAGGGGGATGTTGGATGTAAGGTGTGGGATATTATTGTATTTATTTTTGTAACTCTCTCAACTACTGACTCATATACTTGGTTTTTTGATCATGGTAATCCTATGTAATTATGTAGATACATCTACGAGTGAAAACTATAGTTTAGAACACGAACTATATGGTGTAGGAAATGTTGTAGTTTACTGATCCTAGATAGTTTGTCTCCATGGTAGATTCATGATATTTGGGTACTTAGAAATAATTACTAACTATATGGGACAATTAGGAAGTACGTATTCTTATAGACCAGTCTGGGGAACATTTCACCTATTCAGCTCACTAATACCTTAGGGCCTATTGGGTAGTCCACGGAATTTCTACCTTAAATGGTGGTTCTTTATGGGATTCCTATTTCATCAATGTTATGTCCCCTTATATTTTTGGCTTATGGAATCACATCCTTTACCTATTCAATTTCTTCCCATAGATATTTTTGTGACCATTTTTAGTGTTATCTTTTCAATCATAGTTCAGTTTGCTTTAAAAATAGTATGAAAGATGATTTTGAAAAAAATGGTTATAATATTTTTTGGGGGAAGTGAAATTAAAAGAAAATGATTTTTTGGTTTACTAATGTGTTATTAAGAAAGTTTTTTAATTTGGTTTTTGACATTGGTTTTCACAGTTTCCATAAAATTGTAATGATTATTTCTTTGGTTTTATTTGGGTTTCATCTTATGTAGTTTAAATAGAAATTGATTTTATTCATTATAAAAAGAAAATTTGATTTCTTTTTTATATGGACACAATGTTTGAAATAGTTATTTTTTTTATTGAATTTCAAACTAATATTCATGGAATGTTTAATTAAAGTAAATTCATAGAATCCTTAGTGGGACTCTAAAAGGCCATTTTGTTTACACCCTACATACAAACTAAGGTTTGTGCATATATGTTGTCCCTATTATTTCATCACAATTCATGGCCTTCCTTTATATTTTTTATAACTCTCTTGGGTTTATGATGACGAGTTATCATGTTGATGAAAAACATGGTTTAAATAGATATCACTTCAGAGAATGGTTTTATTTGGCTTTTTTCATGTTGTTATATTCAGGTAATATGGTCTTCATGTGTTTATTTATATTTATTTTATTATATTTGGTTATTATATTACTTTAAGAGGTTGGATGTGAATTATATTATTCAGATGATGTTTATTAATGAAACATGTCAAATCATTATTTTTTCGACTAATTTAACACATTGGGTATGTTTTTTATGTTATTCTAATTGTCATATTTTTTATCAGAAACTAATATAAGGGTTGTTCATGATTCTTTTCAATAAAATGTACTTTTGTGTGTCAACTATTATTTTATGGGGACATCATTCCCAAAGATATTTTTTCATGACAAAGAACTAGTTTCTATCCCATGGGGATGAGATATACAAATCTATCCTAATGAAGGTCCAAATTGAGTGAATTTTATAATCATCCCTATTCGGGGTTTTTATAGTTGATGATACAAAACATTTTCATAAATCCATATGATAATGATAAATTATATTACATTGACATATTTAGAATAAAAACTCTTTTCTTCATCACATGAATGAAGAAGGCATTATTTTTCAATCTTTCCCTTGATTTTGAGCTCATGTACATTTAAAAAACTTGTTAAATGCACATTGAGTATAAAATAAACTTTTAAATAAACGAATAAATGTCTATAAATTTTATTTACAACATGGAATTTCCACAGATAATCATAAACTCCATCAAATATCCCAAATAATTCCATCTTATGGAAATATCACCTCTCTTCCTAATTTTACGTGTATGTTCCAATAACCACAAATTGTAACTTAGAGAAACATTATTGGACTCTATAACAAAATAGTATTATTATGGTTGAAAATTTACCAAATTACTTTGTCTATATAATAAAAAACCAAAAAATCTCATTACTATTTTATCTATTCTCAAATTTTAAAAAAAATTATTTAAACTACTCGTTAAATTCATTTAACTTGTAAAAAAATTTTCAAAGATGAGAATATAATGAATTACTTAACCAAAATAATCATTTTTAGTATCAATAATTCATTTAAATACTAATTCATATTTATTATATAATTAGATACTAAAATTAGTTATTCATTTAGCATCAAATTACTTGGATACCATAACTGAATCATTTTATTCTTCACAAACATCTAGATTTATGTGTTTAATAACAATAACACATGGTTACTTTGGAAGGTGTATCTATAACACAAATAAATTTCTTTATTTGTAGTAACTATTCTTAAGTTACTAGTATAAAGAGTTGATTAAATTAATATTCTCCTCCCAAATATTAATATCAAGATTATGTTTGACAATGATTAAATTTATTTGGAATAGAAGCCTTTATCTGATTATTATCATGTTTTAATTACCTATTAATAAAGAATTACAACTAAATGGGATCCCACTAAAATTGTGACTCATTTTAAACTAATTATATAAATTATTAGTCTAATAACTATATCTCCTCATGGTTTCTAGTATTTTTCACATAAATAATCCATGATTAAACCTTGTATAAAAAACATATCCATCATATAATATATAATCCATAGAGAATAGATTGGATAAAATATTTATCTAAATCTAGCATATGTATCAACTAAATTATGTTCCTATGGTATTCTTACTATTATGTTTTCCTAGCTATGTGTAGCCCAATATAAATTTCAATAATAGGGATCCTAACCATTAGGATTACCTGATTACTTTCTTTCCCTGGATAAGATATTTTATGGCCACATAGCTCTTAGGTTCACTGATACTAAATGATCAATGTCTTGATAATTTCCTATTTAGAAGGAATCTAACACTTATTATTTAAAGTGGATTCATTCGTATCATATTTTATCTTATTATTCCCTTTTATGTATATTTTCTTATTAAAATGAAGTTTTTGGAATCTATATTTTTCTCCCAAACCAGTATGTTTAATCCATAATGAAGTGTTACTATTTACACAACCCATAGATAATCTTATTATTACAAAAATAGAATCCAAATTTAAAACCCAACCTAAGTAACCAAGAGTTAGTGGATTCACTATTATATTGGTATAAAATACAAATGTTTGTATCCCACAAGACCCAAGATTTTATTATCCTTATGAGACTAGATGGAAATATGACTCTCATATTACATTTAAAAAATAATATTAAACTTAAAATCTTAGAAAAAACATTATTATTTATTTTTTATATCCCTAAAGACATTCAATTTTTCCTTATGGCTCTATTGAGGATATGAAAAAAAAGGGTGGGCTCAGAAGCAGAGTGAGGGAAAATATACCAAAGAATCTATCAAAGAAATATCAAGGAATGAATAATATGAGAGAGATAAATAATAATAAAATATTTTATATAAATAATAAAATAAAAGAGTAATATATACATGGATGAAATAGAACCATAGATAATTATATGGACAATAGTTACTACATTCATAGTGATACAATTCATAATTTCATACATCTTAATCTTACAATCATGGATTCATTCCAAGACATCATATATAAAAAGGGAAGGAATACCCCAAATAAACATTTTAATTTTTCTTAAAGAAGCCTAATTATACATTTAGGTTCAATATATTTTGGTCCCCACCCATAAATAAATTAATTTAAATGCATTCATAATATGAATGATATAAATAAAAAATATAATACATAATCAATAAACATTAAAAATTAATAAAAATAAATATTGGAACACTAACATATAGAATGTAAATATTTACTATAGTAAAAAACTGAATAATTTGAGCATAATTAATACAGAAAAATAACATGGATGACACCAGTAGAGAATATCTACATTAGATCATAAAAACATCAAAAGATGATGAAAAATATGAAAACACATTTTTAAATACGTCAAGAGGTTTCTTTGAAAAAAATATATACTTTTATTATGAAAATTTTTAAATAAAAAATATTATAATAATGATAACATAGAAATTATAATTAATAAAAAATATATTCAAGAAGGAGAGAAAATGATTCCATGTGGTGGATATTAAAAAATATTTTCACACTTTTATAACAAAATTTAAAAAAATGTTAAAAATATTAATTAGTAGAATTATTTAAAGAAAGTAAAAGTTAATAGATAATGAACATTAATTATTATTTAAGGTTAGGTAATAATATTATTTAAATAATATATATAATATTTATATAAAGGAAAAATATTCTCAAACAGAAAATTATTATAAGGACAGTTCTATTTTTTGGAATCCATTCTAATGAATCATGAATAAAAGAGAATAGAAATGGAAATAAGTCATATAAATAATCTATGGAGAATAATATAGAATTTGTTTTAGAGAGAAAGAATATATTTTTTCCTTAATTAAGGATTTATAAATAATTAATCTTGGATTCAAAGTAATATTGGAAAAATAACTCTAACCTCAGACTTCCACTTAGTGCAATGTTATCTAACTTCTATGTATGATAAATTTAGGTTTAATTATTTAAATAAAAACACTATTCATATTAATTTTACTTCACAATATCCATTTATAACTCCTTATTACCTATAAATTAATTTCTAATCATTAAAAATTACTATTAGGGAGTTAAGAGTTTTATTTCCCTTGCACTATTCAGTTTGGTGTTTTCATTCCTTGATTTTTGTTCATGATCTAATCATCTCAAAAATCTTAATTCTGATGTAATTCATGTGTACCATACAATTGAATAGTCATATGGTTATTTCAAGGAATTTAAGGTGACGGTTTCAGTGAAATGCTTAAAATTCCCCTTTCTATAGTGATTATTTAATTAAAAAGGTAATTTAATTTATTATTAAATATACTATTGAATCCTACTAGACTATAATTAATAAAACATATTAAATTCATCATAATAATATATCATCACTAGAATTTATTTTTTCTTACTCATTCATGATAAATACATTATATCCCTATCCATGTTGGTGGTAAAATTGACTAATATAAATTTTATAAAATATTAATGGGTTTATTTTATTTTTTGTAAATGTGATAAATCAGATTAAAGTAGAGGTAGATGATGAAGATAATAAAAGATAATAGTAATAATTTATTACTTACAAAGTGTCTTAGTATGATTGTTTTAATTTCTTATATTTTAGGATGAACATGTTTATATAATATTATTTATAAAATGGGAAAATTACCTTTCCAAAACAATAATAATGTTATAAATATCACATTTATTGAAAAAAAAAATTTATAATAATACATGTTAGTCAATGATGAAAAATAAAATATTTCATTCTTGGAGGAAGTAATCTATACATAGAACAAGTGACATTTTCATTTTCAATGGATGAGAGGGTGAACTTTTAAAATTAGTCTTTTACTGTTAACCTAAAATCAATCTTTCAGAATGTTCCAAAAAAATTACTATCAACTAATTTCATACTTTTAAACCCAAATATGATATCAGTTTAGTCAAATTTAAATTATAAAACCTATTATTGTTAATAAAACCCACTATCATAACATAATGTTCATTGTGAAATAGTTTAGGGATATATTTTTTAACTAATATAGTATAATATCATGTACTAAATTATCCACCATAAGTAATTTCATCCACGGACATTGATATAAATCAGGTCATAAATAAATTTTTGTAACATTACATCATTGAATCTTTAGGTTCCCATGTTAATTCCTAAATCATATGATTATTCTAAAATACTTTCACCATACGAGTTATAAAATTATACAAAAATTTCTCTCGAGCTTCAAGAATATAGATGGGATCTTCATTATAAGATGATTCAGGTTTCAACTCTATTTCTATAGTGATGAGTACATGCATTGGGTCTGACATGTACTTTCTCAAAAGATAAATATAGAATTCATTATGAACTTTGGAGAGGTTATCTAGAAGAGCCATATGATATGACACAACTAAAACTGTCTTTAATATTATATAAGGCTTGATGTAACTTGGACTTATCATCCCCTTCTTACTAAACCATATAAATCTCTTCTATAGATATTCATTTAGCATTAAATTATTCCCACTAAAAAATCTATGCCCTTACTCCATTTATCATTAAATATATTTTGTTTTTTGTGAGTTTTATTATTGTAATTATGTTTATATTACACTTTAATAGTATTATCCTCAATAATATATAGTCCCACTAACTTTCTATCTCTAACCTCATTCCATTAATTTGGGGTACAATATCACTTCCCATACAATGCTACATGTGGTGGAATCTAACTACCTAAATGGAAGTTATTATTATATAAAAAACCACTCAAGTTAAATACTAGTCCCATGTTCCTTTAATATCAAGGGAGTGTGATCTCAACATATATTAGAATTTCTAAATAGTCAATTCAAATTTCCCACTTGTGTGAGGATGATAGGTAGTGCTAAAATGTATATTAGTTTTTTGAGAGCCTTATGATTACTCTAAATTTTTTATTTGATTTGAAGGTCATGATCTGATAGAATTTATATAGGGGGGCCATGAAGTCTCATATCAACATCAATAATGATTCAACCATGTCATTCAAGTGTTAAATCCTCCCTTATTGCTATGAAATGTATAGACATCATATGGAGATCGAAAATGACTATTATAGTGTCATTCCTCTTAGGATTTATGGAATGTCTAGTGAAAAATCTCATTATAACATTGCTTCACTTATATATTATTATGGGGAGAGGTTTCATGACTCACTTTGTATATTATCCTTCAGACATTACCAAATAGTACACAAAGAATTTGGAAACATAGTCCATAATTTTCCACTTCCCACTATCCCATAAAAATATCTTAAATCCATGTAAATAATTATGCTACTAAGATATAGAGAGAAATTTGGGATATTTTATTTATCTAAAAATTCCATATTCATGTCAATTATGGATGTAAGGTATAGTCTGTTTCAAAACCTTAAAACAGCAAATATATATTTTCATCCTAGAAATCCCATCACTTTATTGGATTTAATCTTCTTTTGTAAACCCATATCATCCTATTGATACATATTTATCTTCACTAAAAAATATAGTCTGTAAATTTCTTGGAAAATGAATAATTTTCTCCTTGAATAATAATTACCATATCCAACATTACTAAATTCATGATTGTAGGATCTTGGTTTATCCAAAGAATCATCAGAACACCATGGTCCTTCTAACTCGGTGCATCAACAAGATTTTTTTTACCGTTAGTGAAATAGTGTATTGGGTATTTATTTTTATTAAATAGTTTAAACAATAACCTTTTCTTCATATTGACCTCTTTATAAGGGAATATGTACTTCAAAATTTGGTGATATGAATATATGTCACATATTTTACCATAGAGATAGCGAGTCAATATCTTTAAGGAAACATTATAGTTTCTAATAAGATAACATGACTTGTATTTTTTTTATGGATCCTCAGTTGATCTGATTTATAAAAAACCACTATATCTTTTTGGATATGGACACAACCTATTATTTTCTTTGTTTCATCACTATATATGACAAATCCTTCCTTTTCTGGATGAAAATTCAATTCCATGAAATTATAAAATCTCCTCATTATATCCTAAAAATTTTCTTCACTTTACATTTACCATTGAAACTTGGAACCTTTAATTTTCATCGTGTTATATCGGGTATCTAATTAATAAAACATTCAACCCCCCCCCAATATTAATGTAAAAGCTAAAGAAACTTTGTATCTCAGTTCTATTCAACATTGGAGTCCATTATTTTACCAATATTGTCTTTTAAGGAAAAATAGATATTTAGTACTTGGACAAAATATGGCCAAGAAAAGAAACTTATGGGACCCAAAATGAACATTTACTAAATTTCTAATATAAAATGTTTTCTTTAAGAGTCTTAAGAGTTATTCAATAGTGTTTCTAGAGTACCACATATATTTTAGAGTATATCAATATTTCATTAATGAATACCACCATGAAGTTATCATTATAGTCCTTGAATACTATATTCATAAAATCCCAAAACACATGGGGTGAATAAGTTAATAAAAATGAAATTACTATAAACTAATTATTTTCACAACTTGTATGAAATTTTCCCATTTTTATATCATCATTCTTTACCCTAAATTTATAATAACTAGATAAATGATCAATCTTTGAGAAATATCTAGCTCACTAAAGTTGTTCAAATAAGTCACTAATACATGGTAAATAGTACTTATTCTTTATTTTAATGGCATTAATTTAATTATAATTAATGTAAAACCTCATATAATTATCCATTTTCTTACCAAATAGTATAAGGGATCTCCTTGGTGAAACACTAGGTTGCGTAAATACCTTATCCCATAACTCAAGTGGTAATTTCATAAAATCCACTAATTCCACTAGTTTGAATCTATATGGAGTTGTAGATATCGGTTTTGAAATAAAAACTAAGATAAATAGAAAACTCAACTTCATTTTGAGGTGTTTTCTCAAGTAATTCTTCTATAAATACATCATTATATTCTTAAAAAATAGGAACATCCACTATTCTCATGTTGTTTTTCCCATCAAAATAGTATTATTTCACTTCTTATTCACCCAAAATTTCATTAAATTTATCTACTGAAGATGGATCTGAAAAATTATATAATAATGAAATCTCACCTCTAAAAATATCGGATTTAATGCCTCTTTCAAAAATAGTAATCATGTTTTTTATAAAATTAATTTTTTCATTATATTTTAATATCAGATCCTTACTATGGATTATATCAAAGTAAAGTATAAGTACAAGTTCGCAAATAGAGAATACAAATTCATCTCAATTTATATTTACAAATATATCTTGATTATAATAATATTTCCACGATGCATATTTATTGAAATCTCTTATCTCATAGTGTCAAGGCATGATTCATTGTTCATAAAAAACAAACAAGATATAAAATAGGGCATAGAACCATAACCAAATAAATCATTTTTTGACATTGATTTTATAAACAAAGTACCCATTATCACATAATTTGAAAATTAACCCTCAGTTTTAGAAATCAGATAATGTCAACCTTTCTCTTAGCCTCTTTTGAGGTAAAATCCCATGATTCATGGGGTGTCAGTTTGAATTGTTCCATATCTCCTTAGATTTGAATCATTATACTTAGGTGGCTTCTCCCTTTCCTTTGGACTCATAAACATGAAATAATATTCCTCCATACTAGAATCAAACATTCATTCTCTTAATGAATACAATAGGGTGTCTATTTCTACAATAATTATATTTTTGTGATTCCACCCTTCCCTTCTTACACTTAGTCTCTTTATAGAGTGCTGATGCATTCTCTTTTTTTGTTATTTCCCTTGAAAATATAATACTTTTAGAATTCACTCTATGTCTTTATGGAACTTGATACTATATCCTAGTACATTGAAAATGTTAGAGAGGTCAATTCCATTAAAATTATATGCTTTATCCTATCAAATAAGTGACCTTCCATACTTCATGGATTATGTACATAATTAGTCGAATGAGTTATTAACCTTATAAATTAACATCCATATTTAGAAACATTTTCCTCTTACTTTTGACTTAATTTGAGGAATTTATTTTCTAAATTAGAACATTTTATGTGAGGAAATCTTTTTTTAAAAAAATTACATTAAAATACTTTCATTTTACACTCTCTATCACCTCCACCTCTTTAGCGTGTTGAGTTAATAGCCCCCATTACCCAACATATCCCTTTAGATGATAAAAAACATGATAAATTTCTCACTTTCATTACTTCCCAAAGTGAGAAATATTTTTTCCTAGAATATGATCTACTATTCATCTACCAATGGATGATTTCTCTCATTAGATGATGGTGGATGATGTCACATGAAGAATACCAACATTATTTCACTATATTTTGGGTTGTAAATTTTATCAATAAAAGCAAGGTTATTCATCTAAACCTATGTACACTACCCTGATATAATTATGGTTCTCTCAAATCAAGAACCATTTTATTGATTACATTGACTTTTTTATGACATAAATCTATATATATTTTATGGGCATTGACATGGTTTTTATTCCTTACTCTAGGATACTTTTATAATAATTGGAATACACTAGATTAAAACATAAGATTATGAATATTGAATCATATAATATAACTCCTATATAAATAAAATATTCTATATTTTTTTTAAATATCATATGGTTTTATCATAATGATTATGTTATCAAAATATGTTCTCCTAGATCAAGTTCTCATGGTTTATATTAAACTTACTCAAATACCAACTATAACAACCATGACTCTAGAAACCTATATTCATTTTTAAATTAATTAAATTGGTATATAATGAAAAGTTTCACATCCTATAGTATCCAATAGTTTAATATTATTTATAGATTACATAAATGCATGATTATCATATTACTTTTGAAACTATAAAACTCCACTTAAAATCTAAGTGATAAATTTATTATTTCCTCTAGTATATCTCTAAAATAATTTAGAGATAGATTTTTTTAATATTATGGATAGTAAAAAAAATAAAATTTTGACCTCAATATGCTCATTAAGGGAAAACCTATAATGAACACTATCATAGATTAATCAAGTTTCAAATAATAATAGAGAGGTAAATAATTTTCAAATATTTCATATAACGAAGATCTTGAAATAAGGATATATCCATTGATAAAATAACAACACATGTAATCATATGAAAAAAATAACCAGTTTTATTTTGATATAATGTATAATTTTAACCACCATAATCTTATTTTCAATGCCTCATTCCAAGACATCACACATAAATAGGTACAACATATGCCAAAAAAATTCGAATAATTTATCTCATGAGACCTAATGATCCATAAAAAGGATATGAAATTATGATACATTACCATAAATAAATAACTAAAGTTAATTAATCATATTAAATTAATTAATAAATAATACAATAAATAATAAATATGTCTTAGTAATAAATATACATCCATACTAATAAATTGTCATACAAAATTCAAATACTTTCCTTAATAAACAAGTCAAATGAAATGATTATAATAAATCCAATGAAAGATATTTTATGGTATCATTATAAAATATCCCAAATTTGGCATAATAAATTTATAATAACATAAATTTCTTTTACTTAAGTATTTATACATAATTAATCTTGAATTAAAAATTAGATTAGAAAAATAATCCTTACCTTGGAATTATCCTTAGTTAGACGTTCTCAAAATTACATTAATTATTAATTTTAGTTTACTATATAAAAAACCTTATCCATATTTGTTATACTTCATACCATCCATTTATAATTCTTTATTATCCATATATTAATTATTTATCCTTGAAAATTACAATTTTTTGTTCACTATTCTCCTTACTGTGAATGCTTCAGTTTTATAATCCTAGTCCTTAAGTATATTTTGTGGGATAATTTTCAAAATCATTTTAATTATAATTTAAGTCATGTTTTTCAAATAATTATAGATTCAAATATTCAATTTACAGTCCTTATGGTGACAGTTATCATAAAATACTTAAAAATCCCCTATTCGAGTAATTATGAAATTAAATAAGGAATTAAATTTATTGTTAAATACATTTTTTAAATGTAATAATATATATTTATTAAAACTTCCTAAACTCATAATTATTAAATATTTAGTAATAGTATTTATTTTTTCTTACTCATTCATAAGATAGATGTCCATATCTATACGAGTGGTAAATCTAACCAAAATAAGAGCATGTTATAACAATTAAAAGAGCACAAACATGTTATTGAATAGTGATAATATAATTTTTAAACAATATTAATGGTTTAGAAACAATTTTTAAAATTTAAAAATAAAATTCAAGATGTATAAGATAATGAAGATAAATATAGGATAATGCTAAGATGTTTTTACTTATAAAGTGTCTTGGAAAGATGGTTTTAAGAAGTAAAATTTATAAAGATAATTTATTGTTAATATTATAAACAGAATGAAAAAATTACCTGTAATAAAAATTAATAATTTTATAAAAATAATATTTATTCACTAAATCAATTTTTATAACCATCCATGTAAATAAGTGATAAAAAAAGAAATACATCATTTGGGTATGTGATAATTTTCACGTAGCATAGGTGATATTTTCATTTTCCAATATATGAGTGGGAGGTAAATAATAGTAGTTACATAAAATTAATAAAATTGAAGTATATTATTGGAACTATTTAAATTATATTATTATGGTTATAATTGGTTTTTAGGAGGTGAAAATATAAAGAAACATAAAATAGCACAGTTAATAAAATTACCTCGTCCTTCCGTATCCACCTTTGGGTTGCAACTTACGCCTTCCTAGATTTGTCTTTTTGGAAGACCATAATCTCTAGTATGATTAAAATAGTATTACGGAGGTATTTTTAACATGATTAGTTTATGTAGGGTATTTTTTATGTGAAGTGAGGTGGTTAAGGGATCCTTTTATAAGTGATAGGAGAGACAAATTTATAAATACTTATGGCATCAAATTAAAATAAATTTTATTTTCAATGAATGTGGAACAAAATTAACATAATTTTTAAGATAGGTAAAAGGAGGGAGATAATTCACTCCACAAATCAAAATAAGATAAATTTCTGTGATGTTTTTGTCCTTATCAATTAGTTTAACCCCTATATTAACCCTTTTAACCTTTACTATGGTGACAAACTTTTACCATGATGAGTAATTTTTATGAAAAATAAAATAAAATAAATCTAAATTACAAATTTGAATATAATGATACCAAATATAAAAAATTATTACATTAAATTAATAAATGTGGTAAAAAATAATTTTAATAAGTGTACAGTTACCATAATGAAAATAGTTTTTTGAAAAATACCTTTTTAAGCATAAAAATGGATTCACATGAAATAATTATTGTAATGCTTCACATTATATTTATTGAATTATTATTAAATAGATAATTTTTTTATTTTTAAAGAAAGGAAAAACCTAATGAATAATTGTGAATACACTATTATAAGAATATAGTTGTTTTTATTAGAAGAAAATATATATTGGGTTCTAAAATGTAAAACATATACATATATAAATTCAATATAATAATTTTAAATGAATAACTTTAATTTCATAAATACATTTTTTAGAAAAACTCATTAAATTTTTTTATTTCATTCCAATATCTTGATAATTTCATAAAAGTCATAGTATTGTGAAAACTATATTTTTACAATTCACCCAATAATTAATCTTTTTTGAACGTTCCAAAATAAATCACCCAAATCTAATTTATACATTTTAAACCCAAAAATGATATTAATTTTATGAAAATAAAATTATAAAATCTATAATTATGAATACAATACACTATAATGATTGAATGTGTACTTAGAAAACGTTTATGTATATATTATTACCTGTTATAATAGAATATTCAGTATTATACAAAATATATCTACACATACCGAAATTAATCTCTTGAATTTGGAAAATTAAATCTTTATTTAAAGGATTAAAATTATATGTGATTGATAATCTTCACATGACTAAACCCAAATCCATATATATCTAGCCCAAACCTTTCTAGAGTAAGGATTAAGTCTCCATATAAAGGGAATTTGGACATAAATACCTCTACCTAGGGATTATTTAATCAATGGAGAATCCAATTCATCAAAACTATAAATCTTAGCCTGTATAAACTATGCTCACCAAATTTTATCAAGATCATAACTTCGATCAAAAAATTATGTCAAGGTAGATGAAAATTAAATCTTTTATTGATGTACCAAGCATTGAATGCAGATCTCAAAAATTTATAATAATTATTTTAAAAATTTAAACTAAATAAAACACTTATTCAAAATATATATATAATTCATATTCATTAATAATAAACAAGTGAATTAATTTTGATTTGAGTGAAAAATAAATTATTTAGTCATGATAAAACAATATATTAAAATTTCATAAATAAATATTAATTATAAAAATCTTATAAATTAGCTATTAATTATAGGTATTACATAATCTTGAATATAAAAACATAATATTAATTTCATAATATTCTCTTTTATATTATTTATTATATGGAATTTTACACTAAATATAAGATAGCTTCATGAAATATAAACATTTTAAAATCTGTTATTTATTATGTAAACTATTTTCATAACTAAATATCATATTCTAAACATTATTTAAACAATGATCATATCAAATTTTAAAGACAATATTTATAATGTTTAAAATAATTTCTAGATAATGTTTTCTAAATTTAAGCTCTTCAAATTGATCATTATAAACATTTCCTAATTTTATTAAATATATAACCATTATTTTAAACATTATTTCTAATTTAAAAACTCTTTATAAATTACCCCTTTTGATTGCTAAATAAACACTTTATTTATAATTCATTGGTCATGGAAAATTATTTTTTAAAAATTTATTTAATATTAACTTTTAATAATTAAGAAATATCCATCGATAATCATTTCATACAAATTTATTAAATAATTATTCTATAAACACTTAAAATATTATTAAATATTTCTTATATATCATTTTTCTATTATTTATAAATAATTTTGGAATAATTGTTCAATTAAAAATTTAAAATAAAGAAAAATTAAAAAAATATTTATATCACATTCTATGTTTCAACTCATATCGTAAGTTATGGTTTAACTATTTTATCTGTAATATTCTAAAATTTATAAGTATCATATTGAGTATGATAGATCAAATCACCTTAGTAAAATTTTTATTGAGTTTCATTATATCATATTAAGATATGATTCCCTATTTTTCTACTTAGCGTAACATAATCATATTTAATAATTTTCAAAAAAAAAATCCATGAATAATGAGTATTAATAAATTTAAAAAATATGTCATTGTAAAATATTAAATATCATTTACCATAGTATAAAATTTGAAAATAAAAACAAAATTATATATTTAATGGTTGAGTAGTTATATATAATGTGATTTTTAAAATTTTCATTACAAGAAAGAATCAATAAATCCAAGAGCCTAGAAAGTTATAATACCACTGAATGGATTCTTAGGTATCAAAAAATAAGTGAAAGAGTGATTAAATCCCAACCCAAGATTACCAATGAATGGAAATATGAAAAACATATAAACTGGAAATGAATAACTTCTATAAAACATACCTTTCGTCGTACTGACCAGTTCAACATTTTTATACACCTTCATATATGACTGTTGATGATCATTGAAGATAAAGAAAAAAATACTACCACCAATGGATGTATACATAGGCCAAGATGAATAATTATTAATATGAATGTTATTTAGACTTAAACTATGGAATATTATTTCCTAGGAATAAAGGTGGAAGATAAAGAGTACTTATGGAAAGAGAGTTCTTATCTATGCATCAAGATTTTATCACACACATCTTCTATCATATGGATGTTAATTTTATAAAACCTATTGATTAATCTCCTTATATGATTAATTCATTTAATATGGTGTAATAGTGTATGAATTAATGCATTTTTTAGCTCATTCTTCAAATGAATGAATGCTACATGATCTCTATGTTGCATCCCATATGACAGCTCCTTTTATGATAGTCAACTATAGAATTTCATAGAGAATATTAACTCTTAACATTCAGATGCCACATGTATCATAAACATTTCCAAGTGAATTTTATCATTAAATTCATCGAAATAATAGTGATATGTAAACTGATTACATAATTTATTAGACAATAAAATCATATATTGTGACTACATTATGTTTTGAATACAGTGGAATGGTTTCTCAAACCATGAAATATAATTTCATCCAATCTTATGGTATGATTACCTATAATAATGACTTGAAAAATGGGATAAATTAATTCAATATGATTGTTTATAATGAAAAAACTAATATACCTTATATACATATATATCATATATATAAGAGCTTTAGGATAAATCCTTTCAATGTTTTCTTGAGAGTAATCCTTAAATTGTGTTAATGATGTATCAAAATTATGCATGTCTAAAATTATATACCTCGTCCTTATGTTTTCCATATTCATGTGGTTTTTCTCCATTTCATATGATGTGACAATTACCATTATGACTATTCCTATACTCATATTGAATCATTTCTCCATTTATTTCCAATAACTAGTCCCCATACTAGGGTTTTTACCTCACCCATTCCTTAATGTATATCCCCAGGTAATTGTATCTGTAAAGATTATTATAATTTCTCATATAGGGACTATGATGATGGATTTAAATAAGGTTTAAAATTTTATATGTATTAATATTATATGATGTTATTTTTATAAGGCACTAAATATAACTTTATATTTTCAGCTTTGAAGTTGATAATTGTGACCTAATTTTTTACATCAACCCTTACTACATTAAAATGAATACCTAGATCACTTACATATAGTGGACCTATTAGGTTTGGAGTTTTAGATAACTGGTAAAAAAATTACGTAAATAATATGCAAGTTGTCAAAAAAGACTTCTCCCATTTAACCCAACTTTTCTTATTTCACAATAGATCATCAAAATCGTCATTGTGAAACTATTTATAGACATAACTTATCAAAATAATAATTTTAAACCTAGGGAAAAGGAAACATAATAAGGGTAATATAAAATTCTTAGTAATTAAAAAAATAAGAATTAATAAATGAATGTCATAAATCACCATGGTAGTGCATAAGTGTGTGATGGCATTATCAAAGTGTGTGAGAGAATAGTAAAAAAATGAAACCCATAACTACCTAGATCATAAAATATGAAAACGTGGAGAATTTAAGTGTCATTAAAATTAATAATCAAAGTATATATGATATCAATCTCGATTAATAGAAATATCATAAACTCGTAACAAGAAATTAAAAAAAATTGGTAACTTGGACCATCACTTTTGAAATACCCTGAATTGTGCAAGATCATTGAGAGGGAAGGCATGAACAAGTTATCCCTTGATATAATTTTTGTTTTGTATAGATTTCCCCCTTTTGGTTTCAATTCAAAATTTGTGGTTAGTTAAGCCCTCGACCCACTTTTCATATGATGCTTTAAAACAAAGATATAGAACACAGGGATTTACAAGGTTTGTTAGAAAAACATACTTCATTCCGTGTTGGTTATTCTACCCAACAAGGATTATTTAATTTTTAAGAATATGGTTACTAATATTAATTGGTTAAACTCTCTAGTTACAAGTTAGTTAAGTCCCCAAACTTTAATTCATCTTTTTCAGTTAGTTATGACAACAACTACACCTTCTTATTCCAGAAACTGGTCACACCCCCCCCCCAACTTAATTTTTTTATTTAGATAGGTTGATCGACTTCATGATGATTTGAAAATATTCATCCATGACCTTGTACGATCTAACTTGCACATGTACCTGTTCAAGTAGTTTCAACAAGCATTGGTCGAATATTTTGTCCTTGATCAGTGATTCTAATCACCATTAATAATCAGTATCCTCAGTGCAACAAATGCTCTAGCTAATAATTCTTCATTATAACTAAAGTCATGACCTCACTTTTACCTATGAAAGTGGTGTGCACAACTTATTCAAGATAATTAATAACCAATAATTACTTTTCTCAATCTGTCCACCTTTTTTCGTTATATTCAAATCACTTTTCACTCACACAATTCTTTCAACTCATGTGCATGGGCATGCATAAATTCATGTATTTTTATTTATGTGTTATGAAACCTAAACACATTTATTTCTCATCCTTTATTCCTAATATACACACTATTTAAAATAATTTCTTATGAGTAGATCAGAAGAGGAGATGGTCATGTAGGTCGTTCTTTACTAACTCTTATATGCAGACCCAAATGGGTAGAAGATGTGCATGGTTTTCTTCTTCTCATGGGATAGTATATAGGTACACTTATCTCTTTCGTTTTTAGGTGTGTAGGGAAAACTAGGGTGGTGCAATGCACTATCCCCATATGGATTCACAAACAAGATCTTCATAAAGAGACTCAAGAGTGAGAATCACTTATTGAGTGCTCATGGGAGCCTTCCCCTTTGTTTAGGATTATCACAAGGAGGCCTTCTTTCCTTACGCAAGCAAGAGCTACGTGGAACTTCTCAATTTCGTGAACAGTGGGTAGTGTGATCCTATGTTTCTTTTTGTGAGTGAGATTTCACTCAATATTTTCAACAGAAAACCATTGTTTCAGAGTTCTATATTTATATATAGGGATCAGAGTTCCTTGTACCACCTATGATACACATTTAGTGCCTCATCCATGACTTAATCAAATCATTGAGTTATATGTCATTCCATGGCATATCAAAAAAATGTTCAAGTCATATGCAGTATTTTTCCAAAAAATGCCACATTTCATGGTGTTTTTCAATCACGATCCCGAGACACTTCTTCTTAGTGTCATACCCATTAGCATGATGTGTTGGATGTATCTTATGTTGATGAAGATTTATTTGATGAGAGTCGAACACCGAGAAGCCTCTTCAAATTCATTTTCTTCATCCATATGTGATCATCATTGTTTTGATGCATGCATGAAAATGTAATTTCATTAATGTGACAGTGACATCCATACGACACTCATGATGTGGGTTCGAGCATCAATGGTGTCCAGAAATGAGATCATGGAGTATTGTCGGCGGTGATGGTCTATTGTGGCATCAACGGGTTTAGAGGTAAAAGAAGATTCATGGGATCAATCGGATAGACTAGAGAAAAATCAAACATATCGGATGGTGAAAATTCTCTCTATGTGCTTTAAAAAAATAAATTGTTCAGTAGGAACATGATCAGATTGGATGGCCTTGATTGCATCAGTGTTATTAAACTTGTGAACAGTACCTGAAAATAGCATCCCATGTCGAATTGGTAACATGGCTAAGATGTGATATAATAGTCAGTCTGCTCAATCACCAACTCAGATTACACTTTCCCCCACCAAAATACCACCTCATACCATGTTCTATGGGAATGATCTACAACCACCTTCTCTATGGTCCTTTGGCCCATACTTTGCATAGGCTCTATCGTGCGCTCCTACGAGGGCTTACACACGTCCCTGCACCTATCGCCTGTGGGATGGCCTTGGGTAGCTTACCTTAGGTGTGGTCAACCTAGTGTCCCAAAAGATCCCTTGTTAGAGGTTAGTTGGTTGTCCTGGTAATCTAGCATTATTTTTTAATAAACTCCATAAAAAAACTAAGTATAAAATTAAATTCAATATAAAATTAATCATAATTTGAATTCAAATCATCTTCATCCACAACAATCATTCCTCTTCTTCTATTCATTTTGTAATTAGAATTAAAACTTACTTCAGGAATGTACCCAATGTGAAAAAACATTTTCCACACCTCATAAACATTAAATATTATAAAAATCAATCATATGATTTAATTATGGACACCCCAATTAGCATTACATCAACCATCCACTCACAAAGCACATATTGACATGTCATTAAAAACAAATGCAATCAATGGGCTCAATATTCTATCCCTTTATATTTTGTTTTCAATATACACTAAAAATAATCTATAAGGGTCAATATGTGTGCCAACATGTTTTCTCCCACTTGTTGGAAATCAAATGAAAATGGGTAAGTGGTTCCTTGTCAAAAACATTGTCTAATTCCCTTAAAAATATCTTCATGAATAATAGATACATAGGGATGATATCACAAGGTTCACTTAGAAAATATCCTTTATTTAATAAACTCTAAGACTATGTGGGCTAAATCTGTGTATAAAAAAAGCGATATGGCCATGGTTTTAAATGTTGTATATAAAAAAACAAGCATGTGAAATCAGGATTAAGGTGTATCGACTCATATCCAAGGGGATGTAAATAGACTTATTCTACTCAAAATGAAAAAAAACCATCAAAAACATCAAAAAACAATGATCCCCCACAAAGGATTCATTCATTTCCTTAAATTCCTTAAAAATTATTAAAAACATATGTATATATATTTATGGAGTAAGGAGGGACCTTTTATTATTCTTCAGGTGAGAGGAGAAAGTTGAACATGAAGTTTCAGCCTTAGCTCAACAAACATCTCTGACGTCATCGCTTTGTTGAAAATTCCTACAACCTACTCATTAGTTGAAATGTATTCTAGCTTGATATCTCCACCATCCACATTTTCCTAGATAAAATGATATTTGATATCAATATTCTTTGATCTTTAAATATGTATAGTATTATTAGATAATCCAATGCCACTTTGATTATCTCATAAAATCTTTAGTGGTTTATTAGTTTCAATCCTCAAATATATGAGCTGAACTTGCATCCAAATCATCGGTGTACATTCATGTGAAGCTACCACATACTCTTCCTCAACTGTGCACTAAGTTACTGAATTATGAATCTTTTTATAACAACTAACACATCCTTCTTCCAAAAATAAGGTTCCACCAGAGTTAGATCTCTTGTCAGTATAATTAGTATCCCAACCAGCATCTATAACCCCAAAAAAATTCATGTGTACCCTATGTTTTTATAAAATCCCATAGTTCAAATTCCCTTTCACATATCTCAAAATTATTTTAGTTTCTAATAAGCGAGTCTCTTTTGGATCACTCTGAAATCTGGCACATAGAGTCACTGCATAAGTTATATATAGCCTTGATGCTGTGAGATAATGTAGGCTTCCAATGATTCTTATGAATTATTTTTGATAATAACTATTTCGATTTTATCCTTTCATAATTTGGTTCCAAACAAAATTGGTGTTGAAACCTCTTTCTCATTTTCCATTCTGAAAATTTTCACTGATTCCCTTGCATACTTCCCCTGTGATAGAAATATAGAATTTTGTTTTTGTTCATCCTGAAATCCCAAAAAATATGTCATCTGAACAAGTATAGACATTTCAAAATTTTGCTTCATTTTCTCAGAAAATGCTTCACATAAACATTCCTTTACACCAAAAAAATAATAAAATATACATATATAATGACTATGAGGGTACATGTGGCTATTTTTATGACATAAGGGTTACTATCAATTATATTGTTGAAAAAAAATCATATCCCTTAGACAACCATCTAAATTGTAGTACCAGGATATAGGGGACCATTTTAAACCATATAGTTATTTTCTCAACCTACATATCATGCTTCCATCTTTGTCTAAAACAAAACCATCTGGTTGTTTGATATATATCTATTCTTCAAGATCTTATATTTAGGAATATAGATTTAACATCTATTTCATAAACCTTATAATTCTTGTGTGTTGCAACTTCCAAGAAAATTATAATGGTGTCTAATCTTGTTGTTGGTGAAAAAGTTTCATCAAATTAAATTACTTCTATTTGGTAATATCCTTTGCATACTAGTCTGGCCTTATTTCTGGAAACTCCCCCTTTTTCATTTAGCTTTTTCTGAAAACCCACTTAGTAACAATAAAATTTTTATTCATGGGTCTTGAAACAAGATCCCAAGTGAAATTCATTTCAATTTGATCAATCTCTTAATGGATAGTTTGTATCCATTCCTCATGTTCAGCTGCTTCAGTCTCTATATGAGGTTCAACTTGAGAAATAAGTGTAGTTTGATCTTCAATTATCAATATTCTTCTTGTTTTAGCGGTATACTGTTGATTACAAATGATATTTTATTTGTTAACAAGTTTCTTTAATTTTTTGTATCATTTATTTTTGTTTTCATCTTTTTCTTCTTCATCACTGGTGTGTTTAGAATTATTTTCAAAATTGTTTGGTTTTATGTTTGCAGATTCATCATTCTTTTGTTCCATAATCATTCCATTTTCTACCAAATTTTCCAAATCAATATTATCAAAAAATACTTTATTTGATATTGTATTCAATAATTCTAACATCACTAAAATCAAAAATCTTGATCAATATTTTGGTATAACAACCACATCCTTTAAAAGCTAGTAGTTATCCCTAGAAAATTCATTCCTCTACCTTATCTTAATATTTTCATCGATTAATGTTCTTAATCATTATGATGTAGTGACTTCAAAAATTGGGAAGTATTTAATAGTTGGTTTTCTTTTTTACCACATTTCATAAGATTTCATTTGTGTTTCTAGTCTTAGAAGACATTTATTCTATATATTAATTTTCATTGGGATTCTAAATTCCATGATTTGTTTCAAATCCTCTTTTGGTTCTTAGCTTTTTCTTGGTTTTCGGGTGTTCCAGGTTGGAAATATTGGTGTCTCCTATGTTCTTGATCTATGACCTTGGTCTTGGGGTTATTTTATGGTACTTGTACTCCTCTTGTTTCAAAGGGATGTTATGAGGTTTTGGTTTTTTGGAGTTCAATTAGTAGCACTCCTAGTGTCACCACTTGTGGGGAAGTTCTTGAGATGATTTGTACCCATGAGTTGGATGAGTTTTGGGGTGAAAAGATTTATTTTGTTTTGAAATTTTATCCTTTATCCTTGGACTATCTTTCCCCCATGGTTTCCCCCTTAGACCCCCCTGAAATTGGAGGTAAGGAATTACATTTTTTGTGGCCAGAACAGGCCGCACAGTTTACTAAACCATGTAGCCAAACCATGAAAGGGTGTCCATCTCATAAAAAATGTTTTGTAATTTCCATTTTCCCATCCGGATTAAAACCAAATCTGCCCATTTCTTCCCCATTTTGTGCCCTAACTCCATGGACAACCTCAAATTTTTCTCACCCTCCCTTGGAACTCAATTTTTAAGGGATATTTGATGGGTGAAACTTCAAAATCAGGCAAGTAAGTCTTCCTCTCTCATATTTATTCCCTTTCCTTAGGGTTTCTTTAACCCTTTCATGATGTTCTAAAATTTCCTAAAACAAGTTTTTGTATCTAGGGTTTTTATTTGAGTTTTTTGGTCTAATATTGAGGTTTTAGTTTGATTTTTGCTTCTTTGAGGTGCAGTGGTGGTGCGGTTGATGTTTCACACTGAGATTTGAGGGTTTTGACACTTTAGGTAGGTGATTCCATTTGTAAGAATTTATTTATGAGTTATCATTATTGATCTAATAATTTTTAATGTTCCTTATATGTTTTTCATTGTGAGAAAACCATTTTTGATGTAGCCGAATAAGCGTTTAATTTTATAGTTTTACTTTTTCTTCAATCTTTGTGTTTTCCATGTGTAACACTTGTTGTAATATTTCAGTTTATCTTATAACATATGCAGGTGGTTTATTAAATGTTGTTTGGTATTCCAATTATACTTTGGTAGGGTCTTGGTGAGCTTTTGGGTTTAAAAGAAGGTTTTTGAATGGGTTTTAGGGGCTAAACCTTGACATGCTTCTTTAAATCATTTTATTAAAATTGTAAATGGGTTATTGAGGTACACAAAGCTAGTAGAGGAAGTTTATGTATTGTTTGGTTTGGTGTATGTTTTTAAAATTTTCTAATTGTTTTTGAAATGGATGTTATGTAATGTTTACCATCTTGAAAACATTTTATAAAATTTCTTAAAGGATTTATCGATTTGTGAAATAGATATGAAACATGTTCCGAGATGTTTTGGTGAGTATGTTCACTTTAGATGGTTTATTGAAATGTAAAGTGTAATTTAATATTTCAAGCATTTTCATAATGTTTTATTGATTGCTCAAATGTTTTATAAAATTTCAATAATGCTTCGAAACATGTTTGTGGGCTGTTTTGTGTGATTATGATGCGAAAAAAGAATTTTTCTTGTGAAAGGAGTTTTATGTGACATTTATATCGGCTTTTAGTGAACATGTGACTTGGAAGTGGTATTTTCATGTGAAAATTATATTTCATGGATTATGTAACTTGTTTGAGCACAAGAGGGAAAACCCTGGTATCTAGGTGGGTGGACGTGTAATAGTATGCTAGTGATCCTGTGGGGTTTGGCCCCAGTTTCACATAGAAAGTTTGATGATGACAGCACTAAATAAACTGTTATGATGGTGTTTGGGGACCACTAGGTTATGGTTAGGTTCCCTACTAGTGGATCGTGTGCACGAGAACATATATTGTTATGGTTAATTTCGTTGAGATACGATGTACCTGGGACCCATAGCGAGCTAGTTCCTTGGGGTTATTTTAGGTTGCTTGTGATCATTAGATACTTTATTCTTACCATCAGTATATGGTATGATTGGATGGAAAATTCAGTATCTTTGGCACTCTATTTTAAAAAATTTGAATCTTTAATGTATCCCACTTGAAAACTATTTTTATTTAAAGTTTTATCTCATTAAAATTCTTATTAGTATTTCATGTTTATGAAAACTTGAAATATTTTCAACATTAAATGTTTATAACATGGAATATTTTAGTGGTGGTATCATAATAGGCTTTTCCTCACACCCTACTTACACCTTTAGGTGTATGTAGACTTGGTTATTTTTTTGTCATAGGTTTGGGTATATATTTTGTACCAATGGTTCATGTTTTTAGAGGTCCTTTGTGATGTAGTGTTGTGGAGATAGCTTGACGGTGGTTCCTCTTGCCATGATGAGGTTCTTGGGCTGTCCATTTTGGAATTATTCAATTGTTTTAGTCTTTGATAATTATTTTAAGTTATGTAATTCAATTCTATTTTTATTGTAAAAGATAGATTGCTTTGAAAAATACAGATTTGTTATGTTGGATTTTTTCTAGTATCATGCTTATGAAATCAGTTAAATCATTTGAAAATTTCTTTTTATGATACCCAGACACTTGTACTAGCCCGTGGGGATTGGGAACACCCTTCGGGCCTTGTCACGGACTGTGTCGGGTGTCGGTTTTCATAGTGACCAGATTCAGTTCGTGAAAAAATGGTATCAAAAAAGGTTCATTCTCTTGGGTCATGTTATTTGGGGAAGAGTTGGGATAGTCTAGAGCTAGGATTATTGGGACTTGACATTCCAGTTATGGGTAGTGTGCCTAGATTGTAAACCTCATGATAGAATATACATCGCCAAGGGAAATCGGGATTCATCTGAGTCCTTTGGTTTTCTTGGTTAGATGATGATTAGGGGAAAGGAAAAGAGAGTTGGGATAATGGTCTTAGTGAGCTTCTGAGTCCTAAAAAGCCATGTGGAGCTGGGGATATTTTCTTAGAAGACTCTCTATGATGGTGAAGTGATTGTCATATGGCCAACAACCATAAGTCCAAGTCACCCATCGAAACTAGTTTCGTCTTTAATTTTCTTGATTTCTTTAGTATTTTAATCTTGAAAGTTTGGTTTTAAAGAAAATATGACTTGTTTTTTAAGAAGCATAAATTTTTTGTTGTGTTATTTTCTAATAAAGATGTAATGGATTGATTATTTAAATGTTAGAACTGAATTTTAAGAATTGTTTTAAAATGGAAATTGGTATGTTTACACATCATTCAAAATCAGAAACTATGTTAATGTTGGTTTTGAAAAAGTGTTTCCAATAGTGTTCTCTAAACTATTAAAAGGTCTTTTAATGGGATTTAAGGTTTTGGAGGTCATGTGTGATGTTTGGGAATGGACTTTGATTTGGTAAATAGAGGTCCTTTGAAAAGTTTTATGAAATTTTGGAATCTTGTTTTAAAATGAGAAGAGTTGAGTTCTCAATATAATAGGTATTTATGAAATGGTTTATTTCATTAAATCAGAAGTGTTTTGAAAGGGATTGATATGTTTTAAAATTAATGTGAATAGCCTAAAAGTGAGTTTTTATTTGAATTATTGAGTCTTTTTGAAAATTTTTATAAGATTTAAATTGGTATTATGATTTCGTTGTTAGAGGTCCTTAGAAAAAGGAAGTATTGGTTGACTGTTTTAGTTTTGAAAAGTGGAAGAATTTTTGTTTTAACCTTTGGAAATTTTTTGAGCGACCACATTCATGGGGTTATATGGGATGATGGATGGTTGAAACAATGACTATATGAGTTATAATATGAAAATGAGTAAGGTGCCTGGTGTGTCATGGAAACATGCAGGTGTGAGGCCCATGGGGTACCATTGTTGGATATGCTAATCGTCAAACCATTTCTTATCAATGATATGATTTTGAAGGAAAACATGATGTCATAATGAATAGTTTGGTATGTTGTGTCTAATGTGTTTTAGGAAATGTTGTTGTTATGGGAAGTTTTGAGTCGAAGAACCTCTCCTGTTTAAATGGTGTTTTGGGTTTATGTTTCTTTGGTGAGTTGGGTTTAAGGGATGGTTACTGGCATCTTCTCATAATTGTTTCAGGATGCCTTTATAGTGGTTCCCTTCATGTGTTTTGATCTATTTTGTGGTATTTATTAACCAATTTACCATCTTGGTTGGGTCATTGGGTTCTCTCATTGGATAAGGTACTCCCCCACTAAGAGTTATTGCATGACTAAAGTGAAGGCTATATTGTTTCGCCATTGGGAGATCCTCCCATTGATCACTATAAAGAATTTTTTTCTCAAGATTCAGGGATTGAGTTTACACGATTTCCTTTCTTCGTTTTGTGGATCCTCTTGTAGTGGGAGAGTGCTCATCGAAGGTTGAAAGATACCTTAGTTATTTAAGTTACCTGATTTGGCATAGGTAGAGGTAGTATGGGGTTGTCTGTATGGATGGTGTTTAGGATGGCCTATGGGTCCTTCATAGTCTCTTTGAAGTAGGGGTTAATGTTAAACCACTAGTGTATGAATTATGTTCATGAGGGGTTGTTGTTGCCACTTTCTATAATTATGTGATGTTTGGGGATGATGCATAAGGTTCCTCTCTATGTATTTCTTTTGTCAGTAATAATGGTCATGTTTAGTGACACCTTGTGATGCCGTGTGCTTGTTTGACTATAAAGGTTAGGATGTGCAATCTTTTGGGAGTCTTGGATTTTTCATAAGTGTGTTTACTTTTAGGAGACTTGGAATCCTTGGTTTAGAGGTAGTTGTTTCTATATATCCTTTTATCCTTTCGTTTTTCATCTAAAGAAACAAGGGTTGATGTTTGTGCATCTTCTAAGCCATTATTTCAGCAAAATATTAGGTTTTGGTCATGTGAGTTTTGGAGTGTGTTGTGTCTTGTTAAACCAATTTGAGACTGAATGCAGTTGTTTGTAAAACTGGAAGAAGAAATTTCATTCAAGGGTTTCCAAATCCTAAGAATGAGGCTGAAGATACTTTAATCATTTGAGATCCAGCCATAGGTCCTGAAGAAGAGCAGGCGCATAGTCAGGGGAAAACCTTGGGTTGTTCAAACCCATGTACAGATTCATATCCTTAGTATGAAATATTGGAATATTTTAAACTTATAGTGTCATCATCTTGCTTTTATTGTTACTATTTTGTGAAAAGAGGTGGGAGGACCTTGTTTTCATGTTATCGACCAATGTCATTCCTTCCCCATTTGGTTTACATTTCATTTTCTAGAAAATGTTTGAAATTTGGCTAGACTGGTTGAGTGCGCGGTTTTTTCATGGGTAGCAGTAACAGTACCCTAGAAAACCAAGCAGATAGAAGGATCCCCATGGTTTCCAAAACCATGCAAACTAACCTTGTGGTCGTCCCAACTCTTTAAATTTTGGGGTCTTTTTGTTCAATCCTGTGCTGGTTGGTTAATATGGTTGGTTCTTATTATGTGGAGACCCACTAGGAGTCTCATCGAATCTCTTTTGGAAAAGTAGAATGGAGGTCTACCCCATACACCAAGGAGTCGGTTTAGGGCTCCCCCTACTAGTGTAATGATTCTATCTCAGGAAAATTCAAGTTGTTTCTTATTGTAGGGAGACCATTTTTGTCTCCCCATACTAGTAACTTATATTTTTCCATGGACTTGTCTTGGTAGTTGGTAGTCTCATTCAGAGCTATCTAGCTACCAACATCTTCCTTGGATAAACATTGGGATTGTAGAGCGCCCACCAGTTTAGTTAAATTAAGGTAAGTGTAACCTTGTTTGATATTGTTGTTCGTTTGGGTAAATTTCTTGAGTTTTTTTAGGATAGTCTCTTTGGAGTTTTCTTTTGAGAAAAATTTTGAATGTTCTTGATCATTTTAGAAAAGTGGTGTAAGTTTTGGTTTGTGAGAGTATTCCTTCCTTAATTGATCATTGGAGGTGTTTTGGCCTTTCGAGGGCAGATTAAACGTAGAAAGGGAGTAAATTTTGGTCTATAATTTCGGTTAGTTTTTTCTTTTGACCATTATGTGGCTTTCCAGGGGTGGAAAGCATTATGTTGGGGATAATTTTTACACCCGGATTTTCAATTCCATGATTTTTTCAAATCCCCTTTTGGTTCTTAGCATTATCTTGGTTTATGTGTTCTCCAGGTTTGAAATTTTGGTGTCTCATGTGTCCTTGATATATGACCTTGGTCTTGAGGGTATTTTATGGTACATGTCCTACTCTTTTTTCATTGGGATGGTATGACTTTGTGGTGTTTTTTAGTTGTATTAGTGGAACTCCTAGTGGAACAACTTTTGGGGTAAGTTGTTGAGGTGGTTTGTACCTATGAGTTAGATGCATTTTGTAGTGAAAAGAATGATTTATTTTGGGAAATTTTCTCCCCTATCCTTGACCTATCTTTACCCCTTGGTTTCCCCCTTGGACCCCCCATAAATTTGAGGCAAATACTTACATTGTGTGTGGCTAAAACAAGCCGCAGGGTTTGGCTGCATGATTTACTAAACCATGCAGCCAAACCGTGAAAGGGTGTCTAGCACATAAAAAATGTTTTGTAATTCCCATTTTTTCCTTCCTAAAAAACCCAAATCTACCCATTTCTTCCCCATTTCTTGACCTACCTCTATGGAAATCCTCGAATCTCTCTCACCCTCCCTTGGAACTCAATTTTGATGGGGGAAACTTCAAAATCATGCAAGTAAGTATTCCTCTTTGATTTCATCCCTTTCCTTAGGGTTTCCTTCACTCTTTCAGGATGTTATAAAATCTTAAGAATATAGGGTTCTTACCTTGGGTTTTTCTTTGTGTTTCTTGTTCTAATATTGAGGGTTTGGGTTTATTTTCGCTTCCTTGAGGTGCGGTAGTGGTGCGGTTGATGTTTCGCACCAAGATTTCAGGGTTTCAACACTTTTGGAAGGTGATTCCATGTGTAAGTATTTATTGATGAGTTATAATGCTTTATTTAATCATTTTTAATGTTCATTATATGATTTTCATTGTGAGTAAACCATTTTTTATGTATTTTGTTAAGGGATTAATTTTTATAGTTTCACTTTTTCTTCAAATTGGGTGTTTTCCATGTGTAACTCTTGTGGTAATATTTGAGTTTATTTTATAACATATGAAAGTGGATTATTAAATGTTGTTTGGGCTTTCAATACTGCTTAAGTAGGGTCTTGGTGTGCTTTTGGGTTTAAAAGAGGGTTTTTGAATGGGTTTTAGGTTCAAAACCTTGTCATGCTTCATGAAGGTGTTTTATAAAAATTGTAAATTGGTTATTGAGTTACACAAAGTGTGAAAAGGATGTTTATGTACTGTTTCGGGGGTGTATGTTTTTAAAGTGGCCCACTTTGTTTTGAAAGGGATATTGTGTGATGTTTACCATCTTTGAAATGTTTTATAAAATTTCTTAAAGTATTTATGGAGTTGTGAAAGATATATTAAACATGTTGCGGGCTGTTTTGGTGAGTGTGTTCACATAACATGGGTTTTTAATAGGTAAGGTTTGATTTAAGATGTCAACCATTTTTAGAAAGTTTTATAAATTTCTGTAATGTTTTATCAAATTGCAATAAAGGTGAGAAATGTGTTTTTGGGCTGTTTTGTGTGATTATGACGTGAAAAATGAATTTTTCTTGCGAAAGGAGTTTTATGTGACATGTATGTGGGATATTTAGTGAACATGTGACATGAAAGTGGTATTTTCATGTGAAATTTATAGTTCACATCTTGGGGAACAAGTTTGAGCACTAGATGGAAAACCTGTGTATCAAGGTGGATGGACGTGTACTAGTATGCTAGTGATCCCGTGGGGTTTGTCCCCAGTTTCACGTAGCAAGTTTGACGATGAAAAGATTAACTAAACTATGATGATGATGTTGGGGGCCCACAAGGTTATCGATATGATGCCTACTAGTGGCTCGTGTGCATGAGAACAGATATTCTGAAGGTTACTTTCACCAAGATATGAGGTACCTAGGACCCACAAAAATCAAGTTCCTAGGGGTTATTTCCCGTTGCTTGTGCTCATTAGATACTTTATTCCTACCATTGGAATACAGTATGATTGGATGGAAAATTCAGTATATTTGGAACTCTATTTTAAAATTGATGATTCTTTAATGTCACCCACTTGGAAACTGTTTTTATTTAAAGTTACATCTCTTTAAAATTTGCATTAGTATTTCATGTTTTTGAAAACATGCTTTATTTTCGTCTTTGAATGTTTATCTCATAAAATCTCTTAGTGGTGGTATCCTACTAGGATTTAGATCACACCCTACTTACAACTATAGGTGTTAATAGACATGGATTTTTTTAATCGTAGGTTTGGGTATATATTTTATTTTAATGGTTCAGGTTTTTAGTTGTCCTTCTTGTTGCGGTGTTGTGGAGATGGCTTGAGCGCAGTACCTCTTGCCTGGAGGAGGTTTTTGGGCTATCCATTTTGGGTTTCTTTAGTTTTTTCAGTCTTTGAGAATTTTTTTGAGTATTGTAATTCAATCCTATTTTTTTTAAAAGATGTTTTTTTAAATTTATATTTGTTATATTATTATTTTTTTGTTGTTTTGTGATTATAAACTCGGGAAAATCGTTCCCAATTTTATTTTTATGATACATGGGCGCTTGTGCTAGCCCATGGGGATCGGGAATTCCCTTCAGCCTTGTCGCAGACCGTGTTGGGTGCCAGTTTTCATGGTGACCAAATTAGGTTCATGACATATAGTGAAGTATATATAGCTTATATCCAAAAAACATTGAAATTTTGTGTTCAACCAACATAGTTCTTCCCATTTAAACTATGCTTCTATTATTTCTTTCAGCTACCCCATTTTTTGGTGGATTATATGGTGTGTTGTACTGATTCTTGATTCTATGCTTGAAAAGATATCTTTCAAAAGAATCACAACTATACTATTTACCATTATCTAATCTCAGTTTCTTGATAAAGAGACTCGTCTTCTTCTCATCTTGCCTTCAAATTTTTTTGAACGTTATGGTTTCCTATGACATGTGTTTAATAAACATGACATTAGTCATTTGATTGTAATCATCTTTAAATGTTATAAAATACATATCACCTCTTGTATAATTTGGTCTCATTGGCCCACATACGTATACAAAAATATGTTTAAGCGGCCTAGTAGATAGAATATATACTTCTTTATATGACCTTTGGGTCAATATTCCTTTTTGACATGTTCCACAATTTTTTTCCCTTTATCTTTTAAATTTGGGAAGATCTCTCACAATATGATACATTAAGATTTTAAAAACACTCCTTTTACCACAATGTCCATGTCTTCAGTACCATAGGTTGTTTTCATCCTTATAACTCAAATTATAGGTATTAATAGAATCACCCATTTGAAATATATTGATAGTGGTCCTTCTTTCTTGAGTGATGGTTCTTCCATATTTTGAGCTCTTGATGAAATATGAATCATTTTTGAACAACACCTTGTGTAAATTATAATATAGTTGGATCACACTAAGAAAATTGTTCTTTAACTCTATAATAAATAACACATCACTGGACTTTATCTTTTTGGATTCAATTATTACTTTTGCAACTCTCTTGATTTTTAGAGAACAATCATTTCTAAATATCACGGCTCCTCCTTCGTGATTTTATATGTTTCTTAAAAAAATCACCAGTAATATGTGATGAACATCCACTATTGAGAATCCATGACTTCATTTTACTACTGGATTTCAAAGAAACTTCAATAAAACATGAGTTTTCTTTAATTATTTTCTAAATTCCCTTTCCATTCATGACTTTGAGTGATTGTTCAAGAAGAATACTCATGATTGTTTCAGTACTATGGACTTTTTAATCACATATCCCACAGACATACTCTAAGCAGTTAAATTTGTTATGAGTTGGTAGATCAGATGAATTTTTGAAGATTGCTTTGTTATTTTTTATTACTCTTATATTTTTAGAATTTCTCCCCCTAGGTTCTTGCCTCATCTGCGGTAGGGACATGTTATAGGAACAGAAATATTATTTGAGCCTAAACACTCCACAACACCTACAATATCCTCTAAAACATGATCTTCCCCACTAATAAAGGCCTTGTCTTACAAATTATTGTTGTTTTCCTTCCAGAGCCTGAGTTTGTCTTTGTTTTGGGGGAATAAATTTTTTAGATAATTTCCCTCTTCATTTAAAATAGAAGAATATTTCTCAATAGCCTTTTTTCTCCAAAATAGTCTTAAATTTTCTTTTTTACATGCAATGTTAGATATATTAAATGTATTTTGAGATTTATTGATGGTTAAATTGAAACGATTCTTTGATTCCATCATTTCACCAGTGTGTGATGATTCTTCCTTGACCTCAATAGCCTTGTTGAAATCTTCTCTGATCTTCTACAAGTTATTATGTGCTTTAAGTCATTTAGACTAACTCATTAACTATTCTTTTTATTTTAGGTAAATATTTTCCTCAATTTATTTTAACATCTTTTCCATTTTATCTACCTTTAGTTTGTTCCTTTTGATTTCTTTAATATAAAAGGTTTTTTTTTCTATGTATATTATTCATTTTCCTCCTTTATCCTTTCTGTTTCATTCAATAGTAATATCTTATCTTTCTTGGGATTTCTATTTTTCTCGATAAAAGCTTCCAATTCATTCATAAACATCTATTCTAGATTTTTCTATTCACTTTCATAATCGTCACTGCTATAAGTATGAAATCCTTTTTCCAAATGAGCCATAAAATTAGTTTCATATTCTATTTGGCTGCCTGATATTGAGTCTACAAATTCTTCTTTGCTCACATATTTTCTTCTTTCACCTGGGAAGAACTTTTTCTTTCTTCCTCAAACTTTTATGGAATATTTTAAGCTTCTACCCAATTTCTTCATCTGTGGTTTTTCTTCATCGATCTTGGGTGCAACGGGCCTTTTCATAGGAAAATATATAGCAAAGTGTCCAATGTTATTATAGTTTTAACATATTTTTTGTAGTTTTTCTTTACCCTTTAAATTTCATTTCGTGGATCTCCTTGATATAAGAGTTATGATTCTATTTTATTCTTCATCTTTATCTTAATCATCAAATTCACTTGATTCTAAAAGTTCGTCATCTCAGATATTGAGTTTTCTCATGGCCTCAAAATCCATCTCATTTTTGATATTTTTCATAAAAATTGGGATCTTTTGTATTTCATATGCAAGGAGAATATTAGTTAATTCGTCAAGAGAAAGATCATATCTATCTTCCAAATATGATACCTTAGGATCAAACATGTCGGGAGCATTTATCATCAGTTTTTAACAATAGATGAATCATCCAGCTTTTCTTTAAAGATCCAAATATTTTTGAAAATTACATTAACTTTTTTGAAATAATCATCAATGTTTTCTTCTTCCACCATCCTGATATCTTCAAATTTTCTCCTCCAAATCTGTAATTTGGTTTCCTTGACTTTCATGTTGCCTTCATAGCTACTTTACAATTTGTCCCAAATTTCTTCGACATTTTTTAGGCCCATAACCTTTGTGTAAACATTTTATAAAAGAGATATAAAAATGGAATTTTGATCTTTTCCATCAAATTCTATATTCCTTTTATTAGTGAAATCCAGTAAATCATTATCAGTAATAAGAGGAAATCCATGAGTATCCACATATCTCACTTCAAGTCCAAGAGAGAGAAGAAAAGGTAACATTCTATTCTTCCAAATATGATAATTCTTTCCATGAAAATTAGGAACACCCCTTATATTAATAGAGTTTAGATTATCCATCTTTAAAAATCAGTATATCCTTATAGGGGTTTTGAGATCTGATAACAATTGAGATGCCTAAAATAGTGAAATATCAATAAGAGGGGAGGGGTGAATCAGTGACCCCCTATTATAGTTTTTACTGTTTTATAAATTTCCTCCATTTTCCAATTAAACCATTATGTCCTGTTAAGGCCTCGATCCACTCTTCAAATGATAGTGTAAAACAAAGGCTCAAAACCCAATGATTTACAAGGTTTGGTACAAATACTTTCTCCTTGGAAGGTTGTTTATTCTTCCCAACATGGATTCTTTACTTTTAACAAGATAAATATAATTAAAATCTCCAATTTCAATCTGGTTAACCCCCCCCCCAATTAAATTCATCATTTTAAGTTTGGTGTGACCAAAACTGCACATTCTTTTTCTAAAAACTGGTTATACCCCACATCTTCAACTTCTTTCTTCATATGGATTCATCCACTTCAGGATGATATAATATTATTCCTCTATGAGCTTGTAGTATTTGAATATATTATGTACCTATTCAAGTAGCTTCAAAAAAATTATGACCTAATTTATTATCCTTGATCAATAATTTTGATCACTAGTAATGATTAGTTTCCTCAGTGCAATAAATGACCAGGCTAATAATTTTTTCTTCTAACTAAATTCATGGCCTCATTTTATGTGAGAAAGTGGTTTGCACAACTTCTTCAAGATAATGAAGATGCCTGAATTATTTTTCTCAATCTATTCACCTTATTTCTTCTTACTCAAATCAATTTTCACACAAAAAATTATTTCTACTCATGTGCATGGTAATTAATAAATTAATGTATGTTTTTTATGTGTTATTCATCCCAAAACACATATATTTTGTTTCCTTTCTTCCTAATATACTAATTTTTTAAAAATATTTCTTAAGAATAAATCGAGAGAGGAGATGATCAAATAGGTGCTCCTTTACTGCCTCTTATACACACACCCGAATGTGTAGAATTTTTCATGGTTTTCTCCTTCTCAAGGGATAGTGTATAGGTACACTTATATCCTTTGTGTTCAGGTGTGTATCACAAACTATGAAGGTGAAATTCATTGCCCATGTATGACTTCATGAACCAAATCATCACAAAACAACTCCAGAGTGAAAAGAACTTATTGAGTGCTTGTGGAAGCCTTCTCCGTCATATAAGATTATAATATGGAGGCCTACTTTTATCATTAAATCATGAGATTCATAGAACTTCTATCTTTCACAAACAGTGGGTAGTGTGATGATCTGTTTCTTCATGAGCGAGAGTTTCCTAAATATTTTCAACAGAAAACCCTAGTCTGAGGGTTATTTATTTATAAAAGAGGATCACAGTTCCTTTCACCACCTATGATTCTTATTTAGTGCCTCATCCATGACTCATTAAAATATTCGAGTTATATGTTGTGCCATGGAATATCTAAAAAATGACCGAGTCATTTAGGATATTTTTCAATCAAATGCCGCATTGCATGGAATTTTTCAATAGTGAACCAAAGACTCAACTTCACAGTTTTATCCTTATCATCATGATGTGTTTCATGTATCTCAAGTTGATAGAGCTTGATTTTATCAATGTTGAACACTCATAATCCTATGTAACTTTGTTTGCTTCATCCATATGTGATCTTCATTGTTTCTATTCAGGCATGAAAATGTAATTGCATATATGTGATCATGACATCCAAATGACCCTCATTCAGTAGGTTCGAGAAAGAATGGTGTCCAAAAAAAAGATATCATGGAGTCTTGCAGTAAATGACACGGTACTGTGGTGTTGAGAGGTTCAGAGACAAAAGACAATGCATGGGCTTGATCCGATGACCCAGATAAAATCTAAATAGATCGAACGATGAAAAATCTATCTATATTTTTTAAAAACAAATCAGCAGTCTAGTTGGAACAAAATTAAATCATATGGCCTTGATCACCTCTGTATTCATAAACTTATGAACAGTAAGCGCAAAATGTGTCCCATATCGAATTGGTAACACGGCTGATGCACGGAATAATAATATTGTATGCTCTACCACCATATCAAATTACTCATTCCCCTTCCATATTATTTCCTTGTACCGTGTTCTGTGGGAGCACTTAGCACCAACCTTCTCTATGGTCCTCTGGTCCATAATATTCATGGGCTGAACCATTTACTCCTTAGGGGGATTACACATGGCCTTCCACCTGCTGCTTGTGCGCTGGATTTGGCAAGACTCCCTTTGGTTCAGTTGTCCTAGTTTCCCATAAGTTCTCTTAGTTGATGTTGGATGATCAGCATAGTGGGTTGGCCTTCTTTTTTAATAAAACCCATATAAAAAGTATAAAATGTAATTCAATTTATAATTCACCACACTTAGAATTCCAATCATCTTCATCCTCAACCATCATTCCACTTCTTCTATTCATTTTGGAATTAGAATTCCAAAATACTTCAATTATTTACCCAATGTGCAAGCACATGTTTCACACATATTAAACATTTAATACCATCACAATCAATCGTTTGATTTAATTATGCACACTCCAATTAGAATTACATCAACCATCCACTCACAAATCTCATATTGACATGTCATTGACAACAAAATACCATCACTAGGCTCAATAACTTTCATAAAACCCTTTCCAAAATATTTTTATTGGAATAACCATACGAATGAATTCCAACATTGTCATTACCCAATGAATTGGAGATCTATAATGGGGGTCACCCTTCGTATAAAATATATCGGCATCACCCTTTCTTTATGAGATGTAATTGGGTTCAACCCTTTTTATAATCCATATGAGGCTCACCCATGAGATATAATGGAGCTCAAACTTTCATATAAGGTGTATCAGGATCACCCATTTTGAATAATGATCAAGAACCATATCTAGAATAAATCGTGTTGGAGCCTATTTTATATATTATTTTTCATAATCACAACTCATGTCAATATATAGATTCTACCATTTTATGAAATTTAATATCTCTATGAAAATAAATTATGTCATATTGTACAATGCATTTTAATGAGTCAGAAAACTTAGAATATTTATGCTTTAATATGTTTACTAGTGTACATTTACATGTATTTATGAATGTCACTTGATCTGGTAGTGTTCTTTGTAAGATAGGAATTTTATAAGTTTAGATGAGTCACCAGTGGATGAGTCACCGATGGAAGAGTCACTGATGAATGAGTCATCGATGGACGAGTCGCCGATGGAGGAGTCATAGATGGAGGAGTCACTGATGGATGAGTCACCGATGGAAGAGTCATTGATGAACAAGTCATCGATGGATGAGTCCCTGATGGATGATTCGTTGATGGACGAGTCACCGATGGATGAGTCACTGATGGATGAGTCACTGATGGGAGACACACTGATAGTTCAAAATGAGTCACTGATGATGAATCACTGATACCCAGACAAACCGATAACACAAAACACTCACTGATGCCCAGACATACCAATTGCACAAAAGACTCACTGACAAACCAGTCACCAATACCGATGGAAAGGACTCACCGATTCTTAATTACCAATGCTGACTCACTGATACTAACTTGTCGATGATGAGTCATTAATGCTGATAGACCAATGCTAACAGACCGATGCTGACCGACCGATGATAACAGACTGATGAAAATGAATCACCTATATTTATGGCTCACTGATAGTAACAAAAATTGTCTTTAAATTTATTCGATAAAATTTATATCTAACAATCATATTTAGAAAAATTAATGTTTCTGACATTATTTAATGTTTTCTTTAGGACTATCCATAGAAATTACGAGGTAAATTCACGTGGGGAGATCTCCATGCCTTCTGGACCATGAAGTATAAAAGGATTACAAGTTGGATCTTTCAAAAAGAGAGACATACCGGGGGAATGTGATGAAAAGTGAAAATTGAAGAAGAACTACAACCTCTTACAGCTCTCAAATATGTCTCCAAAATTACAAGAACTGAAATCTAGAGTGCACAAGGAGATCAATAAGAAAATTAAGAACCTGCTGAATTTATTTGAACATCCTAACATAGAAGAGTTGATCTTTTTACACCTAAAAGCTAGAGTATAGAGGTTGTGATACTCTATTTTGAATCCAACTTCTAGAAGAGGACTTGAATATCATTTCCACTACTTTAATCTAGTCCATAGATTCACTGCCTAACATACAAAGATTTATAAACTCTTTTCTACTTATTTAACTCTATTGTGTTATTATGTTTACCTTTTTTAGTAGTGTGTGTATCTGTCTGTTACCCACACTCAGACTCCTTTGCATAACTGGAGGATACCCAATATACTCACACTCACTGCCTATTTTTCTCTTATCACTGCAACATTAATAGCCTTCTATGGTGGGTTTTTAGTGGCAGTTTTTTATAAACCTTTTCTAAAACATTTTTTAAAAAATCGCAACAATCCCCCCCAACCCCCCAAAGACCACCCCTTCTCCCCCCCGACTCCCGTGAGACCCCCCCCCCTCCCTGGTGACCCCAAATCCCTAGACCTTCACTGCCTCTTCGATTATTCCTAAGTTCATATTAGGTATTATTTTATCCTTCAGATTTATTTGAAATAGATCCACCAATTATGTTGCATAAACTATATTCATCTATGTTTACTTCAAGTAAATAAAATTCCATTACATTCTCTTTAATAGTGTTGGATTGATATAATTTTCATTCTCACATTCTCTAGGTTTTCTACCAACCATGATTGGAGTTTAAACTATCTTAAAATATTATATATAAAACTTATTTAGCATATTATTAGTTTATTTAACTTGAGAGAAAAATATATATTCAATTTTTTGATTCACATGTAGCCTAAGAAAATATGTGATTTATCTGATCATAGATATTTGAAACTATAGACTTGTCAAGTTAGTAAAGTGCTCAATTAGTTCCTTCTTATCTCTTCCAAATATGACCTTATTTTCATAGATGAGTACTATGAATTATTAATCATTGGATATGTTCATATAAATATTACAGTCAACACCACCTCTCCTCAACTCAAACTTATTTAAGTATCTATTAAATTGATTATAAATATCTATATGTGTATGTTTCAATCCATATGGATAATTATTAATATTCCATACATTTTTTCATCATCATCAAATTAATATACAATCATTTGTTTAATATATACCTCTTACTTTATTATTCCAATAAAAAATGTTACCCTTATATCCTTTTGGTAGATCTTGAATATATATTAAATTTACACTGATAATAATAATACAAATGATTAAATTCATGAAAATAGTGTGAATGTTTCATCAATATCAATTACCTCCACATGGTAATATCCTTTACAAGTTAGAAATTCCTTATCCCATATCACATTTCACAGTTCATCATGTTTTTTCTTGAAAACCTATTTTATTTCAATGCCTTTCTGATCATGTGACCTCTAAACAAGAACTCATGTCTTGTCATTTATAATTTGATATAGTTATTTATTCATGGATTTAGCCTATGATTCATCCTTTTTTTCTTTTTTTGAAGACATCTGTTTACTTGAGATATTAAAAAAAATCTCAATGTTTCTCATCCACTCGGTTTATATTGGATATTTTTTTGTAACCAAGAATGTTTGACTCATAAACTTAAACCCTTATTACTCTCTTTATTATTTGAGTTTGTGAATGACTAACCTCAAGAACTTTTTAATTTCTAATTTATTCTCAAAATACTATGGTTGATACCATGATTATTAATCATTTATAAATAGTCACTGTTGGGGATTCTCATCATGTAATGATTGTTTTTCCCTTTGATTGTATTGTTTGTGACACATTTTTCAGTTTTTTTTGTTCATTGATTTCTATAAACTTTTGATGCCCGAAATATATTTTGCTTTAACCTGGGTGTTTGGATTTTTTTCAATTTGATTTCAAATATGTTTTAAAAAAATTATTTTAAAAATGTTTTAGTGAAATGGTTTTGTTTTCTTTTAGGGAATAATTAATGTTTTTGACATTCTCAGGTTATCAAATAAGTTTTTATTTGAAGGACCCATTTCATTAAATGGATCAAATACACGATTTCATTTCACTCAAACGTTATGAATTTAAATCCCTATATAATTTCTATTCCGAATTTCAAAACACGAACTTCTTAATGATTTGTATTTCATCGATTCAATGGGTCCCGATGCATATATAAATATTTTATGTTTTGATTCATGTTCTGGAATGGGCATCTATCTTGGGTCCTTGATGATGAGTGGGATGTGGTAATAAATCATGGGTTCATAGATAAAGTATCACAATGTGATTTAGGTATGGTTTTACATTTTGGTTGAAATTGTATTAATTTTTCCTTTTATCCCTTTCTTGTTTTAAATATTATACACTATATATATATATATATATTATTTTTTTGATTATTTAGAGGTTTATTTAGTATTTCCTTCTTATTAATGTTCATTTATTATTAAATGGATAAATAATTACCAATGTAGTGTTTAATGATGCCCAGAAACATTTTCTTATCCTATGTAGATCGGTAACACCCTTCAGGATAGTGGCGGATTGGGTCTATGTCAGTTTTGGTAGTATTTTAGGATGGTTTGTTACAAATGGTACTAGATGCATAGATACCATAATATCTTAGGTTTTATAATTCTCATATGTTATTTGAGGTAATTAGTATAAAGTAAAATAGATCTATCATAAATCAAGAGGTTGGTGCAGGGAGGGCCTTGTGAGCACTTTCTCTCCTCAACTCTTGAGTAACCTAGGGTTTTCAAGAATTTGATTTTATTCTAATTATATTTTATGAATTGATATTTGAGATGTTCTTTTTTTATCCTCATTGACATCATGTCAATTACCTTTGGGATTTTTATTGATTGGATACATTTCTTTCACTCAAATAGCATATTCAATATAATCATCAAATCATTTGATGGTATTTTGGTAGGCATTTTATAAAAACTGCATTAAATCACCAAAAATTGGCCTACTAAGTATGCTACCCAAGCTGGATGTCTTATACTTGCAAATAAACAATGTGCATGTCCATGTTGAACTATATATTTCTATGGATATTATTCTAGTTAATAAAAATGGTTATGTTAACCTAAAATTTTCATTAGAACCCCATGATAATTTAAATTATCATTACTAGGGATGGATCAATACATTTGGTTTTGGTTTCATTATAACATAACAAATATAAAGTGAATTTACATATGTATAATTTTAATTGGGAGATTTTTCTAACATATGAAAAAATATTCTATATCTTTCTCCCTGCATCTATTCCTTTATCTAGGTTGGTTTGTAAAAAATTGGTATCAAAGGCATCCATGCCTCTTCTTTGAAATTGCTATATACGTTGGGATGTCTTGGTAGACATGAGATAGTATTTTTGAGACTTAATAGGTATATTAGGAGATATTTCTTATCTTGATATCATTTTAAAGAGCCTTAATTTATCATGGGATATTGGGAAAAAGTGGTTTTGAGGATTTTTTTGATCTAATCCTATACATTTTCTAAATCATTAAGATATTTAAATATTTTTTCGACTACTATATATGAATCTCTTTCCCTATTTATTAAAATTTATGCGTTTTCATTTTTTTAATATTGTATAGGCACAGTATGATATACATTGATAAAAGCTAGATCACATTATCGAGGAACACACCTCAGTATGTTCAGGGTTTGGAGGATTTTTTAGATTTTTCAATTTCCAATCGATCTGTTGAAGGGAGAATAAGATCTCCATGTACTAAATGTAAATTTAGAATATGTTTGAAGAGAGATGATGTTTATGAACATTTAATATTGAAGCAATTCCTTGGTCAATAATTGTGTTAGATTTGGCAAGGAGAATCAAACGTTACAAAAAGGTTGAGAACTAATGTCAGTCAACAGAATAAGCTCCCAACTTTATCTAAAATGGTAAATCAAATTAAAAAACATTATAAATGATGCATTTGGAACTACAAGACAGCTTTATAAACATCAAAACTTATTATAAAAACCATATGAGTGTGCTACGAATAGCAACGTGACAAGTGATGTTTTTGAGACTTTAGGACAACCAGATGAAGATTGTAATATATCAGTGGATCCTCCTCTTGATTATTTAGAGACTAATGTAATAGAAAAATTTTCTGAGGAAAATACGTTCCATAATTTAGTTGATGATGGAAATCAAGAGCTGCATAGTGGATGTTTGAAATATTCAAAACATTCTTTTTTTTTGCTAAATTTGTACCATATCAAATGTCTATGTGGAATTACAAATAACAAAATGTCTATGATAATGGAATTTTTGCATGATGAATTTCTTGAAGCAAACATCCTCAAGTCTTTGTGATATGAAAAAAAATTGTTAACATTCTTGGTTTGAATTATAAAAAGAATACATCTGTGTCCCAATGATTGTATGCTTTATTGGCGAGAGGATTCAAGTAGAGAGGATTTCAAAAAATGTTATTCTTCTAGATGGAATTCAATAAGTGATGTTGAAATTATAAATCAATAGAAAAACATGAAGAAGAATAAAAGGAACAATCTTACAATGGTTTTGTGTTACTTTCCTTTAAATCATGATTGAAAAGATTATCCATGTCATCGAAAACCGCTGAATAATAAATTGGAATTCTATAGATAATAACAATGATGGGTTAATGCAACATCCTCAAGCTTCACAATCATGGAATACATTTGATTCATTACATCCATATTTCACATCTGATCCTAGGAATGTTCAATTGGGATTGGTTGTTGATTTATTCAACCCATTTGGGACTTTGAGTACCAGTTATATAATTTGGCCAGTTGTTTTGATCCCCTACAATCTGCCTCAATGTATGTGTATGTAACAAACGTCTTTTATCATTTCGATGATTATTCCAAGAAAAAATTTCCTGGAAATGATATTGACGTATACTTTTAGACTTTATTTGAATAATTAAAAGAGTTATGGGGAAACAGTGTTGAGACATTTGATGCTTCTTCTAAAACAATGTTCAAAATGAATGCTGCTTTAATGTGGACCATTAGTGACTTCCTGGGGCTTGGAAATTTATCTGGTTTGAAAACATACACTGGTTTGGATTTTCCGGTTTGTAACATTGATTTTGATCCCAAATAGCTACCTCATAGTAGAAAATGGTGCTTCTTGTTCCATGGAATATTTCTCCATGCATCTCATAGAGTTTGGATGAACAGATCAAAATTTAACAGTTTAATTGATCGTAGACCACCTCCAAAGTTATTAACTGGTTCTGAAATATTGACACAACTTGGAAATTTTGAAACAGTAATTGGGAAGGTTTATTATTTGAATGATAGTGGGAAATAGTATCGAAGTGCATCATCATGTGAAATCGTAATGCAACAAGGAATGAAAAAAATATATTCTTCAAACTTCCATATTGGGAATTTAATTTGTTGCGATGTAATCTTGATGTGATGCATATTGAGAAGAATTTTTGGGACAATTTGATCTTTACATTGCTTAATGAGCATGGAAAGTTGAATGATCATCTCAAAGACCAGAAAGACTTATAAGTAACAAACATAAAACATGATCTCTTGCCAGATGAGAATAAAAAGTATGCCCCTAGAATTTTTTCAAGGAAAAATCAGGATAAAGATACATTCCTATAAATTTTAAAGCATGTGAAAGTATCTTATGGGTGTTCAAGTAATATCCAGAGTTGTGTTGAATTAAATAATCATAAGTTACAAGGATTTAAAAAGCATAATTCACACATTTTTTTGCAGCAGTTACACCCATTGAAATTGCATACATTATTACCTAAAAATGTTACTTTTGTTATAAAAAAATTCTGAAAATTATTCAGGAAACTATTTGAAAATTCTATATATCCATTTGATCATGGGAACCTTTAAGAGAGGTTTTCATTGACACTTTTGGAAATGTAGATGATCTTTCCTCCATTTTTTTACTATCATGATGCATTTAACTGTGCATTGGGTTGTGGAAGCTAAATTAGGAGGCCTTTTCATTATCTATAGATGTATCCAATTGAGATGTACATTATTTATATTTATTTAAGTTAAGTAAACTATTTTTGTTACTTAATTAAATACATAATTATTTTTTTTATTTTATTTCTTAGATATCTTGGGCATTTGAAATCATACATGAGAAATAAAGCTCAACCAGAAGGCTCTATTACTGAAGGATATTTGGTGGAAGAGTGTCTTACCTTTTGTTCTATATACTTGGATGATATTAAGACAATATTTAATTGATTTGGACATTTTGACAATACATCGACTCAATCTCAAATACATGGGAAATCAAAAATACTTCATGTTATTGGCCGATCTGTTTGGAGGACCTCAAATGTTACACAGATAGAAATGGAATTGTTACAGAAACATAGATATGTGCTTCTAAATAGTGAAATTTCATATCCATTTATTAAAGAATTTAGGATAAAAATAAATAGACGAATGAGAGGCCGATCACAAAATGAGAAAGATATAACAAAAGCTGTTAATAAAGATCTTGTAGAAAGGTTTTCACAATGTGTAAGTTCATAAATATTGCAATAAATATGAATATTATGTAACGCCCCGACCCCAGTTACCCAGAGTCGGTGCATTATTACATAACATTGGCATGATCACAAGAAAGATCAAATCTCGAAAGACCGATTGGTTTAGTAGTCTTGGAAACACTAGATATATTCATAAGTCTTACATTACATCATAAAATGAAAAACTACTACAACAACATATTGTCTCCATAATCCACACTCATATCCCCACATAATAACCCTGAAGGTCATTCATAATTTACTTCTTCACTTCCTGGGAAAAATAAAACATAGAAAAGGGGTGAGCTCAAATGCCCAGTAAGGATAACAATATAGCGGAAACTTTCATAAATAAGAATAAACATTTAAGGCAATGTATAACTAAAACAAAAGCCTTTTAAACTTGGACTTTTAACATAGTATGGTATAAATAAAATGAAATAATTCCATTTACTTATTCACATGGATATTCTACTAATCGAATAATCACATGCAAAAATCAATAACCACTTTCATAATGTTGGAATGCATAATGCCAGACTATCATAACCACATAGTCAAGGCCTCATGCCAAGACTACAAATAAGATTTTGTCAAGGCCTTGTGCCAAGACACTAGTTTGTCTCATGAGACCTACCGATGCATCGAGGAGCTATAGCAGGCTCCACCCGTCACATATTAAGTCCAATGCATTCCCATATGAAAAGGTTTAAACATAACATAAACATTCGTATTAAAACTAGCATACGAAATGTCAATACTTTCACCATAAACTATGAATGGTATAAAAATAGCACATCCACAGTCAAACATATCACAAAACCTTCAATACAATATAGAAGTTTTGTATCATAATAAATCAACTTCAAATAATCTTAAAATCCATCAAAGGATGTTGACATAGATGAAATCAAAATTCTTTTTAAAGAAATATCTCCTTTTATTTTGAAATCATTTAAGATCCATATAAAATAAAACATTTTCTTTGAAAATATTCTTATAAGCTTATAAGGGAAGCTCTGAAGATTTTATAACGGCGGAAAATATCCGCACCCGCTGTATAAGTTAAAAAAAAACATTCTTACCATAATTATGTCGAAAAGGTTAAAAAGGACCTTGTTTTGAAAACGACGGAAAGATTCCTTTATAAACCTCTTATAAAAAGTCAAACGAGGGTATAAATGACTTTAACCCATATTCTTGTAAATAATAAATATGTTTTGAAATACATTTCGAAGAAACATGGATGTGGATGATAAAGAAATCCCAGTAGATTATTACGTATAAACAACCTCGGATAATGAAGAGATTGTGAAATAACCCTTACCTTGTACTTTTCCTTGGTTGGGGTAGGTTAACCTCCTGTATAATGGTGAAATAATTGTTATTAAATTATACAAGAATCATATACATTAATATTATATCATATATGATCTTTTAATATTGATTTGATAATAATATCTTAGTATTATCATTGTTTCAGGTGTTAACTTACTTGTTTTATTTTATATGTTTTGTTACGTAAGACATGTTTGTAAAGGATAGGTTGTATATTATTCATATCCAGAATGATATCAAGTCCTTAAACATCATTTTTAAATCATCAAATGATAATTATACTTGAATGGATACGATGGAGAATGAATCGCATCGCGTTCGTGGAGACGGTAGTCCGTACGTACGCACGAGCGAAAATATCATTATTTTGATATTAAAATAATATATAAATGGATGGTATATCATATATACAGAATTATTAACATGTTATATTTATTATTTACCTGAGTTAAACATCATTATTATACCCATCCAAATAATAATATATTGAATAACAATTACACCACGACGTCGAGACGGTAAGCCGTACGTACGCACGTATGGTGACATGTTATTCAAAGGGTGGATAGAATACTGAATATGGTTGTACCATATTTATAATAATATCACAGTATATGTGAGATACTGGAGTTATTATTTTAGAATGGTAAGAACAAAGAAAGAAGAAGTGGAAGAAGAAAGGAACTTGAAAAGGGGTGGTGAAAACATTACCTCTTCTTCGGGTTCTTCCTTTTGATTTGATCAAAAGGGCTCGTTAGGTTGGCTTTCTGATCAAACTAAGGCCCCTAGGTTGTATTTAGGGAAGTTGGGAGAGTATTTGGGCAGAGTTTGGCCGAACCAAAAGGCTTTGAAGGTGTGAAGAAATGAGAAGGAGGAGTGCCCTTTTATAAGAGGGGTGAGGGGCACCTTTGGAAAAGCTAGAAATATTAATTTATAATAAATTCATATTCGGTTTCTAATGGCTCCAAAGTTTATTATTCAAATTTTAAGGTGGGGATAGGTCGAAAACCACTCAACCAATAGAATTTAGACAGGTTTGGGTACTTATATTAACCTTATCTTTAAGTATTAACTCTAAGTTAATTAGTTTCACTTTTACAATGTCTCTTTGTATTTTTATATAATATGGTTAATAAACTTACTATATACATCCAAGAGACCCCCAAGTGGTCCATTAATTATGAACATATCATGATATAAGTCTCTTTTCCGAACCATAGATTTTTAGGAATTTAATATCAATTAATAATATAATATTTGTTTTAAGAAGTCTTTTATGTCAATTTTGACACTATTCAATAGTTGATTTTTGTGAAACTCATAAAAGATTTATTACTTCGAACAAAGTCAATTAAATCAATCCTAATATATCATATTATCCTAGAAAATTAGTTTAATTCATTAAAAGTTTCATATTATATTTATTTGGGTATTTATAATATCACTTATTTTAATTTTTCACTATTATAGTAATTACTGCATCATCATTTTGTCATAAATAAAATAAATTATTTAATGTCTAAAAATTATAAATAAAATATAATTATGTAGGAAATATTTTTATCTTACTAATGAATATTTATAATCTAAAATCCAACATATATAACCCTATGTAACAATTGTTTTTCTAAAAGATATATGCTTGTGTCATTTTTGTATTCATTTTATCTTAATTAAAATAAAGTGTCATTATCACTTACAAGTGGATCTATGGGGTCCCAAAATCGACCCAAAGATGCCCATGGTCGACCATGTATCAACCAATAGGGTTAAGACACGTTTTAGGGTAATTTAGTATTATTATAATATTATTTTTTAACCCTTATTTACCGGATTTACCCTTAACCATGGTAAATAAAATATTTACCGCAGTAATTATTCAAAATGTCTAAAAATAAAAGTTACCTATTTACACAATTTGATCATCCTGATTCCAAATATGGAATCCATTTTTCTAAATTCAAAACACAGAAGTGGCAGAAATTAATTTAAAATTGATTCCCGTTGTCAAAACAAAAAGCGTGTTTTTAAGAGATAATAACTATCAAAAGATTGACACTTGTTTATGTTCGGTTTAATTGTAAAATTATGTCCAATGAACAAAATTATATTAAATGGTAAAAATATATTCTAAATATACTTTAAAACCACTCAAATTCATAATTTATCACTATTAATTATTTTTATTAAAAAAGTTGTTTTTAATTAAAATTTAGTAATTTTCACTATTCATCAAAATATGAAAGTTATCCGAAATGTACCAAAATTTCACCTTAGGCTAAATTCGATATTCATAATCCAAAAATGAAGTCCATTTTTAAATATAAAATATATATAATTTCAAAAAGTAGGTATTACTATTCATAACGGCTAGTTTGATTGGTTATGGTGTGTTAGAACTCGGTGTTGCGTACAACACACACTATCACATTATTCAAAGGGAAGCGTACCGTAGAAGCTTGGGGTGTTACATTCTCCCCTCCTTCAAATAATTTCATCCTCGAAATTTCTAGAATACTTATCACATGAAAAGACTCGGGTGGTTCTTCATCATAAGTTCCTCGGGTTCCCACGTTGCCTCTTCCATCTTATGGTTTCTCCACAAAACTTTTACCAGACGCGTCGTCCGGTTTCTCAGTACTTGTTCTCTCGTATCAAGAATCCTGACGGGCTCTTCACAATAGGAAAGATCGGGTTCCAGTTCTAATTCCTCATAGGTGAGTACATGCGTTGGATCAGGCATGTATTTCCTCAACAGAGATACGTGGAACACATCGTGAACTTTGGAGAGACTTGGCGGCATTGCCAATCGGTAAGCTACAACCCCAATTCGTTCTAGAATTTCGAAAGGTCCGATGTACCTGGGACTCAATTTACCTTTCTTACCAAAACGTATGACTCCCTTCCACGGAGATACCTTCAGGAAGACATGATCACCGACTTGAAATTCCAAATCCTTCCTTCGATTATCGGCATAGCTCTTCTGCCTACTTTGAGCTGCTTTGATGTGATTTCGGATTACTTTCACCTTTTCCACCGTTTCCTCCACCAGTTCTGGGCCTACAAGTTTTCTTTCACCGACTTCATCCCAACAGGTTGGTGTACGACATCTCTTTCCATATAACGCTTCATATGGTGCCATCGGAATACTCGAATGGAAGCTATTGTTATAGGAAAATTCTACCAGTGGTAAATATTGATCCCACATACCCTGAAAGTCAAGTGAGCAAGATCTCAACATGTCTTCTAAGGTCTGAATAGTCCGTTCTGATTGACCATCTGTCTGAGGGTGGTAAGCAGTGCTCAAATGAAGTTCAGTATCCAGGGATTTCTGAAGACTTTTCCAAAATCTTGAAGTAAAACGGGGATCACGATCAGAAACAATCGATAGGGGTACTCCATGAAGTCTCACAACTTCATTAATATATAGTCTTGCTAGACGTTCCAGGGGTAGATCTTCTCTTATAGCAAGAAAATGTGCTGACTTGGTAAGACGATCAACAATAACCCATATTGCATCATTCCTTCTAGGAGTCTTTGGTAGCCCCATGACAAAGTCCATCGTAATATTGTCCCATTTCCACTCCGGTATGGGAAGAGGTTGCATGACTCCTCCAGGCTGTTGCCTTCCAGCTTTCACTTGTTGACAAACCATACATCTTGACACAAAATCAGCAATCTCCCTCTTCATGTTGTCCCACCAAAAATGTTCCTTCAAATCTCTATACATTTTGGTGCTCCCAGGGTGTATAGAGAAATTGGAACTATGAGAATCATCCAGAAATTCCCTTTTTAGATCAGGTATATCGGGAACACGAAGTCTCTTCCCGAATTTCAAAATTCCATCTTCATACACAAAGTCTCTCAATCTCCCATCATTCACAGCTTTAATCTTCTTTTGGAATTCTTCATCATCGGTCTGAGAACTCTTAATCCTTTCTATTAAAGATGGTTTGGCAACCATTTGAAAAAGAAATGATGTTTCGCCTTCCCTGGTTATTCCCATGTCCATCTTCACTAGATCCATGAAAATTGGATCCCTTTCAATTCTCATATTATTCAAAACTCCATGGTCTTTTCTACTCAAAGCATCTGCCACCTTGTTTGCTTTCCCCGGGTGGTAGTGTATCGTGCAATCATAATCCTTGAGTAGTTAAAGCCATCTCCTTTGCCTCATGTTGAGTTCTTTTTGTGAGAAAATATACTTCAAACTCTTGTGATCAGTATAAATCTCACATTTTTCACCATAGAGGTAGTGCCTCCATATCTTCAAAGCAAAGATCACAGCTGCTAACTCGAGATCATGAGTAGGATAGTTTTGTTCATGAATTTTCAACTGTCGTGATGCATAGGCAATAACTCTATCATTCTGCATAAGGACACAACCAAGTCCTTTCTTCGATGCATCACTATAAATAACGAACCCATCATTCCCCGATGGTAGAGTCAATATAGGAGCATTGACTAATCTTCTCTTCAGTTCTTCGAAACATTCTTCACACTCTTTTGTCCAAACAAATTTAACCCCTTTACGTGTGATCTTTGTTAATGGGTTAGCCAATCGGGCAAAATTCTGGACGAAACGTCGATAATAACCTGCCAAACCAATAAAACTACGTACCTCAGTTATACTCGTAGGTGCTGGCCATTCTTGGATTGCCTTGGTCTTAGAAGGATCAACAGAGATTCCATCTTTAGAGAAAATATGGCCAAGAAAAGAAATCTCCTGAAGCCAGAATTCACACTTACTAAACTTCCCATATAATTCATGCCTCCTCAGAGTCTTAAAGATAACGCGCAAGTGATTTTCATGATCTTCATAGGTTTTGGAGTATACCAAGATATCATCAATAAATACCACCACAAATTCATCGAGATACTCCTTGAAAACTCTATTCATCAGATCCATGATTACAGAGGGTGCATTAGTCAATCCAAACGGCATTACGGTAAACTCGTAATGCTCGTACCTGGTTCGAAATGCTGTCTTCGGAATGTCTTCCTTCTTCACACACAACTGATGGTATCCAGATCGAAGGTCAATCTTTGAAAAGTATTGAGCTCCATGCAGTTGGTCAAATAAATCATCAATGCGAGGTAGGGGATACTTGTTCTTTATTGTTATAGCATTGATCTCCCTGTAGTCGATACAAAACCTCATAGATCCATCTTTCTTTTTAACAAAAAGAACAGGGGCTCCCCATGGAGAAACACTAGGGCGAATAAATCCTTTATTACTCAATTCCTCTAGTTGTTTCTTTAGTTCGACTAACTCTACAGTATCCATTCTGTAAGGGGTCTTCGATATAGGCCTTGATCCAGGAATCAAATCAATGGAAAACTCAACTTCTCGTTCTGGAGGATGTCCAGGTAAATCTTCCGGAAATACATCTACAAATTCTCTCACAACAGGTACATCCTCTATTTGAACATTCCTTTACTCACCCGCAGTTATTTCATTCTCTTCCTCCCCAATAATTGAATTTAGTTGAGCTATTGAGGGTGGATCTAAATAAGAATTAGGTGGTGACGATTCTACTCTAAAGATAAGGTGTTCCTTATCATTATCATCAAGAATCGTAACCTCTTTCTTTTTACAACAAATCTTCGCATCATAGTCCGAAAGCCAGTCCATACCGAGGATTATATCAAACTCAATCATAGGTATGACGATGAGATCATCAGATAAAGAAAATTCATGTGCTCTAATGGGGACTGATTCACAAAACTTTGTTGCAATGATACTTCCCTTAGGAGTTTTAACTGACAAATCCCTTGTTAAATCAAATTGGAAATATCTAATTTTCTTATCAAACTGGGAATATATGAAACAATGTGATGATCCAGAATCAAATAATGCATTTTCTAAACTTGAGGAAACCATTAAATTACCTGCCACCATGTCTTTCAGAGCTTCTACCTCAGCAGTAGTGATAGCATAAGCTTGGCCTTGATCCCTTGGCCTTTTCTGAGGTAAGTTCTCCTGACGCTTAGGATATTCATTCGCATAATGTCCCATCTACCTGCAATTGTAGCACTGAACGTTGGTGGCTTCCTTCTTCCCTTTGCAATCACGAGCTTGGTGGCCTTTTTCACCACACTTGTAACAGACTCCCATTCCCTTCAAGAAAGTACCAGGATGTTTCTTCCCGCATTTACCACAAGATGGATATTCAACCTTTCCCTTCTTCCCCTTATTTCCATTCCCAGATTGATCAGCAGGTCTCTTCTTCTCTTGCTTTTCTTTAAAGTCATAAGACATAGAGAATTCCTTTTCGGTCTTGATAGCACATGAGACAATGTCTTCGTACGATGAAAATTATTGTGAGACTAATGCTCGAAGGAGAAATGGTTTTAACCCATCAAAGAAACGATCAATCTTACTTCTTTGGTTATGTATATAATCACCAGCGTACCTTGCTAACCTTGTAAAGTTAGCCTCATACTTTGTGAAATTCTCATCCTCCTTCTGTCTCAGACTTAGAAATTGCCTTTCCATATCTGCTCGATGGTCACGAGTGAAGTATTTTTCTAAAAATAGATCTTTGAACTCCCTCCATTCCATATTTGATACTTCATCATCTTCCTTCGTATTTTGAATCAATGACCACCATTGATCAGCATCTCCAGTGAGGCGGTAAACTGCCATGATAACTTTTTCCCTTTCACTGCTCCCCAAAGCCTGAAATATTTTCTCTAGGGAAAATATCCATTGCTCAGCTACTAAGGGATTTGTACTCCCATTGAACGTTGGTGGTTGTTGCCTCATGAATCAATCTAACATTGATCCTCCACGCTGCGGATCAGGGTGCTCCATACGGGTAAGGTTATTATTCATAACCTGAGTAAGTTGTCCCAGTATGGTGATTAGCTGATCGGCTCTAGTTGCATCACCAGCTCCACTATAATTATCTTGAGCAGGAGGGAAATCCCTACATGGAGTATGTGCATTGATACAGTTTCCATTTCTTCCACTAGGCGCCATTTCTAAACAATGGCATAAACTAGATCATTTTATGAATCAAAATACATAATCCCATACTTATAAAACACTTAACATAAATTGAACTATTTATGGATATAATCCATAATCATCAGAATGTTTTCTTTGAGGAAGTATATACTCATAATCCCTTCAAAATTATTTGTAAAGAAAATGAGAGTTATCCTAAGCATATCCCCCAGGAGTGTCGTAACCAAGAGTGCAGCAAGGCCCGTTGTCGTGCACCAGTTCCCGTTCGAGTCTAGCTCAAAGCGGTGTTTTCGGGTTTTACCCCTAGGTACATCTGTGCCAGAGCCGCCTCTACCTGCTCGTATCCAGACAAGGATTTATTGCTCGGAAAACTCACAAAATCTCTACAATACCAAAATTCTAGGAAGTTCTTATATACTAATCCACAAAGTTCATCTTAGGTCTACGTTCTCTAATCGGAGTTTATCTAAATCTAGTTTCCAAGGTTTGTACTAAACTTCCTCTGATACCAACTGTAATTCCCCGACCCCAGTTACCCAGAGTCGGTGCATTATTACATAACATTGGCATGATCACAAGAAAGATCAAATCTCGAAAGACCGATTGGTTTAGTAGTCTTGGAAACACTAGATATATTCATAAGTCTTACATTACATCATAAAATGAAAAACTACTACAACAACATATTGTCTCCATAATCCACACTCATATCCCCACATAATATCCCTGCAGGTCATTCATAATTTACTTCTTCACTTCCTGGGAAAAATAAAACATAGAAAAGGGGTGAGCTCAAATGCCCAGTAAGGATAACAATATAGCGGAAACTTTCATAAATAAGAATAAACATTTAAGGCAATGTATAACTAAAACAAAAGCCTTTTAAACTTGAACTTTTAACATAGTATGGCATAAATAAAATGAAATAATTCCATTTACTTATTCACATGGTTATTCTACTAATCGAATAATCACATGCAAAAATCGATAACCACTTTCATAATGTTGGAATGCATAATGCCAGACTATCATAACCACATAGTCAAGGCCTTGTGCCAAGACTAGAAATAAGATTTTGTCAAGAACTTGTGCCAAGACACTAGTTTGTCTCATGAGACCTACCGATGCATCGAGGAGCTATAGCGGGCTCCACCCGTCACATATTAAGTCCAATGCATTCCCATATGAAAAGGTTTAAACATAACATAAACATTCGTATTAAAACTAGCATACGAAATGTCAATACTTTCACCATAAACTATGAATGGTATAAAAATAGCACATCCACAGTCAAACATATCACAAAACCTTCAATACAATATAGAAGTTTTGTATCATAATAAATCAACTTCAAATAATATTAAAATCCATCAAAGGATGTTGACATAGATGAAATCAAAATTCTTTTTAAAGAAATATCTCCTTTTATTTTGAAATCATTTAAGATCCATATAAAATAAAACATTTTCTTTGAAAATATTCTTATAAGCTTGTAAGGGAATCTTTGAAGATTTTATAACGGCGGAAAATAGCCGCACCTGCCGTATAAGTTAAAAAAAACATTCTTACCATAATTCTGTCGAAAAGGTTAAAAAGGACCTTGTTTTGAAAACGACGGAAAGATTCCTTTATAAACCTCTTATAAAAAGTCAAAAAAGGGTATAAATGACTTTAACCCATATTCTTGTAAATAATAAATATGTTTTGAAATACATTTCGAAGAAACATGGATGTGGATGATAAAGAAATCCCAGTAGATTATTACGTATAAACAACCTCGGATAATGAAGAGATTGTGAAATAAACCTTACCTTGTACTTTTCCTTGGTTGGGGTAGGTTAACCTCCTGTATAATGGTGAAATAATTTTTATTAAATTATACAAGAATCATATACACTAATATGATATCATATATGATCTTTTAATATTGATTTGATAATAATATCTTAGTATTATCATTGTTTCGGGAGTTAACTTACTTGTTTTCTTTTATATGTTTTGTTACGTAAGACATGTTTGTAAAGGATAGGTTGTATATTATTCATATCCAGAATGATATCAAGTCCTTAAACATCATTTTTAAATCATCAAATGATAATTATACTTGAATGGATACGATGGAGAATTAATCTCATCGCGTTCGTGGAGACGGTAGTCCGTACGTACGCACGAGCGAAAATATCATTCTTTTGATATTAAAATAATATATAAATGGATGGTATATCATATATACAGAATTATTAACATGTTATATTTATTATTTACCTGAGTTAAACATCATTATTATACCCATCCAAATAATAATATATTGAATAACAATTACACCACGACGTGGAGACGGTAAGCTCTACGTACGCACGTATGGTGACATGTTATTCAAAGGGTGGATAGAATACTGAATATGGTTGTACCATATTTATAATAACATCACAGTATATTTGAGATACTGGAGTTATTATTTTAGAATGGTAAGAACAAATAAAGAAGAAGTGGAAGAAGAAATGAACTTGAAAAGGGGTGGTGAAAACATTACCTCTTCTTCGGGTTCTTCCTTTTGATTTGATCAAAAGGGCTCGTTAGGTTGGATTTCTGATCAAACTAAGGCCCCTAGGTTGTAGTGAGGGAAGTTGGGAGAGTATTTGGGCATATTTTGGCCGAACCAAAAGTCTTTGAAGGTGTGAAGAAATGAGAAGGAGGAGTGCCCTTTTATAAGAGGGGTGAGGGGCACCTTTGGAAAAGCTAGAAATATTAATTTATAATAAATTCATATTCGGTTTCTAATGGCTCCAAAGTTTATTATTCAAATGTTAAGGTGGTTATAGGTCTAAAACCACTCAACCAATAGAATTTAGACAGGTTTGGGTACTTATATTAACCTTATCTTTAAGTATTAACTCTAAGTTAATTAGTTTCACTTTTACAATGTCTCTTTGTATTTTTATATAATATGGTTAATAAACTTACTATATACATCCAAGCGACCCCCAAGTGGTCCATTAATGATGAACCTATCATGATATAAGTCTCTTGTCCGAACCTTAGATTTTTAGGAATTTAATATCAATTAATAATATAATATTTGTTTTAAGAACTCTTTTATGTCAATTTTGACACTATTCAATAGTTGATTTTTGTGAAACTCATAACAGATTGATTACTTCTAAAAAAGTAAATTACATCAATCCTAATATATCATATTATCCTATAAAATTAGTTTAATTCATTAAAAGTTTCATATTATATTTATTTGGGTATTTATAATATCACTTATTTTAATTTTTCACTATTATTGTAATTACTGCATCATCATTGTGTCATTTATAAAATAAATTATTTAATGTCTAAAAATTATAAATAAAATATCATTATGTAGGAAATCTTTTTATATTTCTAATGAATATTTATAATCTAAAACACAACATATATAACCCTATGTAAAAATTGTTTTTCTAAAAGATATATGCTTGTGTCATTTTTGTATTCATTTTATCTTAATTAAAATAAAGTGTCATTATCACTTACAAGTGGATCCATGGGGTCCCAAAATCGACCCAAAGATGCCCATGGTATACCATGTATCAACCAATAGGGTTAAGACACGTTTTAGGGTAATTTAATATTATTATAATATTATTTTTTAACCCTTATTTACCGGATTTACCCTTAACCATGGTAAATAAAATATTTACCGCAGTAATTATTCAAAATGTCTAAAAATAAAAGTTACCTATTTACACAATTTTAACATCCTGATTCAAAATATGGAATCCATTTTTCTAAATTCAAAACACAGAAGTGGCATAAATTAATTTAAAATTGATTCCCGCTGTCAAAACAAAAAGCGTGTTTTTAAGAGATAATAACTATCAAAAGATTGACACTTGTTTATGTTCGGTTTAATTGTAAAATTATGTCCAATGACCAAAATTATATTAAATGGTAAAAATATATTCTAAATATACTTTAAAACCACTCAAATTCATAATTTATCACTATTAATTATTTTGATTAAAAAAGTTGTTTTTAATTAAAATTTAGTAATTTTCACTATTCATCATAATATGAAAGTTATCCGAAATGTACCAAAATTTCACCTTAGGCTAAATTCGATATTCCGAATCCAAAAATGAAGTCCATTTTGAAATATAAAATATATATAATTTCAAAAAGTAGGTATTACTATTCATAACGGCTAGTTTGATTGGTTATGGTGTGTTAGAACTCGGTGTTGCGTACAACACACACTATCACATTATTCAAAGAGAAGCGTACCGTAGAAGCTTGGGGTGTTACATATTAGGTTGACACATATATTTTTTAATTCTAATAAAGTATATTTATTTTTTTTAGATCTTGAATAATGATATTCGAGTAGAGTTATCAGAATATTTGATGTTTGTTGCTTGAGGTCCTCTAAAACAAGTTTTAAAGTTCGATGCTTACAACGTGAATGGATTCAGATTTCGTATAATCGATCAAGAAGAGGGTCTGAAAACACAAAATAGTGGTATATTTACATTTTCTAAAGTTTTATACTATGGAAAGTTGACCGATATTATTGAATTAAACTGCCATGGTCATTTCTTAGTTGTTTTATTCAAATGAAATTGGGTTGATATTATAAGATGTGTTAAAAGAGATGCCCTACAATTTACTTCTGTGATCTTCTCTCACATTATGGATGTTGGTGATCATGAACTTCATGATCCAAATATCTTATCATCACAAGATAAAATGTTATATTATGTGAATGATGTTGTGGATGAAGGGTGGATAGTAGTTTCTCACGTTAGATAATGTTATTTGTATGATATGGGTGATGAAGTGGAATATTTGACCTCTGACATTGAATCTCATAAACAAAAATAATCGGAATTATTTTTCCACCATGATATTTAAAATATTAGTCTAGAAAGGATAAATTAAGTGGATGAGGTAATGAATAAGGAAACTGACATGATTCAAAGAGAAAATGATTGTATGTACAGTGATGGTTTTATTTAGCAACCACTTTTTTCATTTGTATAATTATTCATTATCATTGTTATGTATATTTTGATTGATAGTATTGTGCATCTGTTGACTTTTTTAATTTTTTATACATAAATTATTTGAAATATATGTTCTGTGCTTTAATTTATTTGATTAAATGATAGTAATGACAAGGAGTAAGAGATATAGTGTTTCATCAACCACTGTGACAGATGACAATCCATTTTTCTCCCACCCTATGACATCTGAGCCACTATCCACCTGCCCCATACACTATCCCCCCTACACCATCTCTTACACCATCTGTGAGAATCCCTTTAGAAGCTCAGTTTTTTCCTCCCTCTTAAGGGGCCTCAGCAGTGGGGGAGCGGTACGCCACTTCTAGTTCTTTACAGGGATACTTGAGGGTGACTATTATACATTCAAATTTTAATATGAATAAATTTATTGCACTTTTTTTATAATAAATGTTTGTTAATTAAATATGGTAACAATGAAACTATGGAGAAAAATATAAAAAGATCAGATGTATGGAATCTGACCAGAGAGAAGATAGTTGTCCCATTTGATTCTTATAGGGTCCCTACGGATGACGCCACGGGATTACTTGGCCAGATTTTAGGCCAGTCGGCCGCGGAGACTATCTCCCTACCTATTTCATATGATTATTGGATACATATGACTTAATGTTGTAAAATGAAGTTTTTTATTCCCAATTAAAATTAATTTTAATAAATTATGGTGTAATTGAATGTAATGATATAATTTTTTTCAAAATAAATTTCTTATGTACATATGTTTTTCCACTTTACAGTTGCAGATATGATAGCATGAAAGTGGACATTGACTAATCTTGGAAAAAATTCGGAAAGGCATTAAATGGAGATTTTGTTGTGATGTCAATGATAATTTTTTGACCTCCCAATATATGTATGAAAAGCTACCCGATGGGGTGCCCTAAGAGCAATGGATGGTTTTTGTTGACACACATCATGATGAGAAGTAGATGGTATTTAAATATATATTACGTTAATAATCTCATTTAAAATTTATACATGTATAATAAGATGATATGAAATTGAATACATTACTATTAAATTGTATTTTATTTATTTCAGGATATTTCCAGAAAGAATGCATCAATCAAGGCTAAGCAGGTTATCCCTCACACTGTGGGGTCAAAGAGTTTTTCTAGAAGCCGATATTCTCTAGTAATATTTTCATTAGTTTAAATATTTATAAGGAAATATTATTTGTTTAATATATTAAATTTTTTTATTTATGTTTTTTTAATGCAGTCACAGAGTTTAGGGCATGAAGCATCCCGAATAGAAGTGTGGTTGAATGTTCACCAAAAATCTGATTGAAGTTTTGTTAACCAGCCTGCCAAAGAAGTTGGGGTATGAACACATTTTTCAATATAACAACTTATTATCATTTGTTAATATTTTAATATATATTTCTTCTAATAAGACTTCTATTTTATTTATAGGTAATAATTAATGAACGGTGTGATACCAATCCTGTGCAGTCCTACTCAGTCTCTGAGGATGGCCCGGTTGCTAAAGTCCTTGGAAAGGAGCATCATGGTAGAGTGCGTGAGATGGGTTTAGGACCCATACCATCTGAGGTCTTTGGTAGGATGTTGGGGATTTCAGCTGCATCTACTTCTGGTTGTATACAGTCCATACCTCAATATACTCAGAGAGAGATTTCTTCTCTACGAAACATAGCTCAGGACTAGGGGGCTCAAATATCCACTTTGAAGAAAGAATTGATTGATTTATATCAGAAGACAACAAGATCTACCCTCGGTGGTATTGCATCAACTGGTGGTTATCTAATTAAATCATAAAAATTCAAAATCATTTAGTTTAAAAAACTTTATTTGTTTTAAGATTATATATAAATATACAACAATATTTAATTTTCAATATAATGTTCTTTCAAGTGGTAGTAGGAATTCTAGATGGAGGTGGAGAGGGTGACGAGCTTTGTTCATCATCAGACCGTGATCAGTAGTTTTGTTGATATGTTGGGAAAATATGGTAATAGTAGTTTTGTATATATATCATGTGTGGCACATAGTTTCCAAAAAACATTTTCCTGACCTAACATTTTTTTGATTTCTCATGTTTCCATTTATATATTTTATTGATTTCTAATGTTTCATTTTATGTCTTCATTTCTCAAGTGTGGTATGAAGAATATATGTTGATTCTTTTTTGTCATTAATCATTTTTTATGATTCATTTTTCCTAAATTTATTAGGTTTGTTGCCCTAGGAAGAACAATAAAAAACATATCATATAGTAACAAGAATCAATCCATTCATAGTTCTTGGAAAAGGACCTCTATAAAAACATTCTCGTGTATAAGAGGAGAAGGATGAGATGTATGGGAACCATTATGTGAGAAATAAATAAACAAATTGATATGAATGAGGAATTCTCTCTTCTTTAGGGTATAACCAGTGCGATTATAATTTTCAATAAGGAATATTATAAGATTTCCCATCATTATTAAATATATTGAATCATCATGAATCAATCCACATATAGTTTTTATTTAATTTCCCAATGCATATTAGGATATTTCCTAGGGAAAGAGTCATTTTATTCAAAACAAAGGTTTATGGATAAAGAATGAAATTCTAAGGATCCTTATATAGATTTGGATAATATGTAGGGGAATACAGGTTTTACTAGGTTGATTTCTCTAAGAAGTTTCAAGTCTTACAAGATATACCATGCATCACATAGTTTAACATCATGTGAAAATGACTAAAATAGTATATAGTTTAAAATCATATTAAAAATACCTTATTATATGAGGTTTAGTGTAGTTTAAACTGATTTTTAAAAGGAAATGAACTTGTCGCGATGCTAACCCTATGGATGTAAAAACAATGTGAATGAAGAAACCCATTCACTAAGATAATGTGGGGGATTTGATATCTATTGTTTAGTAGGGTTTGAGATAGGATATCTAGGAATCACTATGTATCCCATGAAAATAGGAATCAATCAATACATAGTTCTTATAATTTTGGGGAAAATATGATTAACTTAACTTATAATTGAGAAATACTAGGGAAAACAAAATAAATAGAATGAGTGTAACGGTACATACCCTTTATGAACATTCCTTTGTGCATTAACAAGTCTTGGGGATGTTTAGGGAGAGTTTTGTGGTGATTTTTCAGTTTGTGGTGGTGTTTTAGCCTTTTAAAGGCCACCACAGCTTGTGCAATGACTTGTTTGGATATGAAGGAGGTAGTTTTATGTTGGGCATGCTCTTGTGTAAAATGGGATATATAACCATGAAATGGGGATGATATGGTGCTATGTGTGTGGTCTTAGTGGTGATCCTATGCACCATGATAATCTTTAAATTCCCTTGGGTGGTCATGGAATATCTGAGGACCACCTATCCAAAATAGGAAACCCAAGCTCACCACATTGTAGCCTTGGGAATAGTGAGGTAAAATGGTTAGGAAATGGGAACTAGGTCCTGGATTGTACATAGGGAAGAATATAGAAGAACCACTATGGACTAGAACACTCCATGTTCTAAGATTTGTGGGAGGGAAAATTCCATTTTAAAATGGAAAAAAGACAAAACAATAATGAGGGTTCTAGATCACACTTTTACCAAACCCACCACATGAGTTTTGCATATTAACCATGTTTTGGTAGAGTCCAGTGTGATTCACTTATGAATAAGAGTTTTATTACCCCCTTGTTTTTAATTTTAGACTTTCCTTCAATTCTTGGTTGACCCTTACTCATCCTCCCCTTCCCCAGTCACCTCCCTTGGTGTTCCAAACCAATTGGATCATATTGGATCATTTAGATTGAAGTTATTTGATTCATGGTAACCATCTCATTACCTATTACTCTTTTATTATCTCTCTATTATGTTAAATAGTTTATTATGGTGGTAATTATCCTCTTTTTTGGGTGGTTTTTGATAGATTATTATTATTCAGTGGATTCAATAGTGATTCGCTTGATATCAGTGGTGGTTTATCCTTGGTTCTTGTTCATTTTTCCTTGAATATTCAGTCAAAGTTGGGGTTCTTCATCTCCCCTTCATTATATGTACATTTGGAAATATCATTATTTTGTATTTATATAGTTAAATCGTACATCATATTAATAAATATAATTAACAAGCTTAAATAAATTTTAAGGGTAAGGGATAAATCACATGATTTTTACTTATTCTTTTTATTTATTCTTATATGTCCACACTTACTTGGTTTTCCAATTATAACTTATTTTTAGATAGTGTGTTGTTTTAGTTTCTATAAAACATTCTATTTATGTTTTTATAACCTCACCACATATAAAAATGACTAAGAATATATATCGAATTATTAAATTAGTTTCCCAAGAAATAATGTATTTTAGTGTGAATAATCATCACAATAATTTAGAAATTATGATAAAATCCTTATTAAAACTAAATTATGTGTGGTGGTTATGATGTGTAGTGGTTATGATGTTTGGTGGTGGTGATGTGGGCTAGTTGTGATGTGGGTTGGTTGTGAGGTATTGTGGTTATGATGTGTTATATGTTATATCAATTAGAATGGTTTTTTTAGTGAATTGGTAATGGTCTTGTAATATCAGTAGTGTTTTTTTTGTAAATCCGGCTTTAGATGCATTTTTAACTACCGCAAAATAAATATAATATATTTACCAGCGGTTTTAACTACAGCTACAATTACGATATTTTTCTATCCACAGTGGTTAAAATCGTGGCTATGGAGAATAATTTATTGGTGGTTTTAATCGCCGCTAAAGAGTTTTCATATTCCTTTATTATATCATGACTGTTTTTATGGTTTTAGCAGCGGTTATAACCGCTACTAAAAATATCAATTTCACTGGGAAAACTATCGCTAAAACCATAAAAATTGTCATGAAATGTACCTGCTATGATGGTTACCATAAACCACTGCTAAATTGAGTAAAATATCGTGTATTATATGTCGACACACACTTTAGAAGTGGTTTCAAACAACCACTTCCATTTCCAAAAAAAACATCGGGAAATGGTATTTTTTCTGTAGTGTGTATCCCATGTAGAATAGTGGAAGTGGTCAAGTGTGACATGTTTGTTGTTTTTCACACAAATAAATGTTGTAGAAGTCAAGTGTGGCCAGGACATCCTTGTGTTCTATTTTGAACCCCGATCTAGGGTGTGGATAAAAAGGTTTATTAATATAACCTACTTGGTGGTAGGTGATCACCAAGTGGAGAGGACTATGTCTCATCTTGAGACTGAACCTCTTATTTATATTCATAGTGTATTTACCTTTTAGTTTTAATTTGAGTTTATAGATTTTTAGATAAAACTGAATTGAAATTTTATAGTTACTATATCAAGTGTTTATATCTATTTTGAACTAGTAGATTAGATTCCAAATTTATACTAATCTTCAAACTAGTATAGGTGATAACAAATCAATCTTTTGATAAATTAATTAAAAATTCAATACTTTTATAAATTCACTAAAGACTGACTTTGATTATATTTTAATTGGGGGATATTTTTCAAACAACCTATTTTAACAGAAATTTTTATAGATACTCAATTCACCCCCTCCCCCCCCCCCTCTTGAGTGATATACTCTGACCAACAAAACGCATTCATCATTAAATCATAGAAATAATCATTATTCTTTTATAAGTTCATAAACCCAAGGAAAATAAATTGGTTTAATTTAAATAACATTGTAATAGTATTAACTTGTGGAAATGAATAATATTCCATAATAATCTCATTGAAACGTGATTAATCCATTTAAAAGAAACGAGTTCCATGAAAATCTCATTGAAACATGATTAACCTGTAAAAATTAAATGACTCCCATAACAATATCATTGAAACAATTATAATACCTCAAAAGAAAAAATTAGGATGTTATAATAATAAATATTCCTAGTGTAGGATAACTGACAATAAGGGTTATTGAAATTTATGAATAGAAATTTTCTTAAAAGATCATTAGATGCATTATTGAGTAAAATATCCTTTAAGCATTCCAAAGTGTCCCATACCACTTTGAGACATTTTATTTATAATCCCAATGATGGAATAAAATTAAATGAAACTTATATTATCATGAGAATAAATGAAAATTATAATATAACATTTCATATGTGATTATATAAACTATATAAATGTAATTAGGTTCATAATAACAAATAATTCTCAATGCAATGTAAATTGAGACGAAACCCCTTTCAACTATGGTAACATCTGAATCAGAAACCAAAAAAGTAATTATTATAAATTGAAATATTTAAATACTGTGGAGATAATATAATCCATGATATAATATATTAAAATTGTAGTATATACACCACAAAAAATAAGTTGTGAATATGAAATTTATCACATAGATGTAAAAAGTGAGTTGAAAATACCTTACTACTTGAGTAATTTTCAAATCATGATACACGTGAAAGAATAACATAAATTGAAACTTTCATTATCATGAAATAAATTAAATTCATGATATAATATGTCATATGGAATTATATAAACCATATAAAATTAATTATGTGTAGAATAAAAAATAATTCCTAATTGAATGTTAATTGAGACGAAACCCCTTACAACTATGGAAACATCTTAATCAAAATCCCAAAAAGTAGTAATCATAAAATGAAAATTTTAAATACCATGAAGATAAAATAATTCATTATATAGTATATTAAAATTCTAATAAATACACCACAAGAAATAAGTTGGTTGTCAATATGAAATTTATCTCACAAATGAAAAGAGTGACTTGAAAATCCATTATAACTATGTAAAATCTAAATTGGAAGCCCCAAAACTAATGATAATCAATTGAATAATTTCAATAATATTTATATATAATAATAATTAATTATATAATAAATCAAAAGGGAAGTAGATATAGAAAAAATAATAATTTAGTCATGAATACGAAATTTATCTTACAGATGTAAAAAGTGAGATGAAAATTCCTTACCTTGAGTATGATTTGTCAGGATTGTCCTATATATTCCTAAATAATAAATTTATTTTAATTATTTTATCGATTAATAGCTATTTAAATGTTTATTATTACATTTATTTCCCAAATAAACATGTTATTTACAATTACTTAATAAAAAATGTTTATGTCAGATGTTTTAACCATATTCGGCTTATGTGTAATAACTAACATTGATAGGTCAACTATGGTTAATGAGCTAATTATTTTAACATCTCAAGAAAAATAAACATAAAATAATTATTAAATTTTTACATCAAATATATATTTAAATTCAAACATGAAATATGGTTATAAAAAATTTACCAACATTACGATCATGGATATGGTGGGCCATACGTACTCATGAGCAACATTCACATTTTTCAATAATCATTATGGAAAGAAGGTAAGTAACATTTGTTTTTATATAATTACCATTATAACTGTAATGACCCAATATTTTATAAATGGAAATTCCTTTCTTATAAATATGTCATAAAATCACATGAAAATACAACATAACGAACTACTATGTGCTAAGTGACCTTTAAACATAGGTTTTTCACTTATGTGTTTGGAATTTCAAAATTCCGACATACACGGTTGAAATCAGTTAGTTATTTAGAGTTTGATAAGAAAAACTTAATTTTTTTTAATAGTATTCTACCCTTATGAATAGTAACATTGTAACACCCCAAGCTTCTATGGTACACTTCTCTTTGAATAATGCAATAACGTGTGTTGTACGCAACATCGAGTTCTAACACACCACAACCAATCAAACTAGCCGATGTGAATAGTAATACCCACTTTTTGAAATTTTTAAATTTTATTTTTCAAAATGGACTTCATTTTTGGATTCGGAATATCGAAATTATCCTAGGGTGAATTTTTGTTATTTTTCTGAAAAACTTCATTTTTTTTAATAGTGAAACCACTAAGTGGTAGTTACAAAACTGAATTTTTCATAAAACTTAATTTTACCTCTTCTGTGAGTGGAATTTTGAAAATATGAGAGACACGGTTAATATCAAGGAGTAAAATGTGGTTCAATGAGATGAAAATAATTTTTGGTGAATAGTATCTTTTTACTTTTATTTACCACGGTTAAAAGTAAATAGGGTAATTAAGGGTAAAAATGATAATAATATTACCCTAAAACATTTACTAATTCTATTGGACAACTGTATCTAGACCAAAAACAACCTTAGGAATATAATATTATAATTTAGGTCCACTTGGATTAGATTAGGACATTTATTATTATTTAATTCAAAGAAGAGTTAAAAGAGTTAAAATCAAGGTTTATTTACTAAAACATTTTTAATATTGGGTTACACATAAGATAAATTAGATTATAAATATTAATTAGAAAGATAAAAATATTTCCTAAATAATTATATTTTATTTATAATTTTTAGACATTAAATAAGTTAATTTATTTATGACACAATGATGATGCAGTAATTACCATAATAGTGGAAAATTAAAATAATTGATATTATAGATACCCAAATAAATATAATTTGAGATTTTTTATGAATTGCATTAATTTTATAGGTTAATATGACATGTTAGGATTGATTAAATTAACTTTTTTCTAAGTAATCATTCTGGTATGATTTTCAAAAAAATCAATTTTCCAAATAGTGTCAAAATTGACATAAAAGAGTTTTTAAAACAAATATTATATTATTAATTGATATTCAATTCCTAAAAATATAAGGCTCATCCAAGGGACTTATATCATGATAGGTGTATCATTAATGGACCACTCGGGGTCTCTTGGAGGTATATAAAATGTTTATTAACTATATAATATAAAAATACAAGGTGACATGGTAAGTGTCAAACTAATTAACTAAAAGTTAAAACTAAAAGATAAGGTTAATATAATGACCCAAACCTGACTAAATTCTATTGTTTGAGTGGTTTTCGACCCATCCCCACCTTAACCTTTAAAAATTCCACTTTTGAGCCATTAGAAACTGAATATGAATTTATTATAAAATAATATTTCTAGCTTTTCCAAAGGTGCCCCTCACCCCTCTTATAAAAGGGCACTCCCCCTTCTCATTAATTTACACCTTAAAAGCCATTTGGCTCGGCCAAACTCTGCCCAAATACTCTCTCCACTTCCCTCAATTCATCCAAGAGGCCTTACTTTAGTCAAAAAGCCAACTTATGGATCCCTTTTGATCAAATCAAAAGGAAGAACCCGAAGAAGAGGTAATGATTTCACCACCCCTTTTCAAGTTCCATTCTTCTTCCACTTCTTCTTTATTTGTTATTCCCATTATAAAATAATGAATCCAGTATCTCATATATACTGTAATATTATTATATATATGGTACAACCATATTCAGTATTCTATCCATCCTTTGAATGACATGTCACCATACGTGCGTACGTACGGCTTACCGTCTCCACGTCGTGGTGTAATTGTTATTCAATATATTATTATTTGGATGGGTATAATAATGATTTGAAATTCATGTAAATGATAAATATAAAATGATAATTATTCTTTATATATGATATAACTTCCAATTATATATTATTTTAATATCAAAAGAATGATATTGTCGCTCGTGCGTACGTAAGGACTACTATCTCCATGAACACGATGAGATTCATTCTCCATCGTATCCATTCAAATATAATTATCATTTGATGATTTCAAAATAATGTTTAAGGACTTGATATCATTCTGTATATGAATAATATATAACCTATCCTTGACAAAAATGGCTTATGTAACAAAACATATAAAAGAAAATGAGTAATTTAACACACGAAACAATGATAATTCTAAAATATTATTAACAAAGAAATGTTGAAGATCATATATGATATCATATTAATATATATGATACTTTTATAATTTAATAACAATTATTTCACCATTATACAGGAGGTTAAACTACCCCTAACCAACGAAAATTACAAGGTAAGGGTTTATTTCGCAATCTCTTCATTATCCGAGGTTGTTTATACATAATAATCTACTGGGATGTCTTTATCATCCACATCCATGTTTCTTAAAAATGTATTTCAAAACATTTTTACTATTTTACAGAATATGGTTTAAAGTCATTTATACCCTTTTTGACTTTTTATAAGAAATTTATAAAGTAATCTTTCTGTCATTTTCCAAACAAGGTGCTTTTTATCTTTTTCGACAAAATTAAGGTAAGAATGTTTTTTTTAACTTATACGGCGGGTGTGGCTATTTTCCGCCATTATAAAATCTTCGAAACTTCCCTTAAAAGTTTATAAGAAAATTTTCAAAGTAAATGTTTTATTTTATTATTATGTGACTTTTCAATGATTTAAAAAAAATGGATATTTCTCTCAAATTGTTTTGATTTCATCTATGTCAACATCCTTTGATGGATTTTAAGCTTATTTGAAGTTGATTTATTATTATACAAAACTTCCTTATTGTATTGAATGTTTTGTGATCTTTTTGACTGTGGATGTGTTATTTTTATATAATTCATGGTTTATGGAGAAAGTATTGAAATTTTGTATGCTAGTTTTAATATAAATGTTTATGTTATGTTTAAACCTATTCATATGAGGAATTCATTGGACTTAATATGTGACGGGTGGATCCCCCTTTAGCTCCTCGATGCATCGGTAGGTCTCATGAGACAAAATAGTGTCTTGGAACAAGGCCTTGACAAATTATTATTTATAGTCTTGGCACTAGGCCTTTACTATGTGGTTATGATAGTATGGCATTATGCATTCCATCATTATGAATGTTGTTATTGATATTGCATGTTATTATTCGATTAGTAGAATATCCATGTGAATAAGTAAATGGAATTATTTCATTTTATTTTTTTCATACTATGTTGAATTCCAAGTTTAAAAGGCTTTTGTTTTAGTTATACATTTCCTTAAATGTTTATTCTTATTTATGAAAGTTTTTGATATATTGTTATCCTTACTGGGCATTTGAGCTCACCCCTTTTCTATGTTTTATTTTCCCAAGGATGTGAAGAAGTAATTTATGAATGACCTGCAGCGATAGTATGAGGGGATAAGAGTGTGGACTATGGAGACTATATATTTGTAGTTTTCATTTTATGATGTAATGAATGTATCTAGTTATTCCAAGGCTACTAAACTAATCGGTCTTTCGAGATTTGATATTTCTTGTGATCATGCCAATGTTATGTAATAATACACCGACTCTGGGGAAATGGGGTCGGGGCGTTACAGTTGGTATCAGAGGAAGTTTTGTACAAACCTTGGAAGATAGATTTAGATAAACTTTGATTAGAGAACATAGATTTAAGATGGACTTTGAGGATTAGTATAGAACAACTTCCTAGAAATTTGGTATTGTAGAGATTTTGTGAGTTTTCCAAGTAATACATCCCTATCTGGATACGAGCAGGTAGAGGCAGATCTGGCACAGATGTACCTAGGGGTAAAACCCGAAAACACCGCTTTGAGCTAGACTCAAACAGGAACTGGTGCACGACAACAGGCCTTGTTGCACTCTTGGTTATGACACTCCCGGGGGATATGCTTTGGATAACTCTCATTTTATTTACAAATCATTATGAATGGTTTATGAGTATATACTTCCTCAAAGAAAACATTTTTATGATTATGGATTATATCCATAAATAGTTCAATTAATGTTAAGTGTTTTATAAGTATGGAATTATGCTTTTTGATTCATAAACTGATCTAGTTTATGCAATTTTTTTAGAAATGGAACCTAGTGGAAGAAATGGAAACCGTACGCACTCCATGTAGGGATTTCCCTCCTGATTAAGATAATTATAATGGAGCTGTTGATGCAACTGGTGCTGATCAACTAATCACCATACTGGGAAAACTCACTCAGGTTATGAATAATAACCTTACCTGTATGGAGCACCCTGATCCACAGCATAGAGGATCAATGTTAGATCGCTTCATGAGCCAAAAACCACAAAAATTCAATGGGAGTACAAATCCATTGGTATCTGAGCAATTTATTAGTTCCCAAGAAAAAATATTTCAGGCTTTGGGAAGTAGTGAAAGGGAAATAGGTATCATGGCAGTTTATCGCCTCACTGGAGATGCTGATCAATGGTGGTCATTGATTCAAAACACGAAGGAAGATGATGAAGTATCAAATATGGAATGGAGGGAGTTCAAAGATCTGTTTTTAGAAAAATACTTTCCTCGTGACCATCGAGAAGATTTGGAATGACAATTTCTGATTCTAAGACAAAAGGAGGATGAGAATGTCACAATGAATGAGGCTAACTTTACAAGGATAGCAAGGTATGGTGGAGATTATATACGTAACCCAAGAAGTAATATTGATCATTTCTTTGATGGGTTAAAACCATTTCCCCATCGAGCATTAGTCTAACAATCCTTCTCATCGTACGAAGACATTGTCTCATGTGCTATCAAGATAGAGACAGAATTTTCTAAGTCATATGACTTTAAAGAAAAGCAAGAGAATAAGAGATCTGCTGATCAATCTGGGAATGGAAATAAAGGGAATAAGGGAAAAGTTGAATATCTATCCTGCAGTAAATTTGGGAAGAAACACCCTGGTACTTGCTTAAAAGGAACGAGAGTCTCTTACAAGTGTGGTTAAAAAGGCCACCAAGCTCGTGATTGCAAGGGGAATAAGGAATATACTAATGTACAATTCTACAATTGCAGGGAGATGGGACACTATGAAAATGAATGTCCTAAGCATCAGGGGAACTTACCTCAGAAAAGGACAAGGGATCAAGGCCAAGCTTATGTTATCACTACTGTTGAGGTAGAAGCTCCAAAAGATGTGGTGGCAAGTAATTTAATGGTTTCCTCAAGTTTAGCAAATGCATTATTTGATTCTGGATCATCACATTGTTTCATATATTCCCATTTTTCTAAGAAAATTAAATATTTCCAATTTGATTTAACAAGGGAGTTGTTAGTTAAAACTCCTAAGGGAAGTATCATTGCAACAAAGTTTTGCAAATCAGTCCCCATTAGAGCACATAAATGTTCTTTATCTGCTGATCTCATCATCATACCTATGATTGAGTTTGATATAATCCTCAGTATGGATTGGCTCTCCGACCATGATGTGAGTATTTATTGTAAGAAGGAGGTTATGATTTTTGATGATGATGATAAGGAACACCTTATCTTTAGAGCAGAATCATCACCACCTAATTCTTATCTAGATCCACCCCTAGTAGCTCAACTAAATTCAATTATTGGGTATGAAGAGAATGAAATGACTATGGGTGAGGAAAGGAATGTTCAAATATAGGATGTACCTATTGTGAAATAATATGTAGATGTGTTTCTGGAAGATTTACCTGGACATCCTCCAGAATGAGAAGTTGATTTTTCCATTGATTTAATTCCTGGATCAAGGCCCATATCGAAGACCCCTTATAGAATGGCCACTGTAGAATTAGTTGAACTAAAGAAACAACTAGAGGAATTAAGTAATAAGGCATTTATTATCCCTAGTGTTTCTCCATGGGGAGCCCATGTTCTTTTTGTTAAAAATACAGATGGATCTAGGATGTTATGTATCGACTATAGGGAGATCAATGCTATAAAAAAAATAACAAGTATCCCCCACCTCGCATTGATGATTTATTTGACCAACTGTATGGAGGTCAATACTTTTCAAAGATTGACCTTCGATCTGGATACCATCAGTTGAGTGTAAAGAAGGAAGACATTCTGAAGACAGTATTTCGAACAAGATATGGGCATTACGAGTTTACAGTAATGCCTTTTGAATTGACTAATGCACCCTCTGTATTCATGGATCTGATGAATAGAGTTTTCAAGGAATACCTCGATGAATTTGTGGTGGTATTTATTAATAATATCTTGGTATAATCCAAAAGCTACAAAGATCATGGAAATCACTTGCGCATTATCCTAAAGACTCTGAGAAGCCATGAATTATATGGGAAGTTTAGAAAGTGTGAATTCTGGAATCAGGAGATTTCTTTTCATGGCCATATTGTCTCTAAAGATGGAATCTCTATTGATACTTCTAAGACAAAGGCAATCCAAGAATGTCCTGCACTGATGAGTATAACCGAGGTATGTGATTTTATTGGTTTAGCAGGTTATTATCGATGTTTTGTCCAGAATTTTTCCCAGTGGGCTAACCCATTAACGAAGCTCAAACGTAAAGGGGTTAAATTTGTTTGGACAAAAGAGTGTGAAGAATGTTTCGAAGAACTGAAGATAAGATTAGTCAATTGTCCTATATTGACTCTACCATCGGGGAATGATGGGTTCATTATTTATAGTGATGCATCGAAGAAAGGACTTGGTTGTGTCCTTATGCAGAATGATAGGGTTATTGTCTATCCATCACGACAGTTGAAAATTCATGAACAAAACTATCCTACACATGATCTCGAGTTAGCAGTTGTGATCTTTGATTTTAAGATATGGAGGTACTACCTCTATGGTGAAAAATGTGAGATTTATATTGATCACAAGAGTTTGAAGTATATTTTCTCACAAAAGGAACTCAACATGAGGCAAAGGAGATGGCTTGAATTACTCAAGGATTATGATTATATGATACACTACCACCAGAGGAAAGCAAACAAGGTTGTCCTCTATGATATACCTTATTATGTGTAATCTCATTTATGTTCACTAATATCATATAACTTCAATTATGGACAACCACTTTCATCAAAGATGTTTATCTAAACATAAATATAAGTTAATCGGTCATTAAAACCAAGTAAACAAACCAAACTGAACAGTGAAATTGAACCTCACAACCAATCAAAACAGTTATGAATGAACTAAAAATTATTGTACTAAAATAATTAAATATATAAGAGGTTATGGAATTATCAATTAATAAACCTAATTTTTTTATTCAGGTCTTCAATAATAAGTGGAGAACACCAATGGATTTATGGTAAGGGATCCTCTCCATTTCTCTCTTAATCAAGATTGTCCTCTATGATATACCATATTATGTGTAATCCCAAATAATTGGGTATGTTTTCTCACCTCCCCCATAATTCCATCATGCTATATAATTAATGATAAACCCCTTATCTCTCTCATCAAGCCCTCTTAGGTACACCAGATACCATGCCGATAAACTATAACGAATTCTACCCGAACCTTCTTTGTTCTTTCAGGTTGCCTTATCATTCTTTATATAAAAATAGAGTTATTTTATCTATTTATATTCTAATTTCTTTTCAGTTTTGAAAAATTCATTTATGAAGACCCTATCATCACTATCTTTGGGGATATACATGTTTTTAAAAGATTCTCTCCTTAGAAAATTCCGATAAGCAAGAACTTCACAAATTTTTACCCAATTTCAATTGAAATATATCATATGTTTAAGACACCATTGTAATTTTAAAATCAGTATTTTAATTATTAAAACCTTGTTGGTTCAATTCCGGTTTTATATAAAATATTTTCCTCTTTTCTATTTTAAAAGCTCTATAGCAGTTTCCATAAAACCGCACAAAAATGATTTAATGCTAGCATTACTCAAATACATTTCATATATGTTGTCACTTTTTTTTGACACCACTTACCATTTTATATGTCAATTTTACTTTATGAACATCCATATATGCTCTAATTTTTTTAATTCATGGACACTTTCTTGATACGCCCATTCGTTATGATTTATATAATGGTTGTGGTACCTAATTATTTCCAGGGGTACCCTTATGTTTATGTATGGTTGATTATGTATGATTAATTATGTGGAAAAATTATTAATTTGGAAATAATATTCAGGAAAATTTTGAGATGGGTGTGCCTAGATAGAGCTCTAATGCATTGGGTAAAGTTAACTCTCATGAGATGCGATGCGAAACAGGATTGGCGGTAAGCCTTGACCCATACTAAAATGGGAAACAAGATAGGCAATTAGTGTTGACCCATACTAAAGAAATGTTTTATGATTATACTAAATTTATATGATTCCGTGTTTATATGTTCCCATGCTTATATGACATGATTTCATATGTTTTATTCTTTGTTACCATTATGTCATGCCACATAACTCACGTGCTTAAGATGTATCCTTGTGTTCATTCTTTAACTGGGTTTTTTAGCTCATCCTTATTTTCATGTATTCCCCAGGGTACCCTATGCAGATGTAAGGGATCAAAGGAAGTTAATATCTCTTTATAGATATTAAATAAAGAAGTGTTTTTTAGCCCCATGTTTTATGTTTTATGTACCTAGTCTTCCAAGACACTAGACTTAATGATCCTTGGCTTGTACTCTGATGTATAATTAGGCTTAAAATCATGTAATGTTATATATAAAAGGCTCGGGTTGCTATTATTAGTATCAAAGGATGGTCTAGTTTTTTTTTTGGAGATTGGGAATAGATAACCTTAGTGAGAACTTTAAGGATGAGATGAATTATAATAAAACATACGTAAATTTTGGCGAGTATAGAGTAAGTTGTTTATCAATAAAATGCATCCATGTCTAGATACGAGCTGGTAGATGCGGCTCTGACACAGATGTACCTAAGAGTGACAAGGAGTTCCAAGCTTGACCCCGGGTATCCAGGTATATGAAAACGGTACTTTCGTCACTCTTGGTTACGACACTCCCGGAGGATCTGCATGGTAGATTCATGAGATTAGTACAAATCATTATTAATGGAAAAAAATCCCATAAGAATATAAGTCATGAAATAGATCGAGGATAACTTAGATTTAAACCTATGGAATCAAAAGTTTGGATATACTTATTCTTTATATGTTTATTCTTATGTTCAAAGTTTCCTTTTTTATGATCAATAGATAAGTATTCAAGTCCTCTGATTACATGTTATTTTTCTTAGTTAATGGTTGGAAATAGATGAACATGTTCCAACAACCAATTTGATAGGAAATGTGATGAGTATCCTAATGGTATGCCCTATATGACAGGAGTGGGTGCTCAAAACTTCATGACAGTACTTTCTCAGGTGGATCGAGTTATGAATAATAACATGAATCATGTGGAAATCCCTCCTCCTCCAAGGAAAGAGAAAGATTCTATAGAATCTTTCATACAACAAAGGCCTTCCATGTTTAGAAGATCTTTTGATCCCCTCCACGTGGAACAATTGATTAACTCTATTGAAAAGATATTCTACATCCTACAGTGCATGGAACAAGACAAGGTTGTACTGGCAGTCTATCATTTTTATGGGGAAGTTGATTAGTGGTGGACACTGATCAAGAATACAAAGTCTTAAGAGGAAATTGATTCCATGGATTCGGAGGAATTCAAGAGAATGTTTTTCACCAAATATTTTCCTTGATCCCTCCGTCTCAAGATGGAAAGAGAGTTCCATGGACTCAAGAAGAAGGAATATGAGTCCATTGTGGTGAATTAAGAAAACTTTAAAAGGCTTGAAAGGTACGTCTCTAGTTTTTTCATGAACACTGAAATCAAGGTGGATCACTTCTTTAGTGGACTAAAGTCGAGTCTATGAAAAGAGTTGGTGATTCGAGACTTCGATTGTTCTGAAGATATTTTACGTTGTGCCCTTAAGGTTGAAATGGAGATCGGAGAATCTCAGTTGTCTCGTGGGCCCAGTGACAAGAAGTGGAAATAGAGAACAACATGGGTGGTTAATCAAACAAATCCCACGATGGAAAGAAGCCTCACATTTCCCCTTGCAAAAATTGTGAAAAGAAGCATCCTGGTAACTGTCTGATGGGAACTTGTAATTACTTCAGATTTGGAAAGTTTTGTCATATGGCTATGAAATACCAAAGGAATATGAAAAATACTGCTAATGTTGAAGAAGAAAGGAAGGTTCAGATCAACACTTAGCCTGCAATGTTTTGTTGCAACTACAAGGAGCACGTGCATTATGCGAACAATTTCCCTATGACAAGGGTTGTCGGAGGCAATCAAAACCAACCTTGAAGGCAACAATAAAGGGCTTCTGCTATCACTACTACTGAGGTGGATCCATAAAACGATGTGGTGATAGGTACGCTAGTTATTCATTCAAGAATAGCAAAAATACTATTTGATTCTGGTTCTATGAGTTCTTTCATAACTTGAAATATTAGTAGGAATTTTCAGAAACCACCTGAAATTTTGGAGGAAAAGTTATCTATGGGAACATCGAATGGGGAAAATGTTGCATCCATGGTTTATAACTCCTCTATGCTTAACATTTGTGGACTGAACATCCCAGAAACTCTCATCATACTTATGTTAGTGGAGTTTGATGCTATCTTGGTCATAGACTGGATATCATTATACAAAGCCAAAATCAACTGTTAGGAAAGAGAGATCACTGTTTACATCCTAAATAATCCTCCGATTCTTTAAACGCGTAAGTAGGAAAATGAGTCTCCTTTAGAAAATTCATCTCAAGTGTGGATATTGTTGACTTATGAGCAAGAATTTCTATCTCAAATGATTGTGAAAAAGGATATAATCTTTCTTAAATACATGCCCATAATGAGGGATTACACTGATGTATTCCTTGAATAGTTTCCTAGTCTTCCTCCTGACCGAGAGGTTGAGTTTTCAATTGAACTAATTCCTGGATCTTTTCCTATACCAAAGACATCTTACAGAATGGCCATCGTAGAGATGGAATAGATGAAAAAGAAGTTACAAGAGAATATGGAGAAGGGTTTTATATGCCCGAGTGCCTCACCCTGGGGTGATCCAATCCTCTTCATCAAGAAGAAGCATGGATAAATGAGCCTTTCTATTGATTATTATGAGATCAATAAAATCACAATAAATTAAAAGTATCCCCAACCCCAAATAGATCACTTGTTTGATCAGCTTCGTGTGGCCAGTTATTTCTCTACAGTGGAAATTTGGTCAGGATAACATAAATTAAAGGTGAGGAAAGAAATATATTCCCAAGAGTGCCTTTTGAACGAGGTATGGACACTATGAGTTCATAGTGATTCCCTTCGAACTCACTAATGCTCTTACAATTTTCATGGATTTAATGAATAGATTCATTAGAGATTACCTTGAAAAATATGTGGTAGTGTTTATTGATGATATTCTAATATACTAAAATAGCAATGAGGGACATTAGGAACATTAGAATACTATGTTAAATACTTTTTTAAGGGATAAGTTGTATGAAAAGTTTAGTAAATGTGCGTTTTGGATGGAGGAAGTATCATTCTTGGGGAATGTTATCACTAGTAAAGGGATGTCTATGGACCCTTCCAAGACAAAGGCAATTTTAGAGTGGCCCAGGCCAACTTCTGTAATGGATATTCGTAGCTTTTTGTGTCTAGTTGGGTATTATAAATGATTCATGAATAACTTTTCACGATTGTCACACCCAATGACCAAGCTGACATGGAAGAGGGTAATGTTTTTCTGCACTGAATAATGTGAGGTAAGATTCAAGTATATAAATAAGAGGTTGATTAATACACCTATACTCACGTTATCGAAAATGGAGAATGTTTTGTGATATACAACGATGCTTTAAAGAAATGATTGGGTTGTGTACACAAGAAAAATGATAATGTGATAGACTACGCCTAATGGAAATTAAATATCCATGAGTAGAACTACTCGATGCATGATCTAGAGGTGGCATCAGTGATTTTTTCTTTGAAAATCTTGCAGCACTACCTTTATGGTGAGAAGTGTGACATATACACCGACCACAAGAGCCTAAAGTATATATTCACAAAAAATGAGATCAACATGCATTAGAGGAAATGGTTAGAGCTAATTATGGATTATGATTTCTCTATTCACTATCATCCTGGAAAGGCGAACAAGGTAGTTGATTCTCTAAGCAGAAAAGAACCTACTACTCTATCCAAGTTACTGAATGATAAAGATCATATCTTCTTGGATATGCAAAGGATGTATGTAGAAATCATAAGGGAAGAGGATACATCTTACCTTTCACAAATGATTGTGAAACCATCAATTCAAGATAAGATTAAGGAAGCACAAAGGGATGATGTGGAGTTACAAAACAGGGTGAATGTAGTAAATGAAGAAAAGCTACAAGAGTTCCATATTGATGATGATAGTGTGATTTGGTTTGGATCACATCTTTGTGTGCCTTCATCACCCGGGATAAAGAATGAGCTATTGGACAATGCACATAGCTCAACGTTCTCTATCCATCCTGGGAGTACCAAGATATACTGTGATCATTGAGAACAATTTTGGTCGGATAACATGAAGAAGGAGATTGTGGAAAATATATCAAGGTTCTTGATATGTCAGTAAGTTAAAGAAGAGAGAAAAAAGTCCAAAGGGATGATGTAACCATTTATTATACCCATGTGGAAATGGGAGAATGTCACTATGGACTTTTAATGGGGTTCCTGAAGACGTTTAAGGGAAATAATGTGATATGGGTTGTGGTTGATTGACTCACCAAGACTGCCCATTTTATCACTATTTGGGAAGACATCTCACTTGAACAACTTGAAAATATTTATTTAAAGGATTTTGTGATACTGCATGGTGTTCCACTCTCAATTGTCTCAGATCGTGATCTAAGGTTTACATCAAAATTCTATAGGAGTGTTAAACATGATTTGATTACTGAATTATGTTTTAGCATGGCCTATCACCCCCAAAATAATGGAAAATCTGAAGGACTATTCAGACACTTGAAGATATGCAAAGATCATACTCTCTAGAATTAAAAGGTGGGTGGGATCATCATCTCCCATTGGTTGAGTTCTCATAGTACAATATCTTCAACTGGAGTATTCAGATGGCTTCGTATGAAGCATTATATGGAAAGCGATGTAGAACTCAAACCTATTGAGATAAAGTTGGAGAATGAAAGATACTTGGACCCGATCTTGTGAAAGAGATGATAGAAAAGGTTCAAGTAATCCAGAAAACATCAAATCTGCTCAGAGTTGGAAAAAGAGATACCCTGACAACCGTTGAAGGGACTTGGAGTTCAACATTGGAGATAAATTCTTTCTTATAATAACACCATGGAAGAGAGTCATGTGGTTTGGAAAGAAAGGGAAGACAATCCCAAGGTACATTGGCCCCTTTGATATCCTTGACCGCATATGAGTAGTGGCCTTTCGGATTTCACTTCCACTAAATATGGATTGATTTCATGATGTGTTTCAAATATCACTCCTGAGGAAGTACATATGGGATCTCTCACATGTACTGAACTTAGAGGTGGTGCAGCTGGAAGATGATCTCTCTTATGTGGAGCAGCTAGTGAAGACTATAGATCGAAGAGACAAGGTTCTACGCAACAAGACACCCCACCTTGTCAAAGTGTTGTGGAGGAACCAAAAGTTTGGAAAAGCTAATTTGGAAATAGAGGAGGTGATGAAGGAGAAGTACCATCACCTATTTTTGGCTTACAATGTAAAATGAAATTTTGAGGTTGAAATTTCATAAGGGGGAAGAATGTAATGACCCAATGTTTTATAAATGGAAATTTTTTTTCTTATAAATATGTCATCAAATCACATTAAAACACAACATAATGAACCACTATGTGCCAAGTGACCTAGAAACCTATTTTTGTCACTTCTATGTTTGGAATTTCGAAAATCTGACATACACGGTTGTGATCAGTTAGTTATTTGGAGTCTGATAAAAAAACATAATTTTTGGTGAATAGTAACCTACCCTTATGAATAGTAACATACCCTAATGAATAGTGATAGACCCTAATGAATAGTAACCTTACCTATGATAGTATTAAAATAATATTCAAGTGAAATTTTGATGTACCTATATTTTAGAATAAGTAAATGAATGTTTTAAAACTGGGTTTTAATAATAAATTATGAATTTATTTAAATATTTAATTAATCATATTTACAAAATTATTTTTTAGAAATGGACTTCATCTTTGGATTCTACACATAGAAAAATTGTTAAGGTGAATTTTTTATATTTTTCTAAAATACTTGAATTTTTTATGAATAATAAAATTTGATAATTCACAACAAATACTAAACCCTTAATTTCTGCATCTTTCTTGAGTCAAGGATGATGTAATTGGCCACTATGTCTAAGTAAAATTAATTTATTAATATTCTTGGTCATGTAATACTTACTATTCCTTTTATTTTGAGGAAATAATAAACTAATGATTAAAAAATTATGAAAAACCTCCTCCCCTCCACAATAAATACCATGCATTCTTACCTCTTCTCTTCACTCTTCTCAAGGCTTGTGTCTAGCCATATTCTACCCAAATCTCTCCCCAATCTCCCCCCCTACGTCCTAAATCCCATATACTATTAAAATTACTAAAACCTCTCCCCTTAAGAGGTACTAAAAGGAGGAAGTATCAAGAGGTAAATTCCTCTTTCCAATTCCATCATTTCTTTTAAGTTCTTTTATTTTTGCTTCTTTCCTCACCTCCCTTCACCCAAATATTATGATAACTCCAGTAACATACATGTACTGGAATTTTATTTTTCTAATGGTATATTTCATTATCTTCTCTCCTTTTCCCACCTTTTATTTGAAAGGAATGAAAGCACTATTTGAGATGTGCTAATTTATCACATTCAAGGACAACTGTTTATCAATTTCTATTATCATAATTAATTCTGGTCATGAAACCATTTTTGATATGGTTGAACCAGATTATATATATATATGTATTATATAATATTTTTGGTTATGTAATCCTTTTTTACAAATGGTATTATGTTATAAATAAAAACATGTTTTTGGTAATCAAACCCACCAATTAACAAAAACGGTTGTCACTTTGGTTTTATATAATAATTTGACTTATCTCTAAGTAAAAAAATTACATTTAAAACCATTTAGTCTCCTGGATGTTTACTAATAGCATATAACATCAATTATGGACAATCACCTTCATCTTAAATGTTTATCCAAACATAAATATAAGTTAACCGGTGATTAAAACCCAGTAAACAAAGGAGCCAGAACAATGAAATTGAAACTCATAAACAATCAAAATGGTTATAAATGAACTTAAAATTATTATACTAAAACAATTAAATATATAAGAGGTTATGGAATTATTAATTATAAAACCTATTTTGTTTATTCAGGTATTTAATAACAATTGGAGAACACCAATGGATTTAAGGTAAGGGATCCTCTTCATTTCTCTCTTAATCAAGATTACCCTCTATGATATACCTTTTTATGTTTAATCCCAAATTATGGGGTATGTTTTCACACCTCCCACATACTTCCCTCATGTTATATAAGTGATTATGAATCTATTATCTCTCTCATCAATCCCTCTTAGGTACACCTGATACCATGCCGATAAACAGTAACGAATTATACACGAACCTTCTTTGTTCTTTCAGGTTTCTTTATCTTTATTTATATCCAAATGTAGTTATTTTATCTATTTAGATTATAATTGTTGTGTATTATTACAATATTCATTTATTTAGACCCTATAATCACACTGTTTTTAAGATATACATGTTTTTAAAAGATTAACCCTTTATAACTTTTCGATAAACAAGAACTTCACAAATTTTCACCCAATTTCAAGTGCACTCTATCCTATGTTTTAAGCCACTGCTATCTTTATAAAATCAGTTTTTTCATTATGAAAACCTTATTGGTTCAATTATGGTTTTCTATAAAAGATTTTCCTCTTTTCTATTTTAAAATATCTATAGCATTTTCTATAAAACCGCACAAAAATGATTTAATTCTAGTGTTACTCAAATACATTTCATATATTTTCTCACTTCTGTTTGACACAACTTACCATATTATATGCCTATTTTACCTTATGAATATCAATGTATGTTCTAATCACTTTTTTTCATGGTCACTTTCAGGATACGCCCGTTGGTTATGATTTATGTCATGGTTGTGGTACTTAATTCTTTCCATGGGTACTCTTATGTTTATTTATGGTAGATTATGTATGACTAATTATATGGCATGATTATTTCTGGGGAATGAATACTCCTGAAAATGTTGAGATGGGTGTTTCAAAATAGCAATCCAATGCATTTTGTAAAGATAAGTCTCATGAGATGTGATGTGAAATGAGATTGGCAGTTAGCCTTTACCCATACTAAAATGTGAAATGGGATTGGTGGTTAGCCTTGAATCATACTAGAGAAATGTTTTATGATTCTAATACATTTATATGATTACATTTTTATATTATCTCATGCTTATATGATATTATTTCATATTTTCCATGCCTTTTTACCATTATGTCATGCCTCCTAAATCATGTGCTTAAGATGTATCCTTATGTTCATTCCCTTACTGGGATTTTTAGCTCATCACTTTGTTCATGTGTTCCCCAGGGTACCCTATGAAGATGGTAGGGCTCAAAGGAAGTTAGGAGCTATTTATGGAGATTAAATAATTAATTTTTTTTATCCCCATGTTTTATGTTTTATGTACCTAGTCTTCCAAGACACTAGACTTAAAAATCCTTGTCTTGTACTCTGATGTATAATTATGCTTAAAATCGTGTAATATTATATATAAAAGGATTGGGTCTCTATAATATCATAAATACCATATTATTTTGTTATATATAATTATTTATATTTCATTTGATGTTTTTATTAAAAAGGGAGAATCATGTCGCTTTGAGGAGGTGGTAGTCCACATTTCCATGAATGACGTTATCACTTTTTCTATGTGTGAAATGGAAAGAAGAAAACGTTATGTTATATTTGAAAAAATATATTTATGTCATGATTATAAAAACTATTTCATTTATATAATATATATATTTTAAAAACAATCCTTAATACATTCCACATAAAGTGAAAATGTATCACATCGCTTTGAGGAGGCGGTAGTCCACACATCCACAAAAGATGTTATCTTACTTACAAAAAATTGAAATCATGAAGGTATGTGTTATATAATAATTCAAGAAGTATAAATACATTTTAAATATAATATATATCTAATAAAAATAGTATTTCCATCTTAATTCACTAACATAATAACCAAAAAGGGAAAATGAATGACCTCATTTCAGGATGTGGTAGTTCATCTTACACATGAATGGTGATTTTGTTACACATTTTATGGGATTGTGTGTAGTATTATGATGAACCATTAATATAAAAACATCTCAATATATTTAGGAAACTCAAGTTATTTTACAATCACGAAATAGTAAGAATTAAATGGGTAGAGAAATAAATAAATAAACATTTCTCATTGAATAATGTTACCTCTTATTCAGGAGACTCCATTTTGTTTGTGCCATGAGACCTAATTGGTTTTAATTTTATGCAAGATGGGTCTTATAGTATGATAGGAGGGATTTGGGGACTTTATTTGTTCATTTTTTGGATGATTCAAAGGCTTTTAGAGTTGTGAATAAGTGAGGAGAATGTGAACCTTTTTATAGTGTAAGAGGAGCGGCATTCAGGTAAATATCAAAAATAAAACACTATTGGGAGGCCTCCCTTGACTCATGTTCTTCCAAAATTGACAAAAAAATTGGGTGAAGGGAAATTAGTGTCAATCATAACATACAACACACAAAAAGAAAAACATTTTTATTATATTTTCCCTTAAACTTTAAGTTAAATCAATTTTATCTTTTTATGTTTTTCTTAAGGTAACTTGTATATTTTTATTTACCTATATAATTTATTATTTAAGACTATAATTAAAATATATTTATTAGATAATCAATAACTATTGATTCTACATATAAATTCTAATTCATTTGATAGAAATTCCATGTCCGTATAAAATTGATTTTAATACAAAAGAATCTCATTCACAAAACCCCATTTTAACCTTAATCTTGTTAATTAATTTTAACTATTTTCACTATTTATTATGATAAAAAGTAGAAAATTTAAATTTAAATCTAATCATGCCCTGGTGAGAAAGCTGGTTTTTAAAGTGAATATTTTAAAAAGTTCACTAACTTTTTATATCTAGATTCAATATAAAAATGATTCCAATGAGATAAATTGGATTAATATGTGTATAATTGATCTAATTAAACTATAAAACTGATTCAGAAAATAATTTAACATTACAATTTATTTAAATGAAAAATGGAGTTTTCAATTATAATCTAGTATTTTTCATTATTCATCAAAATGTGAAACTTTTCAAAAAAAATCCTAAAATTCACCCAATTAAATTTTCATTTTACAATTTTTAAAAATGAAATTTATCTTTACATATAAAATCTATTATAGTGTCAAAATTTAGTTTTAAAACAAGTAATCCATTAAAAGGTTCAAAAGCTAACTTTTAGTAAAATATTTATCTTTTGGTTTAAATTGAGTTTATTATTATGTTATTCCAATAAAATTAACTGAATAAATTGAAAAATATTTTATTTAATATATAACATATATATTTCATTAATATTGTACACTAATAGGGATTAATTTAATTTATTATTATGAATAACTTTTATAGGAATACAAATATTTTTTCATAAAAACTCATCTTTTATATTGGATTGGTTTTGATTTTCATTTCTAATTAATTGGTCTCCAAATAATTCAATATATTAACATGTGTAAAAAATATATTCTTGTTTTAGTTAATCTATATGATTCCCACCATTCCAATGTCTAGGTGATAATTATTATGATGAATAAATAATATTAATAGATTATTTTTGTCAGGTAAGACTCGACCTTGCATGTAACACAAGTTACTAAAGAAGATCAGTGTTATATGCAATGCAAGATAAAAATGGCGTTGCATAAAACTCAAGATAAACTGTGGATTACATATATTTCTAGAAATCAAAGAATCTAAATTAATTTTAAAGAATATATTTCTTAAAATCATAGTATGTTACATACTACCCCCCCCCCCATAAAATGAATATCAATTTCAACACTCGTCTTATTTGTCAAAGGATTAGAATTTTCAAAATCACATCATTAAAACATGAATCATAAAATGGGTTAATAAAACATATTATTTAAATTGAAAATTGGTAAGTATAAAGGTCACCATAAGTTATGCATAACATGGATTCTATATAGGTATAACATTGGTGGAAAATTAAAATATTTATCTAGAAAGAAAAAACTAATTCCCATGGACTAATAGAGATTGATAGAGAATGTGGTCAAGAGTAAATCAACAAAAAAATACCACAAAGAAAACATGTGTGTAAAATATCATTGATATCATCAGAAAAGATAGTAACATAATAAAATTGTATTTCAAGATCCTTTTTCAATAGTTTAAGTATTTTGTTCACCCTCTAGACTGAGAGAAAGAAAAATAAATATACTTAATTGATGAGTGTAGTTTCATCCTTTAAAAGAAATCAACAAAAATTTAATCCTTTTCTCCAAACTAATAGTATTAAAGTTGAATTTTTAATTCGAAAACAACTAAAATAAACTTCTTAAATACCACATAACCAAAAAAATTATGGCCATGTTATTCCACCTTTCTTTAGACATTAAACAAAACAAAAAAAATTATCACATGGTAATATAATTTCCTAAATGAGTAAATGTTCATATGATAGATTAATATTCAAAAGTAATACTCAAATTTGAATCAAAATTATTTGATAAATGAGTAAATGTTCATCCTTTGGTAATGGGTTCAATCCCCACTACCTTTCCATATGCGACAAGTTGTCACTGAGTATATGGGTTTTCCCCATTTTAATTAAATCATGAATTATAAATCCTTCCTAAAAAACAATTCATGTCAATCCTATGGGTTACTATTAATTAAACCAAAAAAACATATCTACAAATATTTCATTGAAAAACTCAAAAACATTACTACTTAATAACCTAAAGTGGGTTCTCTTAAGAAATTGAACTTATGATCAACCTTAAGTTTACAGTCCTATGATGATATTTATAACTATTAAAATAACCTCATTTAAAAACATTATTATATACAAATTTATCTAAACTGACCTTTGATACCATCTAAAACAACCCACGACTCATATTCTTGGATCCTGTGATGAAATCTATAACTTTACATTTCAGTCTTTGATGTTGATAATTATGACCCAATTTTTTATATAAAACCTTACAACATAGAAAATAAAAGTTAGATCACTTTCATTCTAGAGGATATTTTAGTTTTATTGATTTATAGAATTAGTATGAACTTCTGCATAAATAATTCAAAAGTCATCGAAAGAAAACTCTCCCATTTTAGCCAAATTCTATTATTTTTCAATTTATCATTAGAATAATCCTTTTGAAATATTTTATAAAAATAAATCATTCAATATTATTCTTTAAACTGTGAGAAAAGGAAACATAAGAAGGGTGAGATCAAATGCTCTGTAAGGTAAAACGTTATTATTAACAAATGGATTTCATCAATTAGAATAAGAGTTCAAAAGGGTATGATGAAATAATCAAAGTGAATGAGTGAATCATAAAAAAATGAAACACATCAATACCTAGATCATCAAATATGAAAACATGTAAAAAGAAAGTTTTTTTAAAAATCGGCAATCAAAAACCATCTGATATCAATCTTGATAATTAGAAACATTATAAACTCACAATAATAAATTAAAATTCATTCTGGTAACTTGAAACATCACTTTAATAAAACCTTTTAAAACCCTTTTAATTGGAATAACTATAAGACTATCTTACAACATTATCATTACCCAATTCATTAGAGATTTATAATTTAGATCACCCTTATTAAAAGATATATCAGGATCACCCATTCTTTATGAGATATAATGGGGATCAAACCTTCATATAAGCTATAACGGGCTCACCCATAAGCTATAATGGGGATCAACCTTTTTCTTAAGTTTTATCGAGCTCACCAGTTTCATATATGGCTCATGTACTGTATCAATAATAAAACAATTTTACCATAAATTTCATAGAAATAATCATTTTGTATTTATTACCTCATAAACCCATGGAAAATAAAAGGTTTTAATGTTAATACATTTGAAGCAAGATTAACATGTGGGAAGAAATTGGGTTCTATAACAATCTCATTTAAACATGATTAACCCATGGAAAATAAATGGGTTCCATGATGATATCATTTAAACATGATTAAACCATGGAAAAGATATGGGTTTTATGACAATATCACTGTAACAATCATAATCCATCCAAATAAAGAATGTGGATGGAATCAATACAAAAAACTCCCCAGTGAATGATAAGTAATAAGAAGGGTTGTTGACTTTGAAGAATGTAAATTCCCTCAAAACATCATTAGAAACATTATGGAAGAAAATAACCTTTAACCATTCTAAAGTGTCTCATACCATATTGAAGCATTGGAATTATAATCCCCACCATAGAGTAACATTAAATGAAACAATGAATATTCTAAGAATAAATGAAATTAATGATATGATACTTCATAGGTAAGTATATACACCATATAAAAGTAATTAGGTGCAAAATAACAAATAAGTCTCAATGGAATGTAAATTGAGGTGAAACCTATTAAAATTGTGGTAACATCTGAATCAAAAACCAAAAAATTAGTTATCATCAAATAAAACATTTAAATACCATTAATAAAAAATAATTAGTGATATAATATTTAAAAATGAAATTATATACACCACACACAATAATTAATTATTTAATATTCATTTATCTCACAAATGTTAAAAGTGAGTTGAAAATTCTATACTACTTGAAAATATTTTTAATTCATGAGATTTGTGAAAGGGTAATAGAAATTGATAATTTTATTATCATGAAATAAATTTATTTCATGATATAAAATATCATATGTAAATATATACACCATATAAAATTAATTAGGTTCATAATAACAAATAAGACTCAACGGAATTTAAGTTGAGACGAAACCCCTAACAATTATGGTAACATCTAAATCAGAATCCCAAAAAGTAATAATATTAAAATTTAACATTTAAGTAACATGAGAATAAAAAACTTCTTGGTATAATATATCTAAATGAAAGTATAATCACTAAAAAATGAGTAAGTGGTGAATACAACATTTATCCGACATATATGAAAAGTGAAATGAAAATCCCTTAAAACTGTGGTAACTAATAAAACAGAAGACCCAAAAGTAATAATCATCAAATGAAACATTTATATAACATTAATATTAAATAATTCATGATATAATATATCAAAATCGAAGTATATTTACCACAAAAAATTATACAGTGTTGAATATGGCGTTCATCACACATATATAAAAAAGTGAGATGAAAATCCCGTACCGGGATTCTGATTTTTCATGATTCTCCTCTACTTCATGAATAATAAACTTATTTAAATTATTTAAATTCTTTATAAAATTTTCAAGATTTATTATTAATTTAATTTCAATTATAAACAATTTATATAAAATTACCCAATGAATAATTTTTAAGCCGAATATTTTGACCATATTTGGCTTATTTTTCATAACTGACTTTGATAGGATAACTATGGTCAATGAGGTAATTATTTTAAAATATAAAGAATAATAAAAATGATATAGTTATCATAAAAACTACATTAATTATAATTTTAAAATAAAATAGTAAATATGGTTATGAAAATTTAACCAATGTTGTGATCAGGGATACAATAGGTCATACGTAAGCATGGGTAACCTTCCATTATTCAATTATCATTATGAAAAGATGGTAAGTAATTTTTATTTTAATAAAATTAAAAATTTATCATAAATACCATATTATTTAATAATATATTCTTACTTATATCATTCTAGTGAAGTGATGATGAAAAAATAAGAATCACATCGCTTTAAGGAGGCGTTAGTCCACATGTCCCAGAACGACGTTATCACTTTTTTAGTTTGTGAAATGGGAAGATGAAAATGATATGATAGATGTATATATATTATTATTTTATTAACACAACAAATATTTCATTAATATTATATATTTTTCTTAACTCATTAATAATACATTCTATTTAAAGTGTTAACTAATCACATTATTTTGAGGAGGTGGTTGTCCACACGTCCACAAATGAGGTTATCGTATTTCAAAAAAGAAGAAAGCATAAAGGTATGTGTTATATAATAATTGAATAATTATAAAAACAGTAAATATATCATATATATCATATAAGAATTATATTTACAAAATAATTCCCAAACAAAATATGTGGTACATGAAAAATGAACGACAACGTTTGGAAGGCTGATAGTTCACCATACACACAAAGGGTTATTTCGTTACCCATTTCAATGAAGTGTGTATATGTATGAGTTAAACCATTAAAAAATAACCTCAATGAATTTAATATAGAAAATATACTATATAATCATGTAATAATAATAATTTCATGGGTGTAGAAAGAAATAAAATAAAAGTGTTCATTGAAGAATGTTACCTCTTTTTCAGGTAAATCGTTTTGGTCTGCACCAAAGTAATTCCTTAGTTTTATTTTTTCCTTATGTGGGGATTATATTATGATATTAGGGATGTTATAAGCTTATTTGGGTAGGTATTTTGAGATATAAATGGATTTATTTATGTGAATAGGTTAGGATAGTTAGATCTTTCTTATAATGCAGGAGGAGTGGCATTCTTGTAAATACAGGAAAAAAAACACCATTAGGTTGTCTTTCTTACATCATGTTCTTAAAAAATCGAAAAATAATGGATTTGTGGAAAATTATGGTCTATAAAAACTTACAACATGCAAAAAAAAATCTTTTTTATCCTTTTTTCCTTAGTCTTTAAGTTTACTCAATTTATTTTTATAGTTTTTACTATAGTAACTTGTATCTTCTTGTTTACCAAATTAATTTATCTATTAAGATTATAACTAATAGATATTTATTAGATAATTTATACTTATTTTTTATAAATATAAATTAAAATTCATTAAAATAAACTTATGTTTGTGTATGTTTAATTTTAAAATACATGGATGTCATGTGCAAAATCTCATTTTAACCTTAATCGTGTTAATTAAGTTTAATTGTTTTAACTAATTATTACAGTAAAAAATTAAGTTAAAATCGTTAATATATAAATATATTTATGATTAAAAATAATTATAATAGTTTTTATAAATTAAAATCAAATAAATTTAAAAATTAAATTAAAAGAAAATCCAGTAGATGTGGCGAGAAAGCGGGGTTTTAACATGAAATAGTTCAAAAGATCACTAATTTTTTATATCTAAATTCTATATAAAATGATTAAAATTATATAAATTGGATTAATAGATTTGTAATTGATATATTTAACTTTAAAAACATATTAAAATACAATTTAAAATGAAAAATTATGTAAACAAAAAATCAGTTTTCAAATAAAATCCAGTATCTTTTATTATTCATCAAAATATGAAACTTAGAAAAATAAAAAAAATCACCCAAAATTAATTTTGATATTCTGGTTTCGATAATTTATTTTATTTTATCATATAAATTTTATAAAGTTTTCACAATTTATTTTTTAAAAAGTTTTCCATTAAAAGGTGGAAAAACAACCTTTTAGAAAAATATAAAATTTTATGCTTAAAATTGATTTTATTCAAATTTTTTTACTATAAAACTTATTGAATGAATTAAAGAATATTTTATTGAATATATAAATTGTAAATTCCATTAATATTGTTCACTTATAGTGATTAATTTAATCTATTAAGGTAAAATACCTTTTTGGGCATAAAAATATTTTTCCATAAAAACACATCATTTATATTCAATTGGTTTTTATTTTCATTTCTAGTTAATTGGTCACACAGTACTTCATTATCTAAATATCCTTAAACCAAATATTCATAATTTATTTAATATTATTTCTTCCCAACATTCCAATGGCTAGGTGATAACTATTACATTAAGTAAATAATATTAATAGTATATTGTTGTCTGTTAAGACTTTGCCTTGTGTATAATAAAAGTTATTGAAGAAATAAATGTTACATGAAACACAAGATAAACTCATTGTTAAAAATAACATAGGATAAACTATGAGTTTTTTTGTACAATCTATCAAATAATTTAAATTAATTTCAAATAATATATTTCTTAAAATCTCAAGATGTTACAGTGTTTATCTTGAAAATAATGAAAAATATATATACGTGACATGTGGGTCAATATAATTTGTATATTATCATCCACCTACAATGTGAGGGTTATCACATTAGTGAAACTAATTTTCTTACTCACAATTAGATAACTTCCACTTTTTTTTATTTCACTCCATGATTACATTTCTTTGAATATTATTATCCCATTATATTAATATCAAATATCTTCTTCTGATTTTTATTTTTCTTATGAAATTGAATTATTTTTTCCTGCATTATCTCTAGATCATATAATATTCTATAAAAACATCATATTCATACTATCATATTTATAACTAAATATTTAATCATAAATATTTTATTCATCTATTTCCATGAGGGAATACGTACCAAATAATCCTTTTGTGTTAGTAACAAAATTCTTGGTTTTTAAACATCTTTCTCTTTTGGTTCCATAATTATTTTATTTATATTAATAGAATAAAGATTGTACCCATTTATTCCTTTCTAAATATCTTTCTTAACAAGATATAAATCCATATTATAATGGTTATCAACTTTAAATTATTTTCTATAAAAATAATACATTGTCTTTTATATTCAATGGTTAATATATTTTTCAGGAATTATGCCATTATTGATCATCATAGATACCAAAAAATCCATTATTTATCTAATGATACCATAGATAATATAATGTTTGATACTATTTATATTTTTTTTCATATTATATATTTAATAATTGAATCACATTTTCCTCCAAAATCAAGATATTTTTATTTTTATTTACCACTTCATGGAATCTTCCTGTACGAATATCCATTATAGAAAATAAATTATTTTACAATACTATATAGTTTTTTTCATAAGTTACACTCTTCTGAAATTTTTTAGGGATTTTTCAAATCTCTTTTTGAAACTAATTTCAACCCAATTTTGACTATATTGATAATATAATACACCCAATGATATTTCTAAGTATTTATCATTGAGGTTTTGTAGATTTTTATTTTTCTATGTCGATCTAAACTCCTTGTCGTGAACTATGATATTCTATTTTCAATATTTTAATTAGGTATCCATAGTTTTTATTTCATAATTCTTTTCATGAAAATAATTTTTTAATTTCCCCTCATGTGGTTCCCAAAGAGTAACCTTGTCAAAATCATGGTACACTCTCTGGTAATCTTCACATTTAGTTCATAAGAAATTTTGTTAATCATTTTAACTTGTTCATTCATATATATCATTATCACAATTGTTGATTCATTTTCATCTATATCTTCTTTATTTTACCTTTCATTCTTTAAAATTTAATTTTTTTATTAATTTATGATGTATTTCATCCATGATTTCAAGATGATGAATCTTTTCTAATAAGTCCTGAAATTTCATGTGGTCACTATAAGAATATCCTTTGGATTGAATTTTTTTTTCAATTCTTCTTTAACCTCTTAATTAAACTTATAATATTTATAAATGAGTGTAAACATATACTTTTATGATTTTAAGTTCATTTCATATAATTATTTATTTTATATTTTTTAAAAAAATATCCTTTATAGCCATTAATATGGGTTTCTCCATTATATAATCCTTATCATTATATTTGTTATTTATTCCTTTTTAAATTAGTAATTTTTAATCATATTTATCCATATAAATATAATTATTTAAATATTTACCATTAATGTTTGTTTATATAAACAAATATACTTCATTTAATGTCAAATATTTTTAATAAAACCTCCTCGATATCACTAAAATTTCATTTTCTCTTTCATTATTCCTATCCTTTCTATATAATTCTTATGTTAATTATTTTATTAGAAAATACCATTTAATTTCATCCAATTGAAACTTAATTTGAATAGTTCCAAACATAATTTAATGTTTTCAATATATAATAATACCATGTAATATAATTCTATGTTTGATTTCATTATATGCGTCTAGATATCTCTATAGTAACATTTCATAATTTAAAAATAAATTCCCATAAAAAATAGACAACCATTCCATTAGATTTGAACTCCATATAAATCATTGAATTTTAGAATGGGTGATGAAGAATTAAACAAACCTAGTACCTTTTGGATTTTATGACAATTATTTTAATTGAATTCTTATATAGATGAACTCCCCAAAAAGGAGGTGAATTATTCTATAAATCATTCATTTTTAACTTTTTTTCTTAAGGAAACTCTTCATTGAATGTGGTTCCCTTATTACATGGAATATTTCAATTGATAATCCATTAAGTGTAGTTATATTAAAAATAAAACAAATAAAGCATATATAAATAAAGATTTTACATAATCCTATAAATGGGATACTTTTTTGTAGTTGACAGGTGTTGATGGGTTATTCTAACAAAATCACTAAAAAAGTATCACTATTAAATGTCTATATTATTTAAATCCTTTCTAAGGATATCTAAAATTATAGAATTTACAGATGGATGACTACCCCATAAAGTTCGATCTCTCTTATTATATCTCCTGTCAATGTTTTTCGATAAGGTTTTGTAGTTTATATGTAACATCGTAGAGTTTAAAAACCCATAACCCGTAGTTATATTACATTATTGGTAAAAATTAAAATAGTTATAGAATAAATGGACTATTTTTTATCCATTTAAGAATTAATAAATCCATACATTACACTTTAAATAAAGATATACAACATAAACACATTTTAAGAAAATTATTATCCCTTTCATCGTATTCTTGAAAATAACACATAGTCATGCCCAAGGTTTCTTAGGGAAATGAAAAAAAGGCAATGGTGAGATTAGATGCTCAGTAAGAAATATCACACAATATAATCTTACATAAAATCAACATGTCATAAGTGATATGAAAAATTATAAATTAACAACATGGAGACATAATCATATGAAACTGGGTGCATGCTATATCTTTGACAATAAAAGAAATCATGGGTAACGATAATCATTGATCACATAATGATGGAATACATAATTTAAGACATCAAAAACAATATTTTAAGTCTTTATTCTAATATATTATTATATCATGATAAGAGGAATATACCAAATCTAAAATTTGTGTATCTTATGACACTTATCAACGCATCGAGGGGATAAATATTGATGAGGCTCCCAATCACTTGTTTAAGTCAATTTCATTCACCATAAGAGTCATCAGGACCTTTAATGACATTACCTAAGTAGCATGTTAATAAATAAAACATTTTATCCATATATTGATAAATACATGAATCAAATACTTCCTCATTAAATAGTTTAATGTGGATTTTTATAAGTACATCCCTTAATAAAAATGGAATTCACTAGGTATAATCCAAGTTAATTGAAGTATATTTATCAAATAAATATAGATAATCAGATATATAAAATGTTCTAGGTTATCCATGGAAGATATTAATTGGATTAAATTTATTTAACTGGTAGGAGAAATAGGCATTGGTAAGAAAATTCCATCAGTGGGGTTGATTAAGGGCATGCGAATATTTCAAAGCATATTCCCTGAGGGTGTATCACTAACTATTTAATCTTAGGACCTCCTATAATGAGTCAAGGGGATGATTGATTAAATGACCAACCAACCCTTTTCTAGGTAATTTAACATATGTTAATATATATAATATTCACATCCACTTGCCTATATCCAGATATAGATTTATTTATTATGAAATTTCACACACTTTTACTTTACCAAAATATAGGATTATTGTTCAACTATTTATAATATAACTCTTCAAAAAAAAGAATATAAGAGATATATAACAATATAGACTTTTAAATAAATTAAATTTTATGAGTAAAATGGAAATATTCTTCTATATAAATATATTCACCATTAAAAATAAAATAGTATATCATTATAACATGAGTCCTGAAGAATGAAAATTAAAACGGGAAACCCCACTTATGGATTATGTAGCAATTTAATCAAAAAAATTGAATCATAGTGAATAAAAATGATATTAAAATACCATGAATAATTTAATTTAATAATATAAAATCTCAAATATGTTTTAAATAAACCACATAAAGTAAATTAGGTTTATATTACCAAACATGTCATAAAGAGAGGAATCTGAGACAGAAAACCCTTACCTCTTGTCCAGACTCCCAAGAACATAAATTAACCACCTGTATCATAAAAATATATATCTTAATAACTTAATTCATAACATTACTCATATCCATTTTCATTCATAATGTTATTAAATTTTTATTATCTATAATAATTCTTCATATTTTCCACAATGGGTGTTTATAGTTTTGAATGTTTGTACTAGTTTTATAGTAGTAGTGTTCTTATTCATTATTATTCTAAATATATTTATTAATATGACCTTAAATTTAATTTTATGTATTATTTAAAATAATTTATAATTTTTCAAATTCCATTAATTATTTTTTTAACCTTATCTTTGAATATGAAATCGATGATAAGCATGTTTTGATGATACTTTACAAATAGGCGATGTTTCCTTAATTGATGGATTTGATATTGATATAAAATCACCAGAACAAAAAATAAACCATTATTTAAAATTTATTATAGTATTATATAAGTAATTATGTTTCCATATTCATTCATGGTAAAAATTAGATATATTGTTCAAGTTGGTGGTTAAACCGACCCATACATGACCATACAATGATTTAAAGAATGAGTAAGAGGTGGTTTTGTTGTAATATCATTATTCAAGAAACATAAGGAATATAAATTTTTTTATTAGTGAGATATATAATAATTTTAAGTAATTATAATAATTATTAATGGATATGACAACATTACAAAATTTGAATATAATATTATCCTCTTTCTGCACATACTATAAATTATTAAATTAACAATTATTGTTTATTAATAATATGATTAATAGGATTTAAAATTTATCATACTATAAATTTAATGATATAATAAGTATAATACTTATGATTTAATAAAATCCTTATATACAAACTTGTAAATAGGTTAAGGGAAATGAAACATGTTACGTCGAGGAGGTGGTAGTCCGCAAAGTGAACGAACAACAGTCTTGTTTTCTTAATGGATGGTGTATATGAATAAATAATTTAAATAATGTAAATATATTAATGTTACAGTATATGAGTTATGATTATATCATTATACTAGTGTTTCTATCATAAATTTTAGAGAATATAATTAATAATAAAATCTATATAGTTGATAATACTCATTTCCAAGGAAATGAATAAATTAAGATAATTAATGATAAAAATAATATTTTAATACTGAAATAGAGTTATAAATATAGAAAAAATGGAATATTTTCAAGGATAAAGTATAATTATAGGTGATTATTGAAGTTGTGAAGATTTTACCCTTTTATTAGTAAAGGGGAACAATGTTCTGGGAGTAACCTATACATTTTTAAAAAATGTAATGTTACTATTCAATTATCAAACGCAATAAAATGGGAAAAAATTAGTGAGTAAAATTATTTTGGGTCAAAAACCACCCAAGACACTATTTTTGTGACATCTTTAAGTTCTTTTGGTTTTTTCCTGTTGACTTTTTAACTTTCACTATAATTTACTTTGCCTTGGTAACTAATTCATAACCTTAGTTATTAATTTTAATTAAATTGATTAAGATTGACCATTTTACCTAATTTTATACTTCTAATTTAAAATTTAAAAATTATTTATTAAAATATTGTTTATAAATGTGTGACAAGTAAATTTTAAAATTAATACACGTTATAGTGTAAAAACAGTTTTTAGAGAAATAAAATTTATTTTCTTAAAATTTATATCTCCGATAAAATTATATTAGATATATATTTTAGTATAAGATTTATATTTATTAAAAAAATTAATGAGTCTTTTAGGGTAATCCAAAACGAAATCTCCCTTGAAAAGACATTATTTGATGAAAAGACTGAAAATTGTTTTTATATTAATGTAACAATTTAATTAGTACCAGAATATTTATTCATACATTTTATAAGTTAAAAAATGTTGTGAAATTTATAGTGTTATTCCTTAAATTTATATTTGAATACTTAAAAGATTTTTTAAACTCTTTGGTAATTCTTATAAAATTGTTAATTCATACAGATTATAAGTTTCGTGAAAACCATAATTTTTTCACTTACATACTATTATTTTCATAAATCCAAAATTCATACTAACATAATTAACTATGATAAATTAAAAATTGTTCATAGTTTATTAAATTTTAAATTCTAAATTTTTAATTTCTTAAAAAAGTCTTAAAAAGGCTCTTGGAAGGGTTCATTTTTTGTAATTGTTTAGGGGTGTGGAATTTACCTTCTACAGTATCATCTTGTGTGTTATATTATACACCCCCCTTAAATAATATCATATTATAAATTGGGGTATATAATAGTTATTGAACATATGTATATGCTCTTTCCTTATAGCTTCTTCAAGATTCTAGGTTTCCTCTTCTAATTTTTGATTTCTTTAAATTACATTCAACAGAAAAATTGATTGATTAAACAATACATTCTCTCTTATGTCATAAATCTAGATTAAACCATCATTATAAGACAAGTCAAGCTCCAAGTCTATTCCCTTAGATGTGAGAAAATATGTTGAATTTTTCATGTATTTCCACGGTAATGAAATATGTAGAACATCATGTACTTTAGAATGGTTATGCGGTATTTCCAATCCGTGTGTTATATCCTAAATTTATTTTAATATATAAAAATGACTAATGTACCTGAGGATTAACTTCCCCTTTTAACAAATATTATAACTCCCTTCCATGGATAAACCATCAAGATTACATGATCCCAATATGAAATTTCATGTGTTTCATTCGATTGTTAGTATTATAATTTTCTATTCAGTAGGATTATTTGATATAATATTGAATAGTTTATACATTAAAATTCATATCCTTCATGATCTCTAGGTTAACTAACTTTATTTTTTGAAATTCATCCCAACTGGTTGGAGTACAACACCTCTTCCTATACAATTCTTCATATGGTATCTTCTAGATGGTCGAATGGAATATATTATTGTACAAAAATTCAAGAAATTGTATATATTGATCTTTTGTCCCTTATAATTTAATATAACATTATATATACATTAATTCTATATTAGGGATGGTTTTTTCATACTACCCACCAATCTGGTGATTATAGGAGGTCATTAAATATATCTCAGTGTTGATATCCCTTTGAAGACTCTTCCAAAATTTTGATGTAAACTGAGGGTCATGGTTAGATACAATGGATATAGGTTCCCCATAAATCCTTATAATTGTATTCATATAGAGTAGCAAAAGGTTCACAAGGGGTATATCTTATCTTATTTTTAATAAATTAAGATACATAGTAAGAAAATCAAAGACGAACCTTATAGAAACATTGTATCATTTCTATTGTATCATTGTATCATTTCATATAGGTTTCATGAATCCATTAGTATGATTTATTTCTGAATTTACATGATGGAAAACTAAGAATATGGGCACAAAATCTACAATTCCCTACTTCTTACCATACTTCAAGAAATGCTCTCTTAAATTCCTATATAGATTTGTATGAATATTGTGCATAGAAAAATTTTAGTTATGTTCTCCATATATCAGTTCCTTTTTTAACTCTAGTATGGATTAAACATATAACCACTTCCCAAACTTCAACACTCCATATTTACATATTAAATTTATCAATTTCCCTTCATTACCCACTTTCATATTCCTTTGTATGTCCTCATCATTCTCATGGGACTTCTCTATCCTTTTTAGTAAGGATAGATTAATAATTTCTTGGAAAATGAATTATGGATTACCATACTTTAAAATCATCATATCTATACTTACTATATATTTATATATGGGATCCTTGTTAATACTCATTTTGTTTGGAACTCTCAGTCCCTTATTAGTTCCTTTTATTTTATGACCAAGTCACCCAAACATATCATTAATTTCATTGTCCATGTATTTCCCATAATTGGAAATCTATTTCTTTCCATTGATCCTTATAATCCATATCTCCCATAAAGGTCTCACCATTCCTCATGCCCCAATTTATATAAAACATAGGCCTAGATTCTTACACGGTCTCCCATTTTCATTAAAAATAAATTTTCATGTTTTAATCTATAAAGAAGAATCTGAAATAAAAATCCATGTAAGTAACAATCAGTCACACAATGAATTGGTTTAAAAGAAAGGATTGAATCATAGGTTGATCAAATACCACTGATGAACACATCAATAATGGAGTTAGAAACCCAATAAAATAATAACCCCAAATAGATAAGTATATAGGACAATAATTAATAATGTATTAGTTTTATTTTAATCAATGATGTGGATGACTGACGACACATTATTGATCGATCCTCAATCCAATTTCATTTTCCAACAATTTCCACCAAGATATATCCCACCATAATATCTATAATTATATAAATAAACCTATATATTTGGTATAAATGTGATTATATAGAGGTTATCTAGGGTTAGAGAATTTAAATAGGTAATTAATTAATTAATAAAATCAATTATGTATTTAATCTCCCGATGAATTATCCATATCAAATTGACTAGTCTGCAAAAAAATTATATTGTATCTAGGGTAAAAATGATATTATGGATACAAATGTAGCCACAATTTTCTCATCATAGATTCCATTCTGAAGTAAGTCCAATATCTATGAAATTAACTATTTGAGTAATTTATTAAATTTAATATTTTTAAAGTATCCACATCAAGGATTTATGACACCTGAAATTCCATGTCAACTATGCTACTATCTCTAAAAATGATATTTAAAATATTCACTGGATCTGTTTTAAAAAACAAGAACCATTAGTGATTTAGCTATAAATATTTTCTACTTGGGTGAAAATGATATCATATAACTAAGCTGTAATAGATTCATTTAAATTCACTTATTTTAAATTATCAATCAAATTTATTTATTTAGATTGGAAAATTTAATGAAAAAAATCACTTCAAATAAATGAAATCATGGTTCATTATATAAAATATGAAAATAAAATATTTTTAATAAAATATAAATTTAAATAATATAGAATCTAGTGAAATACCTCCATTAAATATTCCTAAAAAATATAAATGAATGATTGTGTTCAGTAACAATATCAATTGAACATTATTTAAATTTTCACAAAAAAAAGTAAATTATATTAAATATAAAAAATATATCCATCATAAAATTTTCAAAAAAATTTCTTTATCTCATAAAACTTCAAAACTATATCATATAAATTTTTCAATTTTTTTTAGTCCCATTTAAGTCGATATGTTAAACTAATTTATTCATTATACCTCATTAAATATTATTATCCTCTAACCACTATCTCACACAACGTTTTTCATGCTTATATTATATCTTACAGAACACTATTTATGCACATTACATATCTCATGAAAATTTTTTGTTCTACATAACTCATTCTTCTTTATCTCACGCATCATACTACATTAAGTAATCTTCAAATAAATTTCTTTCACAAGTAACATACATTGAGTAAGATATCCCAAAATTTCATACACCATTTTTTTAGACTGATTAAAAAACTTTGATCTATCACACATATCTCAAACTATATTTCTAGAAACATAATTATGTATAAAGTTTCTTTACGTTATTCAAAAATTTAGGACCTCAAATATTTTTCAATAAACATTCAACTCATGAGACCACCAATCATTTTATTCCTTAACTATTGGAGAATAGGATTATTTACCATTATATTTTATTCCATTAATAACCAAAAATTATCTAGTTTTCTTAACTGTCAATCCTTATAATGTATAAATAATATCTTCAATGTTATTTTTTACACCTAGTCTTTCATTTATCCATCCCTTGGACTACCTTTAACTATATGCATTCTCTTTAAATCATTAGAATAATCTTTACTTATCCTGTAAGAATCACAATTTGATAATGACCTATGTTTATACACTTTATCATAGATTGTTATGACCTACACCATAGGTTTAATGAAAGAACATTTTATCATCAATATACTTATCCATTATTTTAAAAAAAATAGTGGTTGAGAAAAAATCACTTTCTCAGTTAATAATTATTAATAAATTATAGAAAAAAATACAACACTCAAAACACCCCTTAGTGGGATTCTTAACCTTAATTTTAAAATACATAAGATGATAAATAAGACTAATTAGGTTGGACAAACATATAAATTTGTAGGGAAAGACCCCAAATGTATAGAAGGGTCATCTGATATGGACTATCTTAATAAAATTAACATCAAATTTGTCACTAAAAATCTACCTCATTACTTAAAGATTACTTTATAACACATATATGATTATATTTGAGACTGCCACAATCTATCATATTTCTCCATCCAAATGATTCTTAATCCTGGTGCATTAAAGAATTAAATAAGATATCTATAAATTCCACCTTACTATTATAGTTCAATAAAATTATATTCTCACCCCACCATTTGAGTGAAACTCTTCATCATAATATATGTCACTATAAAAAATTCTGGATAATACGTGGTGGTTGATGAAGATTGATATGGTATTAGTGATTATATTTAGATTTTAATCAATGAAAAGGGATATGAAAAAAGTATATAAGAGTAATCGTATATGAGTCACAATGACTCTAGTTGTGATACTTTGTTCCTTAGTATTATATTTTTTTTGGGATTTTATGGGTAATTGAATTAAAAGTGTCTCATTTTTTATTCTATTCTTATATTAAATTAATTACATATATTTCTTTACCTAATACTACACCCATTAATATTTTTATTCATTTCATGGTTAATTATCTTTTTTGATCTATCAACTTGTTTTGACATTCATAGAATATTATTTTATTAAAAAAATCTATTAGTGAGTGAAATTATGACATGTTTTTTATTTTAAATAAATCATTAAATTTATATGATTGATAATCATGTGTATTTATCACTTGAGACAACATTTATTTGCTCAAATTATTTATTTATATTTTGCAAAAAAAATTGTTTTCTAGAAAATTTTATATTATCACTCTATTACTCTTTTGATTTCATAATTCATTCAACGAGTATATAACTTGTATTGGAAATAACTTCTCTAATCACATGAAAATATATGAATATAAACATGGCACCCATACAATGGAGTTTTAATTTCAAACTCAACTAACATTTTTAATAAAACCCTTACTCTATGCTCTGAGGTCATCTTTTACCTTCTAAGCTAAAATAAAACATTGAGAAAACTACTCATTTTTTAATGAGGAAAATTTTAAGTGGACCACTTTTAACCATTTTTATATTGGAAATTAATGATGATATAAATATCTTAGTATCATTTGAATACTTTATTTCAGATTTATAGTTTTATATTGGTTAAATTTAAATTAACATGGTTTAATTACTCTAATATTAAATGTCTATCTGAATTGATGTCTTATTTATGTTTAGTGACTACATGTTGGTAAACACAATAAATTATTTCAATTTTTTAGCTTAAAACTGAAATTTAAATAATAAATTCAAAATTTTAATTTAAATCATTGGAATCCATAAAATTTAAAATTTTAATATATATGTTTATGAAATAAATCTTTGACTCTATTAATTATATTCATTTGGTAATTTCATGAAAGTCATTTAATAATCTATTATTATGTTTTAAATTTACAATCAGATGTCTCATTCCTAAATTTTGGTAAAAAAATCATTGTTAGTATCTAACATAAAAAAATATTTTTGATTAAAAAAATATTCATTATCCAAAGGATTCATATTATTTATTAAAGTGAAAATAAATAAGTTCATGTGATATATAAAATAAGAAATGAAAATATTTTATCATATATATTCAATCAAACCACATATTATTTCATATTAATTTATAGGAGTACATAGTTTTTTATAATATAAATTTTTTAAAGTAATTATAATATTATTATTAACTTTATTAATAAAGAAACTATTAATTTTTTGTGAATATTTATAATATATATAATTTTGGGTTGTTTTAATTGATCATGGTGGATTTTTAAAATATATATATATATATATAACTGTTTTAAAGTTTTATACCAAATATGATAGTAATATTTTTATTTTATTATATTTTTTTGTCAAAAAAAGATATTAATCACCCTTATCAATACCTAATAAAATGATAGGTGTTGCATCTATATATTTTTTTACAATATATGTATTTTATTCAAAAACAAGATGATGTTTCATGACTCAAGTATTAGTTTTTGGTGCCCTAAAGTAATTCACATTATGGTTACCAAAGAAAAATCATTATATCATGATATAATTTTATGAAAATATAATATATAATTCATTTTTTTATTATATTGAGATATCATATGATATTTAACCCTTTATAATGAAGTACATTAAATATCCCTTGTAAATATTTATCATAAAATATAATCCCTTATCACAAACATTATTTTATTTTGAGGTACTACTTTGTTAATATTTGGTCATGTATTTATACCTTATTTTCCCTAGGACTTTTTGGAGAAAAAATAGATTATTTATACTATATAGTAGGTTCCGCACAGTTGGATCACAGTTAATAGAAATTTTGTTCTATCCTAAAAGAGACTATGTACCATAGATAGTGTAAATATCCAAGCCGCCTATCCAATCACACAGACAAAAACCATCCCCAAGAAAACAGTGTGGCTAATTTCCTCTCTAATAAAGGAGACCGCAATGTGTCAACACGGTTTGGAAAACCAAGAGAGCTTAACATGTAGCCTATCCAAGTGATTAAAAATATGAAAATTAACTTTATAACTTTGCCCAATTTAACCTTAATTCCAACCGTTTCATCCCCCAATCTGGATTTTCATCCCTAGTCACCTCTCCCTCTTCACATTGGTCCCTTGGAACTCCAAATTTGGAGTGGTTTTGTCTTTGTATCTTCAATAATCATCAACTAAGCCCATTCCCCCATGTTTTATTCCCTCTTTTTGGGTTCTTCTTCCTACCTCTTTGACTTCCCTATTATCAATCATGTTTATTTCCCTAAAATTAGTTTAATCATGGTTATTTGGTTTTAATCTTGGTTTTTATGATTTGATCATTCCTTTATAGGGTCCCCTTGGGGTGCATTTGTGGTTTTCCATTGCATTCTAAAAGTTTCCAATCTTGGGGTAGGTGATTCAATTTTTTAGCATTATCAGATGATTTTGGTCTACTTTCTTTGCCTATTGAATGTGTTCTATGGATTTTTTAAACAATGTGATGTTTTTTAAAAGTATTTTAGGTGCGTATGGGTTAAAACGTGGTTTTATAAAAAAATAGTTTTTTTTTCATGCATCCTTACTTTTTTTGTTTCTTAAATGAGTTCTATAAATTGTTTAAGTTAGGAAAAGTGTGTTTTAAAATGGATTTGGTGTGTATATATTTGAAATAGTTCTTACCTATGAAAAGTGATAGTCCTTAATGTTTATTCTTATTTCTTGTCATTTATATATTAAAGTGGTGATCTATGTGACATGTGAAATAGAAATTGAGCATAAAAGGATCCATGGGTATTTAGGTGGGAAAACTAAGACTATTACACTAGTTAGATTGATAGGGATGAGACTTGGTTTCTTCTAGAAATATTGACTCCATAATACTAAGTAAAAAATGATGATTATTGGAGACCATTAGACCTTGGGATGTGTTCCCCTCTAATGGATCATGCATGAGGACATTGTGGGTTATGGTTCTTATACCATGATTCATTGAGATCTAATGTTCATGGGGGGCCACAAGTGATATATCCATTAAGTATTTCCCATTTCAGTCTTGTTATGTGGTTCATTCTATCTTCATAAGGTATACATTTATTTCATATTAATTTCAAAAGAAATATTCTATTGAAAAAAAATCCATTAAATGTTTTTCTAAAAATGCATCTAATATCTTTTAATTAAAAATATTCATACTAATTTGTCTTATAATGTAATGGAATGGAATCTATTTGTGTTTTATTTCACTAGACATTAGATCACACCCTAGATACACTCTTGGGTGTATGTAGACCTTGTTCGGTTTGAACCGGGAAAAGGAAATATATTTCATAGTGGTGATGGTGGGTCTGATTGCTAGTGTTCCTCTCTTATAGGTGTTTATGAAGATGTCTTGAGGGTTATTTCCCTCTCAATGCATGTAATTTTTTGGTTATGGCCTAGTTTTTTCCCCTTTATTTTTGTATTTTTTTGTTAAAGTTATAATGTGTTTAACTAGAATTGTTTTATCTATTTGGTTATGGTTATTGATATTGGTGGGGTTTTTTTTCATTAGGATTGTTTATAGTAGCATATTAGGGGTTAAATAATTCCTAATAGTGTATTTTTTATACCCAAGTACTAGTTTCTATCCCATAGGGATCATAGATTCCCTTCATTCCATGTCATGGGATAGGTCGAGCATTGGGTCAGATGGCACCCAAGCTTGGTTTGTAAAAAAATGGTATTAGAGGAGGTTTCTCCCTTTATTTGGGAAAATAAATTTGGGGGGAGTCTATATAGATATATTCTAGTATTTTCAGGGCATGAGGTTATGGTTTTAATGGTATGTCTATCCAACACACCTCGTAATGCACCTTGAGTCTCTTTGGGATGTTGTTATTTGTGATGGGTATAGATATTCATTGTTTAATTTAAGTGTTTTGAATTTTACTTTGTTGCTAAAAAATTTTAGAATTATGTAATGATGGTTTTTCCTTGTTCTTTTTTAATATTGTCACAAGATTACTCACAGGATACTTCCTATGAAACTGTGAGAAGAGACTGAAGATACTTCTCCCTCACCAATTTATTAGAGACTAAGAGAGGTTTTGGGTAAGGTTACCCATGTTTTGGAACAAGAAGTGGGATTTGGTCCTTCTCATGTTGGGGAAGATGAACCAGGTCCTCAAAAGTAAAAATCTAAGGAGTTCGTCAGGAACAAGACTCCTTCCTTTCAGGGTAGCATGAACCCCAATGAAGTAGAGTATTATATTGGGAAAATCATGAGGTTGTCTGGGTTTCTTTACACTCCTAATGTGATCAATGTTAATTGTGATTCATTATTGTTTCAAGGTCCTAGATAGAGGTGGTGGGAATTCATGGTTCAATTTGGGAAGGAAGAGAAATTGGTTGGAAGGACTTCAAGTTCGTATTAATGAGTTTTATTTCCATGAGACCTTGTCCCTATCCAAGATAATATATTTTTTCCATATCCCCTAGGGTATCAAACTATGATGTAGTATGCTAACCGCTTTCCAAAATTATCTTTGTTCACACCATAGGTATTATCCAATGAGAAGATGAAGGCTCAACGGTTTGAGATGGGGTTTCAGCAGGATATCTAATCCCATGTCTTCTAGTTCAAGATGAAGATTAATAATGAGAGGGTAGAATTTTCTCTGATGGTGGATATTTACAACTCTAAAAATTCCTAGTTTTCCAGGGTAATTATAGCTCTGGTAGTTTGTCTGAAAAATTTGGAACCATGATGAGTAGGAAAATAGGTGAGGTGGTAGCTTAGAACATCCTTCCCAACAGTTTTTGTATATGGATTTAGATTATGGATTAGTTATATTCCATTAGTGTGGTAATGCAGGGAATATGAAATCAACATGTCCAACTTCACCCAGACCTTGCCATTAGTGTGGAGCTATGGGGCACTTGTAGTGGTTTTTCAAGGTGGTGCATCCCATATCAGGGTGGTGAAGGATCTGTAGCCTCTATTGGGATGTCATCCCAGTCATAACGTTATAAGATAGTGGTTTATTGGTTTGGTAGTTTTGGTGGTATGGTTTTATCCAATTTTGTGTAGAGTCATTTCAAGGTGAATCTATAGGTCAATGGTCATTCTTAGGCTCGGGCATAAATGAGGCATCTTTATGAAGTGGATAATGTACTAGTGGAATCAGATGCATGACCTACAATATTCTACACACCATTCTTGTTTAATGACCTATTTTTGTTACTTTTTTTTGATATTATTTCCTCTTTATATTTTATTTATGCCCATGTTTTGGATTTATTGAAGTCGTTACTTGAGTTTATTCTGTATGTGATGGAGTTTGTGACGTCGCTTGGTATGAAGGGAGAGTAGGGTTTTAGGTTCTCATCTTACACACTCTCCATGTTAGGGTTTGATATGGAATGATATTTATTGGTTCTAGAAATTTACATCTTTGATATAATCCTCAATCTGGATTGGATAGTGCAATTTTTTTGTGCACATCGATTTTTATTGACGGTGAGTGAGTTTTGTGACACCTTCTTAAATTGCCCAGATTTTTCAAGGTGACTAGGATCCTCGGTCTGGACGTGCTAGACCTCCACTTCTAGAGTTGGGTAGTCTTGGTTTTGAGATCTTATTCTTCATGTTGTAGGATAATAGTGGTAGTGGTTCTGAGAGTTGATTACCAAACATGGTGGTTGAGTTCCTGAAGGTATTTCCAAATGACTTTTCATGGTTACCTCTAGAGTAGGAAGTGGAGTTCAACATTGACATGGCATTGAGAACACAACCAATATCTCTTCCATCATACCATATGGACCCCATTTAATTATGGTAATTAAAGGTATAGATGGATGATTTATAATCTAAATAATTTGTTTGCTAGAGCATATCACCTTAGGCCACCCTAGCATTTTTTGCCAAGATGGCTGATGAATCTGTCTAGTTATATATTGATTACTGAAAGTTGTATAAAGTGATGATCATGAGAAAATATCCTTTCCCCATATCTATGAACTTTTTTATACTCTCAATGTGTTAATGTAGTTCTCTAGGATCAAAATATGTTACAGGTATCACACATTCATAGTAAGAGAGGAGGATTTTACGAAAATTTCTTTCTGATGTAGGTATGGACACTTTGGGTATTTGGTTATGCCTTTTAGGTTGATTAATGCTCTAGAGGTATTTATGGAACTTATGAACTGATATTTCCACCAGTATATTTACTCCCTTTTCATCATGTTTTTATATGAAATCCTAGTTTGTTATGGGAATGAGCAGGAACATGATCAGCATTATAGGATTGTGTTCGGAACTCTTCAAGACCATTGCATCTATAAAATGTTTTCCAAGTGCACCTTATAAATTAGGGGGGATGTTTTGGGTTCATGTTATATACAAAAAAAGGGGGTTCAGTGAACCTTGATAAGTTCAATATAATGATGTCAAGAGAATACCCAAAGAATGTTATTGAGATAAGTATATTTTTGGTCAAAACATGGTATTACATGTAGTTTGTTCAAGATTTTTCTCTGCTTTCTTCACCCATGATGGTGCTTACCTAAAAGTTATAAAGTTTTAGTGGAGCCCAGGATGTTAGGAATCTTTTGAGGAGATTAATTAGTGGTTGAACACAACCCATGTTTTTTATCATTTGAGAACTAGGAAAGGGATATGTGGTCTACAGTGATGCATCAGGTATGGGTCTTCGATGAGTGTTGATGCAAGACGATCTTGTGGTGGAGTATGGTTCTCACTAACTCCGACCACATGAAAATAATAACCTGGACCATGATTCTGATTTAGCATAGTGATGCATGCCTTCGAGACATGGCGTCATTATCTTTTTGGGGACAAGTATGTAGTCTATACTGATAATAAGATCTTGGCCTACATTTTTTCCCTAGAAGGACTTGAATTTGAGGCAGCATCGTTGGTTGAGTACCTTAAAGGGTTTGATTTTGATATAGTTTATATCCCAAGTAAAGGTAATGTGGTAGCTAATGCATTGAGAAGAAAAGTTCCAATGAAAGCTTTGAAAGAGTTCAATGATGACTCAACTTTGATGGGTCTTTTTTCCCATAGGCATTTAGAATTCACGGAGTATAGTAGAGGAATGTTATTGGCCAGTTTTCATATAAGAACCCCACATTTCTTGCATAACTATATCATCATTTTAAAGACAAACAAAATAATTGTGTTATGAAACTAGGATCCAATGTTTTAGTATCTCGTCCAAATTAGGACTATGCATCACTGATGCATAATAAAACACAAAAATTTATTTAAAATATTATTCTTTATCCTTTTAAATTTCATGATATCCTTAGTACATGTAGTCACCTAAGGATATAAATCATATAAATGGGTGAACTAAAATCCCTATAAGAGAATAGATAAAGACATGAATAAATATAACATGGGTGAGTATAATCATAATAATATTAACAAAAGCATTATATCATCATTATAATCATGTGAGGGGCATTAGATAAATGAATTGAATGTGGGAATTCAAAAAAATTAAACATCATGTCTTAGTGGTAGACTACCACACATATTTGTGAACAAAGATAGTATCATGATCATGCATAACATATGTGAATAATCATAAAATCATTATTTTGAAAAAATATAGAATCATGATCACACATATTCCATGCTACCTCATGATATACATCCATTACCAATGCATTAGAACACTATATAATTCTAGGTTCACCCATCACATCATAACAATTACGTAATCATGCTTTCCACATATAATATATTTCAATAATAGAAATAAAATAACACATGGAAAGGAATAGGTTTCATTTCATAAATCATAAATTCATGAATAAACATTGGGTTTCCCAAATGAGAAATAGACAAACATATTTGGTATAAGAATCATAACACTCAAGAAAAGAAGAAACAATCTTTAGAGAATTCAATATTTGTTTTGTAAATAAGAGTTATTTTGGAAAATATTTTTATCTGTGATCAAATAAGATTGGAAACATGCATATCCTAGAATCAAAAGGGGAAGGGTAATGAAATTATGTTTAATTAATATTAAAATAAAATACATACTGAAATTTGGAATGAAAGAGTAATAACCTAAATAAATGGAGTTTGGTTCGACAAATCCTCTTAATGTATGCCTGAATGCTTTCTTTGTTAGGACTAATCTGATGGGGAAGGTGTTTTTTTTCAAATGTTTTCTTTTATTGATAATGAAATTTTTTTAATAAAATTAAATCACCTCACTTTGTTTTTGGGAAAAGAATCAAACTCGCCTTTTCAAAATAATCAGACTCATCTTGGGTCTGGAGTGGGAGGAATTGATCATAATCAAATTCAAACGGAGTTAGGAAAAAATATCAATTTCATTGAGTATGTATCTTGTAGAAGATTCACTCTGGATCTAGTGTGGAAGGATTTTTTGTTTTTATAGATATTTGCAGTCTCTATGACAACGATAAAATAAATGTGACGATGATTTTCTAATTTGTATTTCAAATAAATCATAAGATGTCTAGAGAACTTATGATGCAATCTTGATTGAAGAAAATGAAAAGATGTGTTCCTAGTCACACCTATATTTATCGTATCTTGGTGAAAATATTGAGATGGTGTTGATCGTATTCAAAATGATCAAATCTGGATGAAAAGAAAATGGGTGTTGGTGACAGTATTTATGGTTAGGAAGAAAAAGATGTTGGTGAGGCTGAGGAAGAAAAAGATCATGCTAAGAGTAATTGTACCCTAAATGATCGTACCCTGGAAAATTGTACTCAGAAATATCATACTCTAGATAATCATACTCACACTGAGTTAGAAATAAATCTGGTTGTTGTTGACACTATTACATCATATTCCACATTTCATCATACTCCTGAAGAATGGATTTTCAACCATGTTTTATGGAAAAGAAATTTAGCAGAAGATAATGAAAATCATAAGGATAAAGACCAATCAACTATGTATTTAGCTATTTAATATGGTTGGATGAATTGTAGAATAGATGAACTTTGGTTTTTTTAAAATTTACTCATCAATTGGGTCAATAGTTGAATCACATTAATTTCTTTTCAAGTGAATTTTCAAGTGGTTAAAGAGAAAAGGTGAAGAATTATAAGTGGTTTCAGAGGAGAGGTGAAGGAGTTTGTTGAATGTACTATCAAGGGGGTTGACTTTCAAAATAATGAATGTATTAGATTTATATATAGAATTGTTTTTAGTAATTAGATTGGTATTAATATCTTCATAGATTTACATTCAATTAATAAAGACTTTTGTTTTGAAGAAATCATATTCAAAATGTCAACCTTGTGAATTGAAATTAAACTGGAAATTGAAATAAAATTCTGAAGAAGAAATGACGATTGTAGAAGATTTGAGAAAAATCAATGTAACACCCCGAGATTTTATGAAAAATATTATTATTAATTTCATTAATGTCTTGTTTTGTATGATACACTAAAAGGACCTCGCACTCCATGCATCCCTGACATGGCTTGTATTTTACGCAATCGCGACCTTCAATAATAGCCTGTGTTGTATGCAATACCAAGTTTCACTAAACGGGATATTATTATAATATTATTATGAACTAGCCATTATGAATATTAATACCCACTTTTTGAAATTTCATTTTCCAAAATGGACTTCATTTTTGGATTTAGAATATCAAAATTAGACTAGAGTGAATTTTTGGTATTTTTCTGAAAACTTTCAATTTTTGATGAATAGTGAAAACACTGGGTTACTATTCAAAAACCAAATTTTTATTTAAATAATTATTTATTTTATTTAAATTTATTTTAGGTAAAAATTGATACATAATACCTATATAAGTTCAATTTAAGTCATTGGAGTCATTTTATAATAATTTTAGATATATAAATATTTTATTGAACTTTTCACAGTCTGTTACCCACCTCCTAGGAGAATTTGAAAATTCACATAAAACATAATTTTATCGCTTCTTTGAGGGGAATTTCGAAAATCCGAGAGACATGGTTAATATCAAGGACTAAAATGTGGTTCAATAAGACGAAAATAATTTTTGTTGAATAGTAACTTTTTACTTTTTTTACCACGGTTAAAAGTAAATAGGGTAATTAAGGGTAAAAGTGATATTATTATTACCCTAACAAATGTCCTAATTCTATTGGATAAGTTTAATTCGACCAAAAACAACCTTAAGAATAAAATATGAACATTTAGGTCCACTTGTATTAGATTAGGACATTTATTATTAATTTATTTAAAGAAGGGTTCAAATAGTTAAAATCAAAGTTTAATTACTAAATCATTTTTAATATAGGGTTATACATAAGATAAATTAGACTATAAATATTCATTAGAAAGATAAAAATATTTCCTACATAATTATGTGTTATTTATAATTTTTATACATTAAATAAATTAATTTATTTATGACACAATGATGATGCAGTAATTATCTTATTAATGAAATATGGACATAATTGATGTTATAAATACCCAAATAAATGTAATTTGAGACTTTTTATGAATTAAATTAATTTTATAGGTTAATATGACATGTTATTATTGATGTAGTTAACTTTTTTAGAACTAATAATTCTTTTATGATTTTCAAAAAAATCAATTACCAAATATTGTCAAAATAAACATAAAATAGTTTTTAAAACAAATATTATATTATTAATTGTTATTTTATTCCTAAAAAATTAAGGTTTGGAAAAATGACTTAGATAAGGTTATATATATTACTAATAAACATCTTGGGGTTCGTTTTTCTTGTTATAGTAAGTTTATTAACCTTATAGTGTAAGAAAACAAGAAGACATGGTAAAAGCAAAATTATTTAATTTAAAGTTAAATCTAAATGATAAGGTTAAAATAGAAACCTAAACTTTTCTAAATTATATTTTATGAGTGTCTTTAGACCCATATCCACCTTAGCTTCAAAATAACTCAATTTGGAGCTATTAAAAACCGAATATGACTATATAATAAAATAATATTTTTAGTTATTCCAAAGGTTCCCCTCTCCTCCCTTCTAAAAGGGCACCTCCTCCCTCTCTTCCTCACACCACTTTGAGCTTTCAAGATCAGCCAACCACTGACAATTTCTCTTCTCCACTTCCCTAAAAACATCCTAGAGGTTATTGTCTTCTTCAAATACCAATCTTAGTTCCCTAATACGACATTTCAAAAAGGTGTGTCGAAAGAAGAGGTAATATCCATTACTGATTCTTTCAACTTTATTTCTTCTTCTACTTCTTCTTCTTTAGTTGTTTCATTATGAAGTAATAACATCAGTATCAATAATATACTGATATGTTATTATAAGTATGAAACATCCCTATTTCACTATCTATCCATCCGATGGAAAATGAAATCACCGTGCGTGCGTAAGTACGGAATACCATCTCCACGCCGTGGTGTAATCTGTTTTCGACCACCGCATTACTTGGATGGGTATAATGGTGTAAATAAATAACTATATATGATTATTTCAAAGTGATATTTATTATCATATCTTATACATACACTTAAATGAAATTACATGATCATGGGAATGATATCATTGCTCGTGCGTACGTACGGACTTCCGTCTCCACGACTTGATGATATTCATTATCCATGTTAACCATTCATGAATGATTATAAAATATATATAATAATTAATCATGAAATATATGAAATAATAATTATACTGTATTTATTTTTATATATATGTATTTCATCTACTTAATTTCATTCAATTCAATAAGGAAACGAAAACAGCGTTCATGCGTACGTACGGCCAACCGTCTCCATGAATGGTGTATTTATTTCCATTTATCGATATATTATATATATGTATATTCTAAATATATATTATATATAAATCATTTTTTACATTCTGGATGTATGTAATCATGATCTAAGTAAAAATATGAATAATTTCAAGTTAAAACACGAACGACAAATGAAACGATATTACCCAAAACGCTACTTTAACATGAATTTACAAAAGAACGGGTAATATAAAGTCATAAGTGAACCATATATGATATAATAACAATGAATATGATTCTGTAATAAGTCAATGAAATTATTTAAATCATTATACAGGGGGTTTGGATACGTACGAAGCATATCGGACCTATGGTAAGGGATAATTATTCCAATCTCATTCTTATCCGAAATTGTTTATTCGTAAGTATTTACTAGGGTAATATTTATCATCCATGTCCAAGATTTATAAAAAAAAATTTTTGTATGTTTAAAGTCCTTTTGACCATTTTTTACTTTTACTAAATGGTATGTAAGGAATCTTTTTTTTATTACCATACGAGGTACCTTTTGACTTTTCCAACAAAAGTACGAGAAGAATGTTATTTTTAACTTATAAGGAATGAACGGATTTTTAAGGTTTCATAACCCCTCATTTTCATGAAGCTTACTCTACAACATTTTATGAAAATTTTCAACAAAATAATTTTATTTTAAGAATTCATGGCATTTTATGAAAAGAAAAAGATTTTGAAGAAGAAAGGATATTTTCCTCAAGAATTCATGTCAAATGTTTTATCAAAACCATTTTTTATCTAAGATGACATTATTTCATATGTGTATGTTTCAAGTTTAATGTCTCTATGATTTACATGGTTTCACTTTTTTTATGATGAAATAATATCCATATGTTTTATATGGATTATTTTATGATGGAATGATGTTTATAGAACCCATTTTATTCTTTGGGTTATTATGAATAATTTATGTTTATGTTGTGGCATAAGTAAGAATGATTTCATTATGAGATTGGTGGGACATATATCTCCCTCCAATGTATTGGGTAAAGATTTATATCTCATGAGATAGATATGGCTTGAATGGTAAGTTAATCTGGTTCAGTGTTATAGGACTGAAACGAGAAGTGAACTCGATTCAGAAAGGGACTTTCTCCACTAAGATGGTCTTGGCAGCAATGCCTTGGCAACTATGGAAATCATAACATGTGCTTAATGGTTTCCACAATTAAATGTTTTATTCCCATGCGATTTTATCATGATTTATGTTACCTTAGGATATATTCCTTACGTACTTCAAAGATTCATGTCTTTGCTCAAGATTTTGATTTTTATATTTTATGTTCAAGTTTCTGCATTCAAATATTTATGGATTGTTTTAGGTTCTCTATGTTTACCCTTACTGAGCATTTGAGCTCACCATTTTTATGTTTTCTTTTCCCCAGGATATATGGGAAGGTTTTAGGTATAAACAAAGGGAAGATCTATATGGTAGATGTTGAGGATCTTTCACCAACATTAGAAGATTTTGTTTCATGTTTCCAAAGACACTAAACTATTACAGTCTTTGTCTGTCTGTTTTTTATATGTATTAAGTATTCCGTAAAAGTAATGTAATGTCCATGTATGTCAAGCTTCGGTTCTCTACAGTTGGTATCAGAGGAAAGGTTTAGTCAACCTTCGGAAACTAGGATGCGAAAACGTTAGTGAGATCCCTAGAGGTATTTCTAAGGTATGTCTTGGGATGTCCATAAGGATAAGTATACGTATAGGATATAGTCCTAGAACTACGGTAATGATCTTAGAGTTTAACCTAATATGTTAGATATTGAGGGTACTCCCCTTTACTAGGTTGTTTTTTCTAGCATGGTGTTTACCTCTCACATAATTATTTTTGTGTTTTAGTCAATGGAGGAAACTAGAAGGAATTCGGTTAACATTGAATCTAATGGAGAAATTGATGACTATGAGCAAAAAAATTGCATAATGCCTAGAGAGAAAGATATTGTGATTATGTCGAATCAGTCATCATGATATATTATTAAAAAGGTTAAATTTAGTAGTATGCCTAATTCATCAAATAAAAGTAAGATAGACTTTTATGCATGTTCGCATGTTGAGGAGCATAAAGAAAGGAAGATTGATATTTCAAAAGAAGGGAATAAGAACCTTGAGGAATACCTCAAATGGAGGAACAACTGTTATCTGTGTGGAGAAAAGGGTCATAGAGTGACAGACTGTTATGGAGTTCAATGTCTTATTTGTGGAGAACATGGGCATTACCCAACTCAATGCCCTGACCTAAAAAGTTACTTCTAAATCAAGGAAGGACTTATTCTAGGACGATCATTGAAGAGGAAGGACTGAAGTGTTTATGTATTGGTATTCAAGAATAATGTTGTTGAGGTACTTTTCTGGTGTATTAGAATATTTTTGTATTAATCTATTGTGGTTTTCAATAATTTTATGGTACCGGTAACCATGAAAAGTGATTAAAATATTTTGGAAAGCAGATGATATGGGCATAATGAAGGGGTAATGAGAAAATGAAATGTTTGATAGTATTCACGAGCTCATGATTGATATAAGGACTAAGTGATATCATGGTTTGAGTATATAGAATTTTGAGGATTTTGTTATGTGGAAAGTGTTAACTTTTAACTGCATTCATGTTTTCACTAAGGTTCAATGGGTATTCATTTTTTTTCAAGAGAATACATGATTAAGGCCTTCGAATGTTTGGAATGTGACCAACAAGACATATCTTATGATATATGGGGATCAACGATGGTATTAAAATTCTTGTTATATGAACTCTTTGGTAATCATTTTCACTATAATATGATATTGGACAGCAGTATTTTGGATAAGCCTAAAGATTGGAATGGATTATGTTGGACATAAGTTAGTATTGTTTAAGGCTTGAACTTTTTCGATATTATTTATGGAAAGTTATAATAATATATTTTTAGAAAAAAAAGGACAACCTGTAAGACGGGCGAGAGCCCATCGCGTCGGACAAGGCTATGGGAATCAAACCCACAACTGAAGTGCGACTGGCCTTTATCGTTGACCACTGGCCTACAGGAAGTCCCTGGTTAGTAGAAACTAGTTTTATTTTATTATACGGTATGATATATGAAGTATAAGTTCATTTTTGGAATCGTATACGATTAACCTCACCATAGATGGACTTATGTATATTTGATAACTTTTCCTAACCTTTTGTTTGAAACAGATGGAATGACCCATCATTCTATCACATGATCTATTAACACTTCATGAATAACAAATTCAACTTCATTTCATTAAGAGATGAAGTGGAAATTATTCAAAGCACGAACAACGGTGAGATTGAACCAAAATAGAGAAATTATTTCTTCTAATTCAAAATTTTCAACTTTAGGGAAATGATATTGAAAACCAAAAATGTTTTCCTAGTGCTCTTATATCCGATGAATCAGATGGTACCTTAGATCGTCATAAATTTATGTCTTTGTGATTGATGGCTTTTTCATAGCCATGTTCTCTACCACTTTCCATCAGAACATGATGGTTAGATTTCTATTCCATATCCATATTTTCACCTATGTTCTCCTATGTGGAAACCCAGTGATTAGTTAATTTGGGTAACCGTTACATTTCATACTTTAGTTTCTAAAGCCAAGTTTTGGTTTTCCTTTTTACGATGTGGGTTTCTATTAAAGAAATTTTCGAGTAGTAAACCATATATAATCCTGATGAATTTTGAGGGAGAAATTTATTTTAAGGGGGGTAGAATGTAACACCTCGAGATTTTATGAAAAATATTCTTTTTAATTTTATAAATGTCTTGTGTTGTATGCTACACCAAAAGGAGCTTGCACTACACGCATCCCGACTTGGCTTTCATTACACGCAATCGCAACCTTCCACGATAGCGTGTGTTGTACGCAATACCAAGTTTCACTAAACGAGATATTATTATAATATTATTATGAACTAGCCATTATGAATAGTAATACCCACTTTTTGAAGTTTTATTTTCTAAAATGGACTTCATTATTTTGATTCAGAATATCAAAATTAGCCTAGGGTGAATTTTTGGTATCTTTCTGAAAACTTTAGATTTTTGATGAATAGTGAAAACACTGGGTTACTATTCAAAATCCAACTTTTTATTTAAATAATTATTTATTTTATTTAAATTTATTTTAGGTAAAAATTGATACATAATACCTATATAAGTTCAATTTATGTCATTGGAGTCATTTTATAATAATTTTATATATATAAAAATTTTATTGAACTTTTCACCGTCTTTTACCCACCTCCTAGGAGAATTTGAAAATTCACATAAAACTTAATTTTACTGCTTCTGTGAGTGGAATTTCAAAAATACGAGAGACACGGTTAATATCAAAGACTAAAATGTGTTTCAATTAGATGAAAATAATTTTTGGTGAATAGTAACTTTTTACTATTTTTACCACGGTTAAAAGTAAATAGGGTAATTAAGGGTAAAAATGATATTATTATTACCCTAACACATGTCCTAATTATATTGGATAAGTTAATTCGACCAAAAAACCATAGGAATAAAATATGACCATTTAGGTCCACTTGGATTATATTAGGACATTTATTATTTATTTATTTAAAGAAGGGTTAAAATAGTTAAAATTAAAGTTTAATAACAAAATCATTTTTAATATAGGGTTATACATAAGATAAATTCAACTATAAATATTCATTAGAAAGATAAAAATATTTCCTACATAATGGTGTTTTAATTATAATTTTTAGACATTAAATAATGTAATTTATTTATGACATAATGATGATGAAGTAATTATCTTATTAATGAAATATTGACATAATTGATGTTATAAATACCCAAATAAATGTAATTTGAGACTTTTTATGAATTAAATTAATTTTATAGGTTACTATGACATTTTATTATTGATTTAGTTAACTTTTTTCGAACTAATAATTCTTTTATGATTTTCACAAAAATCAATTACCAAATAGTGTCAAAATTGACATAAAATAGTTTTTAAAACAAATATTATATTATTAATTGTTATTTTATTCCTCAAAATCTAAGGTTTTGAAAAATGACTTAAATAAGGTTATATATATTAATAATAAACATCTTGGGGTTCTTTTGGCTTTTTATAGTAAGTTTATTAACCTTATAGTGTAAGAAAACAAGAAGACACTGTAAAAAAATTATTTAACTTAAAGTTAATATAAATGATAAGGTTAAAATAGAAACCTCAACTTGTCTAAATTCTATTTTATGAGATTATTTCGACCCATCCCCACCTTAGCTTTGAAATAACTCAATTTGGGGCTATTAGAAACCGAATATCACTTTATAATAAAATAATATTTTTAGTTATTCCAAAGGTGCCCCTCTCCTCCCTTATAAAAGGGAACCTCCTCTCTCTCTTCCTCACACCACTTTGAGCCTTCAAGCTCGGACAACCCCTGACAATTTCTCTTCTCCACTTCCCTAGAAACAACCTAGAGGTTCTGGTCTTCTTCAAAGACCAATTTTAGTGCCCTAAGAGGAGGTTTTAAAAAGGCGTGTCGAAAGAAGAGGTAATATCTGTTACCCATTCTTTCAACTTTATTTCTTCTTCTACTTCTTCTGATTTTGTTGTTTCAATATGAAGTGATAACATCAGTATAACTCATATAATGATATTTTATTATAAGTATGAAACAACCCTATTTCACTATCTATCCATCCTACAGAAAATGAAATCATCACGTGTGCGTACGTACGGAATACCGTCTCCACGCCGTGGTGTAATCTGTTTTTGACCACCACCTTACTTGGATGGGTATAATGGTGTAAATAAATAAATATATATGATTATTGAAAAGTTATATTTATTATGAAATATTATACATACAATTCAATTCTATTCCACGATCATGGGAATGATATCATCGCTCGTGCGTACGTACGGACTACCGTCTCCACGACGTGATGAGATTCATTCTCCATGTTAACCATTCATGAATGATTATAAAGTATATATAATAAGTAATCATGAAATATATGACATAATAATGATACTGAATTTATTTTTATATATATTTATTTCATCTACTTAGTTTCATTCAATTCAATAAGGAAATGAAAACAATATTCATGCGTACGTACGGCCTACCGTCTCCATGAACGGTTCATTTCTTTCCATTTATCGATCTATTATATATATGTATATTCTGAATATATATTATATATAAATCATTTTTTACATTCTGTATGTAATTAATCATGATCTAAGTAATCATATGAATAATTACAAGTTAAAACACGAATGACAAATGAAACGATATTACCCAAAATGCTACTTTAACATGAATTTACAAAAGAACGGGTAATATAAATTCATAAGTGAACCATATATGATATAATAACAATGAATATGATTCTTTAATAAGTCAATGAAAATATTCAAATCATTATATAGGGGGTTTGGATACGTACGAAGCATATCAGACCTAAGGTAAGGGATAATTATTCCAATCTCATTCTTATCCGAAATTATTTATTCGTAAGTATTTACTGGGGTAATATTTATCATCCATGTCCAAGTTTTATTAAAAGGTTTTCATGTATATTTAAAGTCCTTTTTCCCATTTCTAAATTTTACTACATGGTATGTAAGGAATCGTTTTTTTGATTACCATATGAGGTACCTTTTGACATTTCCAACAAAAGTATGAGAAAAATGTTATTTTTAACTTATACTGCATGAACGGATTTTTACGGTTTCATAACGCCTCATTTTCATGAAGATTAGTCTATAATATTTGAAGACAATTTTTAACAAAATAATTTTATTTTAAAATTTCATGGAATTTTGTGATAATAAAATTATTTTGAAGAAGAAAGGTTATTTTCCTCGAGAATTCATTTCAAATGTTTTATCAAAACCATTTTCCATCTAAGATAAAATTATTTCATATGTGTATGTTTCAAGTTTAATCTCTCTATGATTTACATGGTTTCACTTTTCTTATGATGAAATGATATCCATATGTTTTATATGGATTATGGTATGATGGAATGATGTTTATGGAACCCACTTTATTCTTTGGGTTATTATGAATGATTTATGTTTATGTTGTGGCACAAGTAAGAATGATTTCATTGTGAGATGGCTGGGACATATATCTCCCTCCAATGCATTGGGTAAAGATTTATATCTCATGAGATAGACATGGCTAGAATGGTAAGTTAATCCGGTTCAGTGTTACAGGACTGAAACGAGAAGTGAACTCGATTCAGAAAGTGACTTTGTCCAATAAGATGGTCTTGGCAGCAATGCCTTGGCTACTATGGAAATCATAACATGTGCTTAATGTTTTCCACAATTACATGTTTTTTTCAAATTCTATTTTATCATGATTTATTTTCCCTTATGATATATGCCTTACATACTTCCAAGATTCATGTCTTTGCTCAAGATTTTGATGTTTAGATTTTATGTTCAATTTTTTGAATTCAAATATTTATGGATTGTTTTATGTTCTCTATGTTTACCCTTAATGAGCATTTGATCTCACCCTTTTAATGTTTTCTTTTCCCCATGATATAAGGAAAGTTTTTAGGTAAAAATAAAAGGGAATATCTTTATGGGAGATGTTGAGGATATTTCACCAAGATGAGAAGATTATGTTCCAAGTTTCCAAAGACACTAAACTATTACGGCCCTTATGTGTCTGTTTTTTATATGTATTAAGTATTCCGAAAAAGTAATGTAATGTCCATGTACGTCAAGCTTCGGTTCTCTACAATCAAGAAACATTAGAGAAGTTACAAATGCACTCTATATTTAAGGGAAATTGAGATTTGGGTGAATTTATGTGAGGAGGAAATATTTTTTGGATTCCCACCAAAACCTCTCATGGGTGACCTATAAAAGTACAAAAGTACATTGTAATTTTTTAATGACTGATGTATTATTTATTGAATATGATAGAGAATATCCAATTTTTTATATAGAATAAGATGTTTTTGTACTGATATTTTTTTGAAGAAGTTTTGATAAATAAGTGGTAGAAGAAGAGACAATATCACAACGTTGTATTCATATATTAATCATATTCTCTGATTATTGTATTCAGATGATCACTGTATTCATCTGGTCAAAAATATTTGGTTTCTCATCTTATCGGAATAGATTATCAGATTGGTATTTCTGTAGTGGGATTTCCGGAGTAAGGAATAAGGAAAATTGAAGTGTTTCTGATTTATATCTACCATGTTCAAGAAAAGTTATTTATTTTCCATATTTTTAAGGATCGTACAAAGGTGAATCATACTAAGAAGAATCATAAATAGAAGAATCATACTCCTAATAATTGTACTCGGATGAATCAAACTAGGAAAAATGGTCTGTGAAAATTAAACTGAGCTTTCATAACAAAGTTTAGGAATTTCTTACCATCTTATTAGTAATAAATTGAAGAATTATTTTTCAATTTAATACATTTATGGAATTAAAATGAAGCACAAGTAACACACATTGTTACATAAATATTTTTTTACTCTATTTGTGCTAATAGGGTGAAAAACACTATCATAATTATTTACATAGTTCTACATGAGAGAAAGGTTATATCCTACTCATTGTATTCCAAGGATTGATTTCTATAGGATTGTGTGGTATTGGACCATTTCCAAACCATACTACGGAAGCAAAAATATTTTCATTTCATGAGATTGATGATAGAGTTCCACTAACATCTATTGATAAGAAGAATCTTTAGAATGATGGAATGGAAAATAATACTATATTATCATCACTTTTTGAAAGTTAATTCCTAAGGGTGAAAGGAGTTTTCAAAGAAAATTTATATGGGAGAAATTGAAAAACATATATGAAGGAAATACAATTGTGAAGAAGGAAAATTTACAAAACTAGAGACTGAATTATAAATATTTGAAAGTGGGTAAGAAAAAATCTATTAGTGAATTCTTTACTAAGTCAAATGAAATTTTGATTACTATCATATATCTTGGTTGAAATTTAGATTATTCTATAGCTGCTAAAAAGATATTGAGAGTTTGATGCAAAAGTTTCTTCATTAGAAGACAGAGATCCAGAAACATTATCCCTTGATGATTTGCATAGAAATTTAATCACTTATGGAATGAAAAGATATAAGTCTATGAAAATTAAAAAAAAATTGAAAGAGAAATGTCTTTCAAAGATACAAAGAATGAAAATTCAAATAAAATTCATATTGATGATGAAGCTGGTGACTCCAATTTTGAAGATGGGGTTTGAAAAAATCTTGACAATATTTTATCAATGTTTTCTAAAAATGTGAAAATAGGTACAAATAAATACAATGGTAAAATTCCCTTGAAATTTTTTGATATGTAGTTGTTGGGAACCTTACTTCCATGTTTCCTCAAATAAATACAGAAGAGAATAGTGAAAAATAAGAAATAAAGCCAAGAAGAACATGGAAGAAATATGGTGACAAAGGAAAATTGTCTTCCATAGGGAAAGGGAGAAAATTATTCAAAACCAATAAAAGAAGTTTTATATCCAATAATAAATAAGAAGACGGAAATGATGTTAAATCTGAAAAAATCAGTAGAGTATGGTATTGAAGATAATTTATTACAATAGTTAATGATGAATATTTCAGAATCAGTAATTATGAAGAATAAAATCAACTTGAAATGCATTTGAAATAAGAGTTGAAATAATATTTGAGAATGATTAGAAGGACTGAAAAGAAAAACAAAAAATTAAAAGATAAATGTTCCTCAATAATAAATGAAGGATATATTTCTAATAATAAGTTGAATCTGGAGAAATAAATTTATGAGCTAAAAAATATTTTAAGTAATAAAAAAATACTAATGAGAATTTGGAGGTTAAGTTGAAATCAAAATAATAAAAGTTGGAACTTACTTAAAAAAAGTTATCAAAAGATGAGTTAAAGAGAAAACGTTTCAAAAAACATATCACTAAAGTTAGTGAAAGTTATCAAAAGGAGAAACTTGATAATAATATAAAAAATATATATTTAATGGTCTAAAAGAATGATGGAATTATTCTCGAAAATAAAAAAGTTGGTAAAGGTATTTATGTGTCCATGACCAAAAAAGTTGAGAATTTATAAGTCTCAAAGAACCCTGAGTTCAAACTTTTTTTGAAAAAATATGAATCTAGAAAAGTTTCGAATACTTCTAGTTCTGATAAAGTAGAAAAAAATTAAGACTCTAGTTGATAATATATGTTTTTTTGGTTCATAAAAGAAAGAGAAAATGGTGGATGAGAAACGTATTCACAATTCCGACTAGTTTTGAATTTTGAGACGAAAGTAACCATTTTATGGATATCATTAGTATTGTGGTGGATTCAGACATACATAAAATATTTTTTTAACTAACAACATTACTATTATTCCATTCGTTATGAAAGATAAGGTTTTTAGGGAAGACAATTTCATTAAAAGAAGAATTCTAGAAATATTGTTTTGAGGAAAACTGAAATGGTTGGAGTAAAGACTAAAAATAGGTTCCAAACCCTAGAAGCTATTTTTGAAAGATTTAAACAAACTATACATCTAGAAAAAAGTATGTCTCATTTTGTTACAGTCACAACCAAATATTATTAACAATTCTCAAAATCTAAATATGAAGAAATAAAAGAAAGAAAAAAAAATCTTGTTATTGAAACATAATTAAAATAAATAAAAAAGTAGAATGAAATTGGATTCTTGATAGTGGGTATTATTCTCATATGATAGGAAATTTCAAATTATTGAAGAATGTGAAATATTGTAAAAAAATAACAATGACATTTGGTAGTGATTAATCCTTGAAAATCAAATGTGTTGGATTAGGCATCATAGGGAACGAAAAGATAAAATCCAAGAAAAATTTGTATTCTAATGGGACGAAACAAAATTTTATAAGTGTTTCACGATTTTTTGATGAGGGTAATAATGTTATCTTTATAAATAATGGGTTTTTTATGAAAATTGAAGACGATAGAAATATTTATTTATGAGGAAAATGTAAAAAAATAAACGTGTTTCAAGTCAGTGAAATATAGAACTCTTGTTACATGAGTATACTGGAAGAAAATAAATTGTTTCATAAAAGGATGGGACACATGTGTCAATGAAACATGAGAAATTTACCAAAAATAGATAAGACTCGAGATATTCCTAATTTCCCAAGAAGGATAGATTGGTGTTGCACTATTTTTTTAGAAGGGAAATATTATGAATTTTATGTATAAGAAAGTTGATAATTGATCAGAACAACCCCTGGAGTTGATTCATTCCGATATTTTTGGGTCGATTAGAAATCAATAAAAAATAGAGATAAGTACTATATCACTTTCCTTGACTATTTTACTCTCATTACATGTGTTATGAATATGAGACATAAATTAGATTCATTGAAAATGTTTAAAAGTTTTATAGGATAAGGTTTAATAAGAATTTGAGTATTCAGTGAATAAGATGAGAACAGACAATGGTGGTGAATACAGAAGTAAATAATTCAAAAGTTATCTTGAGAAGCATGGAATCTGTCATGAGTGTAGTTCCCCATACACTCCTCAAAAAAATGGAGTTTATGAATGAAATAATATTAGTTTGGTGTAAATAGGAAAAACTATGTTTCTTGAGCACGATCGTTCTAAATATTATTGGAGAAAAACCATGAGTACTAGTATTTAAATTCAAAACTAATGTTTCAATAAGAAAAGATTAGTTATAAATCCATATTAATTGTTTTATATTAGAACTCGAAGCCGGAAACACTTAAATCTTTTTGGGAGTCCTTTTCTTACAAATAAAAACGATGGAAACATTAAAAATTTTGAGAAGAAAGGTGAGGATGGAATGTTTCCTCGCTATTCTCTTAAAGAAAGAGGATATAAATGTTTCAACAAATAAACTGGAAGAATTTTTGATTCAGTTGATATGAAAATTGTTGAAAAGCAAGAGGAAGATAAACACACTCAAGAATATGAGAAATTTGAGAAATATTTTTTTGAAAACAACTCTATTAAGGATATAGACAATTTTATTCCTAATCAAGAAGAATAATCAGACTCAGCTATTTCATATGATGAGGAAGATACTCAAAAATCTCATCCAAGGCTGATAAAACAAGAAGAAGATCTTAATATAATTAGTAATCAACATAAAAATGTTAAAACAAGAAGAACAACACATGAAATTAAACATAATTTTTTTTAAGGTTGATCCGAATGATTTGAAAGAATCTTCTGAGCATCTTGAATGGGTTTAAGTCATGAATGAAGAGTTCGGTCAAATTTAAATGAAAATAATATATGAGAACTTATAATCAAGCCTGAAAACAAAAACATTATTAGCATATAGTTGGTTTTATGAAACAAACTGAATGGAGAATGTTGGAAAGAAATTTATTTGTATTCCAGATAGAAAGAAGAAAAGATGATGTTGAAGAAGAGCTGAGGATGTAAAATGAAGAAGTTTTTCATAATCACTAATCTTATACAGCATGGGTTTTCTATTAATTATTCTTATTTATTTAAATGAGTTAGATGATATAGAATTATAATTACTTATCAGTAATCCATTGATTGGGGATACAAAGTTTAGTGATTAATTAAACTTGTTTTACAATAAAATCAAAAGGGGGAGATTTTTAGGACCAAGATTAGGATAAAGGTGTTTGTTTTCAAATATTATCTTTTGTTGTCAGGAAATTTTTTGGAGAAAAGTAATTCACCTCACTTTATTTCGGGAAAAATAATCAGACTCATGTTTTCAAAATAATCGGAGTCACTTTGGTTCTAGAGTGGGTGGAATTGATCGTGATCGTATTCGCACTAAGTCTATAAAGAAAGGATTGATTTCATTGAGAATGTATCTTATTGGAATATTCTTTCTTGATCTGGTGTGGAAGAATTGGTAGTTTTGATAGATAATCAGAGTCTCTATGACTATATTAAAATAAATGTGATGATGATTTGTTGAATTTTATTTCAAATAAATAATAAGTTGACTAGAGAACTTATGATGCAATCTTGATGAAAGAAAATGAATATATATGTTCCCAATTGTATGCAGATTTATCATATCTGAGTGAGAATATGGAGATGGTGTCGATCATATTTAAAATGATCATATCTATATAAAAAAAGGTAACTGGTGATAGTATTCAGGCTTAGGGAGAAAAATATATTGGTGAGGAAGAGGAAAAATAAGATCCTACTTAGAATTATTGTACCCAGAATGATCATATCCAGGATAATTGTACATAGAAAGATCATACTCTGGATAATTTTACTCATATTGAGTTATAAATAAAGTTGTTTTTTATTCATAATGGGCCAGCATATTCGTCATTTCATCTTACTCAGGGAGAAAATCTTTTCAACCAAGTATGATGGAAAATAAATTTAGAAAAAACCGATGAATATTGAAATTATAGAGACTAATAAACAATCTAGTCAACCGTTTAAGATGGTTGAATGAATATATGAATAGATAAACACTGATTTGTTTTCAAATATATTCGTGAAGTGGTTGAAGAGTTAAATCACTTTGTTTTCTTTTCAAGTGAATTCGAAAGTGGGTCAAGAGAAAAGGTGAATAAGTAGAAGAAGTTAGAGATTAGAGATAAAGGAGTTTTATGAATTTTCTATCAAGGGGGATCATTAATTTCAAAATAATGAATGTATTCAATTGATATAGATCGTTGTTTTCAGCAATTATATTGGTTTCTATTTCTTCATACATTTATATTCAATTATTAAAGAGATTTTTTTTTGAAGAAATCATATTTAGAAAATTTGACTCATGAATTGAAATTGGACTAGAAATTGAAATTAAATTCCTAAGAATAAATGAAGATTTTAGAAGATTCAATAATAATATTGAACCATTAACGAAGTCATAAATACACTTGACATTTAAGGTAAATTGATATTTCGTTGAATTTATGTGAGGGGGGAATATTTTGGGATTCCCACCAAAACCTCTTATGGGACACCTATAAAAGGTGAAAATTACATTGTACTTTTTTGATAACTAGTGTATTGTTCATCTCAAAAGAGAGAGAAGCTCCTAGTTTTTATTGAGAAGAATAAGTTTTCATACTAAGATTTTATTCAAGAAATTTTGATGAATAAGTAGTTGAAAAAAAGACAAGATCTCAATGTTGTATTAATCTGATCCACTTACTCAGTGATTATCATATTCAGTTGATCACCATATTTGGCTTGTTAAACATATTCCGCCGATCATCATATCTGGTTGTATTATCGGATCGATATTTCCGTACTAGGATTTCTAGACTGGGGAAGAAGGATAATTGAAGTGGTGTTGATTTATCTATATTATGTTCTAGAAAAGATTTATATTTTCCAATCTTGGGAGAATCGTACCAAGTTGAATCATACCAAGGAGAATCATACCAAGAAGAATCACACTCGGAATAATCGGACCTGGAAAAACAAATTGGGAAATAAAATTGAGTTTTCATAACAAAGTCCATGAAGATATTACCTTCTTCTGGGGAATAAATTAAATAATTATTTTCAATTGAATACATTTGTGGAATTAATAAGAAGCATAGGTAACATGTATTATCACACAAAATATATTTTTACCCTATTTGTGCTAAGAGGGTTCACATTCACTATTGGAATTGTTTACATAGTGCTAAATGAGTGAAAGTGTATATCCTACTCTTTGTATTCCAAGGATTTATTTACATTGGATTGTATGGTTTTGGATCATCTGCTAACCATACCAAGGACATGCCTATTTTAATTGAATAGTAAACCCTATAAATACTTGTGTTCCATTAGATGTGTGGTTGAATTTTTTTTAGTAGTTAATTGGATCTTTAATAGGAGACAAAGTTTGTTTTAAGGAAATATAAGGCCTCGGCCTTAAACCTTACTTAATATTGAATTAAATGAATAATTCACATTGAGGATCTTTTTAGGTTTAGAGTTTTATAGAATTAGGACATAACTATTACATCTCAAAAGATTACAAATTAGACACTTCTACTAAGTTTCCATAGAATAAAAACTCTTAAAAAGAAACATGCCTAGTTCCATGTTTTATATAGCATGACTTTCCCTTGATCCCATCCTTGACCCTATTCTACATTAAGTCCTATGAAAAACATTTCAAAAAAACTTAGGGTGAGCATAAAAAGATTAGTAAGGGATACACAAATAATGAAACAGTTATTTTATCAAAACAACAAGTAAACCATGTATACTTTATCAAAGTAATAATTTTCACCTTTTTGAAGTAGTAAAAACTCTTCACTGAATAAAACATCATTACTTACCCTTTTGTAACCAAAAGATTACCATAAAACCCATATAAAGATCCCGTAATATATAAAGGTAACTTGGGACATAAACATACTTAAATGGAATAACCATACGGTCGACTTCCACACATATCACTTTATGGAATAGCCATATGGCCGACTTCCATACCCAATTCATTGGAGGTTATAACGTAACCACCCATCCTGGTATTCATGGCACCACCCATCATATGGTGTATCATGTAACCACCCGTCAAATGTCCAAGTACCATTATAAAATCATAAGAAATAAAAAAATATAATGGAAAGAAAACATTTCCACACTTTGATCACAATATATCACATAAATATATTGACATAACAAATCCATTATAAAAACCATTTTCAATACCAAAATACATAAAAGATTATATGGTATTTATTTCATTTTAAAAACATTACGGCTAGTTGAGGCAGCCAAAGACCAAATAATACTCGCAGCAGCGGAAAAGGTTATTGTCACCGCATACGTTAAAAAAACATTTATTTTTGTCATTTAGTAAAACGCTTCATAGAAAAAGATTCATTTTGTATAAAAGTAAAAGTAAAAGGGTTTTATACACCATATAAAAGAAAGTCGTGTATAAAACGAAATATGACTCAATGAAAGGAGATTGAGACGAAGTCCCTTACCTCGGGACTGACTTGACTCGATCGTTCTTTAACGTCCTGAATAATAATCTTGAGTTAATTTCTACTTGCTTAAGAACCTTTTTCAAGTTCATTATTCCTTTTATATCACTTATTTCCATGTTATAAACATTATGTAATCATTTATGTTATTAATGTTTGTTTTGTCGATATTTGGTTCTTAAGTCGAAAGTGGACTTCTTACAATTACATGTTGTTCGTGTGGTCAAATATTCATTATATCCAGAATGATATTCATGATTTGGATATCATATATATCATATATATCCATAATATACATGTATTTATAATATTAAAAAATCATTTATAGGTAAGAAATGAAATGCACCGTTCATGGAGACGGTAAGCCGTACATACGCATGAACGCTACTTTCATCTCTATGTCATATTAATGGAATTAAAACTAAATGAGATATATGTATATTTTAATTCCAGAATTATATTAATCATTTAGATATAACATAGATCATATATATCCATTATGTATATGTACTTATAATAGTACATTACATTTGGGGATAAGAAATGAAATGCACCGTTAATGGAGACGGTAAGTCGTACTTACGCATGAACGCTACTTTCATTTATATCTCATACTTTAATGGAATAAAATAATAATGATATAAAGTTATATTATAATTCCATTATAATATAATATATAATAACTTTAAATCCATCCTTTCTACGTCCCACATATGGAATTAACGAATCAAATCACTTTGAGGGGGCGGTAGTCTGCACTTCTTAAAATGAAGATATCGCGTATACCCATAATGGAATCCATAAAGGTATACCACAAATGAAAAATACAGAAGTATAAGGAATACATAAACATAATATATATCATATATAAATAGATTTAAATCTTAATGGCCACCATTAAAGGTGTTAAAAGATTATTGAACAATCATCGTTTCGTGAGGCAGAAATTCACCAACCACAGAAACAGTATGTTCTTTAACCATTAGATGTAGGTGTGTGTAATTGTAGCTAAAATTATTCTTATAAAAACATCCTAGTATATTTAGGATACTGGTTTTGTTACAAAATAAATTAATAATAAGATTTTAGGGGGTTGGAGAAGCAAAATAAAACAAAAGAACACAAGTGAAGATATTACCTTAAAATCGGGTAACTCTCTTAGATTTGAGCTGAAAGGCTTCCTTGGGAAGACTTCGTCCCAAAGTGAGGCTTCTAGGAGTTAAAGATGGATGTGGAGAGACAAAATGGGTAGGGGTTGGCTGATCCAAAGTCTTTGGAAGTGTGGGTAAGGTGGTAGAGGTGGGGGCCTTTTATAAGAGGAGAGGAGGGGCACCCTTGGAAAGTAAAGAAATGTTACTTTATTTTAAAATGAGTTTCAGATTTAAAAGGTCCCACATTGATATAATTAGAGGATAAGGTGATAAGGGTTTGAAATTTACCCATCCAATAGGTTTTTGAGAACTTTAGGTCTTAGATTTTACATTATATTTTCATTTTATTTAAATCGTTAAATAATGAGGTAATCGCTGCATCATCATGGTGTCATAAATAATTTAATTTATTTAATGTCTAAAAATTATTAAAAAACTATAATGATGTAGAAAAAACTTTTTATCTTTATAATGAATATTTATATTCAAAAATCTGACTTGTATAACCCCATTTAAAATTGTTTTAGTAAAACAACACATGTTTGTGTCATTTTTACTTTTACATTAAATAAAAAGATATTAATGTCATTTTCCTTCCAAAGTGGCTCCATGGGATCACCAAGTTGACCCATGTATTTTCTTGGTCGTCCATGACACATCCAATAAGGGTAGTACATGTGTCAAGCTCATCTCATATTATTAAAACATTATTTTTACCTTAAACAACACTAATTACCTCTAATCGCGATTAAAAACTTAAAAGTTACTATTCACCAAAAAATTATTTTAATCCCATTGAATCACATTTTACTTCTTAATGAAAACCATGCATGTCAGATTTTTGAAATTCAAACCACAGAGGTGGTAAAATTTCATTTAAACGAAAAATCAGTTTTTTAAGTACCACTTAGTGGTTTCACTATTCATCAAAAATTGAAGTTTTTTCAAAAAAATACCAAAACTTCACCCTAAGATATATTTGATATTACAAATTCAAAAATGAAGTCCATTTTAAAAAATTCAAAACATATAGGTTGCATTATTTAATTTAATAATTAATTCCCGCTGTTAGAGCAAATAGCGTGTTTTTATGAAACAATAAGTATCAAAAGATTGACACTAGTTTAAGTATGATTTCAAAGTGAAATTAATTCCGACAACCACTATTGGATTTAATGGTAAAAATATATTCTAATTTCACTTTAAAACCAATTCAAAAGATAATCTAATAATATAAATAAATTATATTAAAAAGATGTTTTGAATTAAAGTTCAACATTTTTCACTATTCATTAAAAAATGAACATTATCGGAAAAATACCAAAAATTTACACAAAGTAAATTTTGATGTCCCGATTCTAAAGAAGAATTTTATTTGGCCCAAATAGAAAGTATAAGAGTTACCAAAACTATATTTAAAGAAGGTTTTCCATGAAAAGGCGATAAGTAGACCTTTAATGAATATTAGAGTATCTATGCCTAAAATTGAATTCTTTTCTTATTTTAAGCCTTTTTCTTTTATTGGATAAATGTAAAAACAATTAAAAAACATATATAATCATATTTTAGTTATATCTATTCATTCCCACCAATACTACGGCTACGTGTTAACGAACATTTAAAATAATATTATTTTATTACTAGTGCGCAACGTAAGATTTCAAAGAAACTCTTTCTTGCGTATCGGGTACGCTATCGAACATAGCAACCCATTTAAAGTAAAATTAATATTTAATTCACAAATATTAATAAATATGAAAATGTATTATTCTTTATTTACCTGGGATGTTACATCCTTCCCCCATTTTGGAAATTGTGTCCTCGCAATTTTATTCACTTATCAAAATAAGTGGGGGTATTTATCCCTCATAGAATTTTCAAATTCTCATGTTGCCACTTCAACCATATGGTTTTTCCACAAAACCTTTACCTGGTAAATTACCTTATTCCGCAACACTTTCTCCCTGTGGTCTAGAATCTGGACCGGTTGTTCCTCCTAAGATAGGTTCTCTTCCAACTAAACTACCTCTAGGCTCAAAACATGAGATGAATCTGGAATATACTTTCTCAACATCAAAACATGAAAAACATTATAAACCTGAGATAAACTCAGAGGTAAAGCCACTTGGTAAGCAACTGATCCAACTTTCTCCAGAATTTCATATGGACTAATGAACCTTGGACTCAGCTTTACTTTCTTACCAAATCACATCACACTTTTCCATGGAGAAACCTTGAGAAAAACATGATCACCTACCTCGAAAGATAGATCCTTCCTCCGGTTATCCGCATAACTTTTATATCTGCTCTGAGCTGTTCTCATGTGTTTCTGAATCAACTGAACTTTTTCTACCATCTCTTCTACCAATTCTGGTCTCATCAGCTTCCTTTCACCCACTTCATCCCAAAATGCTGGAGTTCGACACCACTTCCCATATAATTCCTCAAATGGTGCCATCTTTATACTGGAATGAAAACTGTTATTATAAGAAAACTCAACCAAAGAAATATGTTAGTCCCAAATTCCCTGATAATCCATAGAGCAAGCTCGTAGAATATCCTCCAAGGTCTAAATTGTTCGTTCTGACTGCCCATCTGATTGCGGATGAAAAGTTGTACTAAAATTTAATTCAGTACCCAACGACTTCTGAAGTTCATTCAAAAAGTTATAAGTAAACCTGGGATCATGATCAGATACAATAGAGAGGGGAACTCCATGCAACCTGACTATCTCTTTAAGATACAATCGAGAAGTTGATCTAGAGAGAATGTATCTCGAATAGGAAGGAAATGAGCAGATTTAGTCAATCGATCAACAATAACCCAGATTGCATTATTACCTCGAGATGTCCTTGGCAATCCCACAACAAAGTCCATGGATATATTTTCACATTTCCACTCTGGCACTGGTAATGGCTGAAGCATCCCTTTCGTTAACTGACGCTCTGCTTTAACCTACTGAAAAGTCAAACACTTCACAGTAAAATCAGCAATATCTCTTTTCATTCCATCCCACCAGTAATACTCCCGCAGATCTCTGTACATCTTAGTACTGCCAGGATGAACTGAAAATGGGGAACTATGAGCCTCACATAACAACTCATTCTTCAATTGTGAATCACTAGGCACACATAATCTCTTCCCAAACCTCAAAACGCAATCATTATCAATGTTAAATTCAGGCAACTTACCCTTCTGAACTAGCTCTACATTTTTCTTTAATAGGGATGATCTCACTGATACCTGAAACAAAACAGAAGAACTTCCTGCACCAACAACTTCTATGCCAAAGTTCATCAAATCAAAAACCAAAGAATATCGTTCCAAATGTAGCATGGTTAATGAAGCATTACTTTTTCAACTCAAAGCATCAGCCACTTTATTTTCTTTTCCAGGATGGTAATGAATTGTACAATCATAATCCTTGATTAATTCCAAACATCTCCTCTGTCTCATGTTCAACTCTTTTTGAGTGAATATATACTTTAAACTTTTTTGATCGGTATATATTACACACTTTACTCCATACAAATGATTCCTCCAAAATTTTAAATCAAAAACAACAGCAACTAATTCCAAATCTTGTGTAGGGTAATTTACCTCATGAGTTTTCAACTTACGTGAAGTATAAGCAATTACCTGATCATTATGCATAAGGACACAGCCAAGTCCTTTCAATTAAGCATCACTGTAGATAACAAACTCACCATTCCTAGAAGGAAGTGCCAAAATTGGAGCATTCACCAATCTTCTTTTCAACTCCTGAAAACAATCATCACATTCTTTTGTCCAGATATACTTAACACCCTTCCGAGTTAGCTTAGTCATTGGACTAGATAATCGTGAAAAAAATTTCAATAAACCTTCGGTAGTAACCTACCAAACTAAGGAAACTACGGATCTCAGTTACATTTGTGGGTCTTGGCCATTCTTCAATAACTTTTGTTTTAGCAGGATCAATAGTTATTCCATCTTTAGAAAAAACATGACCAAGGAATGAAATTTGTTGCAACCAAAACTCACACTTGCTGAATTACCATACAGTTTATTTTCTTTTAAGGCTTGAAAGATAACCATTAAATGACTTTCATTCTCCTATTCACTTTTAGAAAACACAAAAATATAATCAATAAACACAACCACCATTTATCACCTGATTCAACTGAGTCATCACTGCAGTAAACTCCTTAATTCTGATTCCGACCATCTCTGGTTGCTGATTCGGAAAGTCATTCTACTCTGTATGCCTTCCCAGAAAAGTTGCTCCATTTATTTTATGAAAAATCATTCTTAACACAGATATATTTTAGATGAAGCAACATGGTAATCTTTAAATGCTATATCATTTCAATCATACCATAAATTAATTCATAATTTAACAATTTTCTAAATCCTAAAGTTGTCTAAACCGACCTCTGATACCAACTATAAGGCCACGGCATTAAACCTTACTTAATATTGAATTAAATGAATAATTCACATTGAGTATCTTTTTAGATTTAGATTTTTAGAGAATTAGGACATAACTATTACATCTCAAAAGATTACAAAGTAGACACTTCTTCTAAGTTTCCATATAATAAAAACTCTTAAAAAGAAACATGTCTAGTTCCATGTTTTATATAGCATGACTTTCCCTTGATCCCATCCTTGACCCTATTCCACATTAAGTCCTGTGAAAAACATTTCAAAAAAACTTGGGGTGAAAATAAAAAGCTCAGTAAGGGATACACAAAGAATGAAAACTGTTAGTTTATCAAAACAACAAGTAAACCATGTATACTTTATCAAAGTAATACTTCTCACCTTTATGAAGTAGTAAAAACTCTTCACTGAATAAAAGATCATTACTAACCCTTTTGTAACCAAAATATTACCATAAAACCCATATAAAGATCACATAACATATAAAGGTAACTTGGGACTCAAACATACTTAAATGGAATAACCATACGGTCGACTTCCATACATATCACTTAATAGAATAGCCATACGGCTGACTTCCATACCCAATGCATTGGAGGTTATAACGTAACCACCCGTCCTGGTATTCACGGCACCACCCGTCATAAGGTTTATCACGTAACCACCCATCAAATGTCCAAGTACCATTATAAAATCATAAGACATAAAAAAAATATAATGGAAAGAAAACATTTCCATACTTTGATCAAAATACATCACATAAATATATTGACATAACAAATCCATTATAAAAACCATTTTCAATACCAAAATACATAAAAGAGTATATGGTATTTATTTCATTTTAAAAACATTATGGCTTGTTGAGGCATCCAAAGACCAAATAATACTCGCGGCGGCGGAAAAGTTCGTTGTCACCGCGTGCGTTAAAAGAAACATTCCTTTTTTTCATTTAGTAAAATGCTTTGTAGAAAAAGATTCCTTTTGTATAAAAGTAAAAGTAAAAGTGGTTTATACACTATATAAAATAAAGTTGTGTATAAAACAAAATATTCCTCAATGAAAGGATATTGAGACAAAGTCCCTTACCTCGTGTCCGACTTGACTCGATCGTTCTTTAACGTCCTGAATAATAAACTTGATTTAATTTATACTTGATTAAGAACCTTTTTCAAATTCATTATTCCTTTTATATCACTTATTTCTATGTTATAAACATTATTTAATCATTTATGTTAATAATGTTTGTTTTTTCGATATTTGGTTCTTAAGTCGAAAGTGGACTTCTTACAATTACATATTGTTCGTCTGGTCAAATATTCATTATATCCATAATGATATTCATGATTTGGATATCATATACATCATATATATCCAGAATACAAATGTATTTATAATATTACATAATCATTTAGAGGTAAGAAATTAAATTCACCGTTCATGGAGACGGTAAGCCGTACATACGCATGAATGCTACTTTAATTTCTATGTCATATTAATGGAATTAAAACTAAATGAGAGATATGTATATTTTAATTCCAGAATTATATTAATCATTTATATGTAACATACATCATATATATCCATTATGTATATGTACTTATACTAGTACATTACATTTGGGGATAAGAAATGAAATGCACCGTTCATGGAGACAGTAAGTCGTACGTACGCATGAACGTTACTTTCATTTCTATCTCATACTTTAATGGAATGAAATAATAATGATATAAAGGTATATTATAATTACAGTATAAAATCATATATAATAACTTGATATCCATCCTTTATACGTCCCACATATGGCATTAACGAATCAAATCACTTTGAGGGGGTGGTAGTCCGCACTTCCTAAAATGAAGATATCACGTATACCCATAATGGAAGCCATAAAGGTATACCACTAATGAAAAATACATAAGCATAATGAAACATAAACATAATATATATCATATATAAATAGAGTGACATCTTAATGGCCATCATTAAAGGTGTTAAAAGAAGATTGAACAATCATCGTTTCATGAGGCAGAAATTCGCCAACCACAGAAACAGTATGTTCTTTAACCATTAGATGTAGGTGTGTGTAAGTGTAGCTCGACTTATTCTTATAAAAACATCCTACTATATTGAGGATACTGGTTTTGTTACAAAATAAATTAATAATAAGAGTTTAGGGGGTTGGAGAAGCAAAATAAAACAAAAGAACACATGTGAAGACATTACCTTAAAATCAGGTAACTCTCTTAGATTTGAGCTGAAAGGCTTCCTTGGGAAGAATTCTGCCCAATGTGAGGCTTCTAGGAGTTATAGAGGGATATGTAGAGACAGAATGGGCAGGGTTTGGCCAAGCCAAAAGCTTTGGAAATGTGGGTAAGGTGGTAGAGGTTGGGGCCTTTTATAAGAGGAGAGGAGGGGCACTCCTGGAAAGTAAAGAAATGTTACTTTATTTTAAAATGAGTTTCAGATTTAAAACGTACCATACTGATATAATTCGAGGATAAGGTGATAAGGGTTCGAAATTTACCCATCCAATAGGTTTTTGACATGTGTAGGTCTTAGATTTTACATTATATTTTCATTTTATTTAAATCGTTAAATAATGAGGTAATCGCTACATCATCATGTTGTCATAAATAATTTAATTTATTTAATGTCTAAAAAATTATAAAAAAACTATCATGATGTAGGAAAACTTATTATATTTCTAATGAATATTTATAGTAAAAAATCTAACTTTTATAACCCCATGTAAAAATTGTTTTAGTAAAACAACACATGTTTGGGTCGTTTTTACTTTTACATTAAATAAAAAGATATTAATGTCATTTTCCTTCCAAAGTGGCTCCATGGGGTCCCCAAGTTGACCCATGTATTTTCTTGGTCAGCCATGACACATCCAATAATGGTAGGACATGTGTCAAGCTCATCTCATATTATTAAAACATTATTTTTAACTTAAACTACACTAATTACCTCTAATCGCAATTAAAAACTTAAAAGTTACTATTCACCAAAAAAATTATTTTAATCCAATTGAACCACATTTTACTTCTTAATGACAACCATTTATGTCAGATTTTTGAAATTCAAAACACAGAGGTGGTAAATTTTCATTTAAACGAAAAATCAGTTTTTTAAGTACCACTTAGTGATTTCACTATTCATCAAAAATTGTAGTTTTTCAGAAAAATACCAAAACATCACCCTAAGCTATATTTGATATTAAGAATTCATAAATGAATCCCATTTTACAAAATTAAAAACATATAAGTTGCATTAATTAATTTAATAATTAATTCCCGCTGTTAGAGAAAATAGCGTGTTTTTATGAAACAATAAGTATCAAAAGATTGACACTAGTTTAAGTTTGGTTTCAAAGTGAAATTAATTCCAACGACCACTATTGGATTTAATGGTAAAAATATATTCTAATTTCACTTTAAAACAAATTCAAAAGATAATCTAATCATACAAATTAATTATATTAAAAAGAGGTTTTGAATTAAAATACAACATTTTTCACTACTCATTAAAAAATGAACTTTATCGGAAAAATACGAAAAATTTACACAAAGTAAATTTTGATGTACTGATTATAAAGAAGAATTTTATTTGGTCCAAATAAAAAGTATAAGAGTGACCAAAACTATATTTAAAGAAGGTTTTCCATGAAAAGGCGATAAGTGGACAATTAGTGAATATTAGAGTATCTATGCCTAAAATTGAATTCTTTTCTTATTTTAAGAATTTTTCTTTTATTGGATAAATGTAAAAACAATTAAAAAAACATATATAATCATATTTTAGTTATTTATATTCAATACCGCCAATACAACGGCTACGTGTTAACTAACATTTAAAATAATATTATTTTATTACTAGTGTGCAATGTAAGATTTCAAAGAAACTCTTTGTTGCGTATCGGGTATGATATCGAACATAGAAACCCATTTAAATTAAAATTAATATTTAATTCACAAATATTAATAAATATGAAAATGTATTATTCTTTATTTACATGGGATGTTACAAGAAATATGAAAGAAAAAGTATCACTAACTCACCCCCTCCCCCTCTCAATGAAACAATCATCCTAACTGGGCACTTTCAAGTGGTATCAGGGGGAAGGATCCCTTCATATATTGTTAACTAATGGGGAATTTAAATTTTTTGGACAGTAAATGTATTCCATTCTTTGATGGAAATAATTCACATATCTAGATATATATAATTTTTCCTTATCTTAGGTTTATTGGATATGATGTTCTTGATGCTACAACAGTTGGGTTTCATCCAAATGATGATAAAGTTCTTCTATCATCTATTGATAAGTAGAATTAATAGAATAATAGATTGGCCAATAATGATATATTATCATTCCTTTCTGAAAATTAATTCCTAATAGTGAAAGGAGTTTCCATATTCAATGGTATATGGGAGAAATTGAAAAAACATACATGAAGGAAATAAAAAAGTAAAGACAAAGTTACAAATCTAGAGACTGAAGTATGATGATTTGAAAATGTGTAAGCAAGAATCTATTGGGGAATTATTTACTATGGTAAATGACATTATGAGTACTATCAGATGTCTTGGTAAAAAGTTAAATGATTCTATAGTCGTTGAAAATATATTTAGAATCCTTCATGAAAATTTTGATGCAAAAGTTTCTTCATTGGAAGGCAGAGATCTTAAAATAGTATCTCTTGATGTTTTTTATAGAACTCTCATCACTTATGAAAGTATAAGAGAGAAATCTCTAAAAAGAAAAACAAAAGTTGAAATAGAAATATATTTTATGTACACAAAGAAAAAAATTAAAGAAGATTAATATTGAAGATGAAGTTGGTGAATCCAATTCTAAAGATGAGGTATGAAATAATATAGATAATATTATTCCTTATTTTCAAATAAATTAAAAGAGGTATAGGAAAATACAAAAGGAAATTTCGATTCAAATATTTTGAATGTGGATTTTTTGGGAACTTTATTGTTAATTTTCCTCAAAGAACAAAATAAGAGGATACTGAAGAAGAAGAAGAAAGAAAAGAAATAATATCACGAAATAAATAGGGTGATAAAAGAAAATTGTATTCAACTGAAAAACAAAATAAATTCTTCAAAACAAACAAAAAGAAACTTCTTATCCATGATGAAGAAGAAGAAGGCATTGATATGGAATCTGAAAAATCTATTGAGTATGGAATTGAAAATAATTCTATTGTAAAAGTTAATGATTAAGAGTTTATAAGATGTGTTTTTAAAGAAGAAACTCACCTTGAAATTAATTTTAAATAAGAGTTGAAAGAATGCATGAGAAATATTAGAATGCCTGAAAAGAAAAATAAAAAATAAAAAAATTGTAGAAAAAGAATTATGACTTAAAGAAATATCTTGGGGAAGAAAAAAATTGTAATGAGCATCTGGAGGTTAAGCTGAAAGAAAAAGAAGAAGAGTTAGAACTTGTTCAACAAAAGTTATCTAAAGATGAATTAAAGGATAGAAGTTTTAAAACCTCTATTTTTGAAGTTGGTGAAAGCTATAGAAATGGGAAACCTAAAAATAATCAATAAAATATATCATCAAAGGTTAAAAATTATGATGTAATTATTTCTGAAAAAAGTCAGGAAAGCTATATATGTGGACAAGACCAACAAAGTAGAGAATTTACAAGTCTTAAAGAACCTTGTGTCTGAAAAAGATTTGAAATAATCAGATCCTAGAAAGGGTTTGAAAACATATGTTTTAGATAATGTAGAAAATAAAAGGAAGATTTTGATTTATAATATAATGGTTTGTGGGTCAGAAAAGAAATAGAAGACGGTGGATTAGAAAAGTATTCAAAATTCAATTTAGTTTAAAAGTTTCATAGGAAACCTCTCATTTTATTGATATTGTTGAAGTTGTGGTGGATTTTTACATGCAATAAATATGTGTTGGTATAACCAAAATAATTACTATTATTCCATAGGTTATAAAAGAAAAGGTTTAAGGGGGATAAAATTACCTCAAAAGAAGAAGTCTGAGAAGATTGGTTATAAGAAACATGAAATGGTTGGAGTAAAGATTGAAAATAGGTTCCAAAACCTATAAAATATTTATGAAAGATGTGAAAAACTTAGACAACTAAGAAAATTCTGTCTTTTTTTGTAACTAGTATAACAAAATATTCTTAACAATTCTTAGAATCTAAAGATGAAGAAAGAAAAAGAAGGTAGAAAAAGATCTTGTTGTAGAAACCACTTTGAAAGCTACAAAAGGGGAATGACCTTAGATTATTGGTAGTGGGTGTTCTTATCATATTATAAGATATTTTAAATTATTTATTAATTTTAAATATTTTAAAGAAGGAAAAATGACATTTCTAAATGATGAATCCTTGAAAATAAAAGGTTTTGAATCAGCCATCATTGGGAAAGAAAATATGACATCAAAGAAAACATTGTATGTTTATGGGAAGACACACAATTTTCTAAGTGTTTAACAATTTTAGGATTAGGGTATCGAAGTAATCTTAAGAAGGAATGGGTTTGTTGTGAAAATTGAAGAATATGAAAATATTGTTTCAAGAGGACACTATACAAAAGGAAACCTGTTTCAAGTTAGTGAAATAAAAAACTCTTGTTACATGAGAATCGTTGAAGAAAATAAATTGGGTCATAAAATGTTGGGAAACATGTGACAAAGAAACATGATAAAGTTAACTAAAATAGATTTTTTTTGATACATTCCCTATTTTCCAAGAATAAGATATCTATGTTTCACTATTTTTCAGAAAGAATGATTATAAATGTTGTACCTAAGATATTTGATATTTGTTCAAAACAACCCCTTGAGTTGATTCATTCTGATATTTCTGGGACAGTGAGAAAATAATCAATAAATAGAGCAAATTACTTCATTACTTTCATTAATGGTTTTACTCTCATTACTTTTGTTATGTATATGAAACATAAATCAAATTCTTTGAAAATGTTTAAAATTTTTAGAAGGAAGGCTGAGAAATAATGTGAGTATTCCATGAAGAAGCTGAGAATAGAAATTGGTCGTGAGTACAAAACTGAATAATTCAAAAGTTATCTTTAAAATCATGGAATTTGGCATGAGTATAGTTCCCCCATACACTCCTCAAAAAATGGGTTTTCTGAAAGAAATAATAGAAGTTTAGTGGAAATGGGAAGAACTATATTGCTTTAACATAGTTTTATCATTACTTTTGGAGGAAAGCCATGAGTAATGAAAATTATATTCAAAATGAATATTTATATAAGAAAAAATCAGGTATGAATCCATATGAATTGTCTTATTTAAAAACCCGAAGTTCAAAACACTTAAAAGTTTTTGGAAGTCCTTGTGTTATAAAGAAAAAAGGTGGAAACATTGGATATTTTGAACTGAAAGGTGGGGATGGAATATTTCCTAGCTATGTTCTAGAAGGAAGAGGATATAGATGATTCAACGAATAAACTAGATGAAGTTTTGATTTAGTTCATGTAAAAGTGATTGATAAGGTAGAGTAGGATAAACAAACAAAGGCAGATGAGAAATTTGAGAAAGATCATTTTGTAAATAATTATAATAAGGATACATAAAATTTTATTCCTAATAAAGAAGAAGAATAAGACTTATCTATTTCTAGTGATGAGGAATATTCTTGAAAATATAATTCTATGTTGAGGAAACAAGTGCAATCTCATAATATAATTGGTGATCAGCATCAGAAGGTTCAAACAAGAAGAACAACACATTCAATTACTCATAATTATTTGTATTCAAAGGTGGATTTGAATGATGTGAAGCAATATTTTGATCATTTAAAATGGGTTCATTCCATGAATGAAGTGTTGGATAAAATTGAAAATATTTATACATGGGAACTTATACACAATATTAAAAAATACACTATCGGCGCAAAGAGGGTTTTCTAGAAAATATGAATGAAGAAGGTGAAGTGATAAGAACAAAAGAATGATTGGTGTGCAAAGGGTGTTCCTGAATTGCAGGTATTGAATTTAATGAAACCCCATCCCCAATATAAATACTTCAAACAATCACAATATTTATTTCTATTACAGCACAACGAGACACCAAGATCATTCAAATAGATGTTAAATCCACATTCCTGAATGGTGATCTTGAAGAGGAAGTTTATATAGAACAACCTTGTGCCTTTAATATTAGGAAAGATGAAAGTTATGTGTGAACACTGAAAAAGTCTTTTTATGGTGAAAAACAATCTCTAAGGTCTTGGTATTCCATATCGAAAATATGATTAAGGAAGATGAATTTCAAGAAAGGAAGATTGGATAAAAATCTTTACATCAGAGAGAGTTAGAAGTATTCCCTCAATGTAATTATTGGTGTTGATGAAATTATCTTCTCTAGGAATGATTAAATAAGTAGTGAAATATTTTTTAAATAAATGAAAAATGTTTTTAAAATATCCATGCTAGGGTAAGTGAAATAATTTCTTCGGTTACAAATTTTGAAAAAGAAGAAACATATCTTTATTTCTCAAGAAAAGTATGCTAACAAACTTCATAAAAGGTTTGGCATGGAAAACAGAAAACCTGTTTCCACACCAATATCATTGGTAACAAGGTTTTCTAAAGATGGAGAAGGAAAATAAGTTTAACAGAAATAATTATGAAATCTGATTAGAAGTTTATAGTATTTGAATGCCACAAGACCTGATATTATTTATATTGTTACCTTATATGAAATATTTCAGAGTGCTCCAAAAGAATCACATTTGATTTTGGGAAAAATATTTATTAGATACATCAAAGGCACAATATAATTTGAAATTAGGTATGGAATATCTAATAGTACTTAATTTTTAGGGTATTCCTATTATGATTGGGAAAGAAATTTTGATGATATAAGATCCAAATAGGGTGGAGTATTCTTTCTAGTAAATAATTCTGTAAGTTGGAATTCAAAGATACATAATTTAGTAAATCCCAATACATCTAAAGTTGAGTATATTGTTGCCACTCAATCAAATAATCAACTAATGTGGATGAAAACTCAATTGAAAGATTTAATTGTTGAAGTGAATATACACTTGGTCTTGGGTTGTGACAATAAAAGCACAATCAATATCACCAGAACTCCTATTCAATATTCACATTAAAAAAATATTGATATCAAATATCATTTCATTAACAAGCATGTAGAGAAGAATAAATTGAACCTGAAGTATATTAAAACATTGGAACAAGTTTCTAACATATTCACAAAACCCTTACCGAAGGAATACTTTTCTAAATTTAGGTTAAACATGGTTGTTCTACCTCTTTCTCATCAAGGTTGTGTTATATGTTTCTATCCCCTCTCTCATCTTACCTTTGGATAGTGTTTTCAAGGGGGAGAATAAATTTTTTCATAAATATATCTATTTGATTCATGTAAAAAGGGGGAGTGGTGGGTAAGCTATGAATTCAGTATTATAAGTTTTTGAACTATTCTTACTATTTTTTGGAGTGGTTATAGGAAAGAAATTGTTTTCAATTATAGGGATAATGAAGCAAAGATGAGGTTGAAGAAGATATGAGGAATAAAAATGATGAAGTTTTTGATAATCACTACTATTGGACTTCATGGTTTTATTGTAAATGAATATTTTTTCCTACAATGAGTTAGCTCATGTTAGATTATAATTATTGATAAATAATCCGTTTTTTGAGGATATAACCTTCAGTGATTTATGAAACCTAGTTGACAAAAAAATCTAATGGGGAATATTGTTAGGACCAAGCTAATGATTAAGGTGTTTGTTTTCAAATGTTATCTTTTTTTATTAAGGAAATTTTTAATGAAAAAAATCACCTCACTTTATTTTTGGAAAATGAATTAGACTTGTCTTTTCAAAACAATCAGACTCACCTTAGGTTTAGAGTGGTAGGAATAAATCATAATTAGATTCGTACTGATCCTAGAATTAAAGGATTGATTTCTTTGAGAATGTATCTTGATGGAAGATTCACTCTATAACTAATGTGGAGGGATTTTTTATGGATAATTGGATCCTCTATGACTATGATAAAATAAATGTCATGATGCTTTGCTAATTTGTATTTCACATGAATCATAAGTTGATTGGGGAGCTTATGATGTAGTCTGGATGGAATAAAAGGAAAAGATGTGTTCTCAATTGTACCCATATTTATCATATCCAAGTGAGAAGATGGAGATGGTGATGATTATATTCAAAATTATTAGATATGGATTAAAATAAAAGGGTTTCAGTGATAGTATTTAGGCTCAGGAAGAAAAATATGGTGGTGAGGCTAAGGAAGAAAAGGATCCTACTCAGAATGATCGTATCGAGGAAAATCATACTCAAGAAGTTCATACTATGGAAAATCATACTTCGGCTGAGTTAGAAAGAAATCTAGTTGATTTTGACACATGTCCATCATATTCATCATTCCATCATACTTAAGAAGAATGGATTTTCACCCAAGTCTAATGAGAAATAAATTTAGCAGAATCTGATGAATATCATAATGATAGAGAACAATCAAAAATGTATTCAACCATTTACTATGGTTGAATGAATTACTGAAAATATGAAATCTAATTTTTTTTCAAATTTCTTCAATAATTGGGTCCAGAGTTGAATCACTTTTTTATCTTTTCAAGTGAATTTTCAAGTGGGTCAAGAGAAAAGGTGAAGAATTATAAGAGGTTTTAGAGAATATATGAAGGAGTTTTCTATCATAGAGGATCTTGAATTTCAAAATAATGATTTTACTCAATTGATACATAGTATTTTGTTCTTCAATCAGGGTGGTATCCATTTCTTCATATATTTAATATCAATTAATAAATAGATTTGTTTTAAAGAAATCAGATTTAGAGAATCAGACTCATGAATTGAAATAAGAATGGTAATTGAAATGGAAGATTAAAGAAGAAATGATGATTTTATAAGATTCAATAATAATCGAGAAACATTGAATAAGTCATAAATGCACTTGATATTTAAAGGAAATTGAGATTTGGGTGGATTTATGTGAGTGGTAAAGTTTTTAGATTAACACCAAAACCTCTTATGGGTCACCTATAAAAGGAGAAAAGTGCATTGTACTTTTTTGACAACTGGTTAACTTTTCATCGCAGAACAGATAGAAGCTCAAAGTCTTTAGAGAGAAGAATGATTTTTTGTACTAAGATTTTATAGAAGAAGTTTCAATGAAGAAGTGGTCGAAGATGAGACAATATCGTAACATTATATTCAGAAAACCATCGTACTTATTAATTATCATATTCAGTTAATAATTGTATTTGTCTTAAAAAACATATTCGGATGATTATCATATCGGGCTAGATTATCAAATCGGGATTTCCAAATTGGGATTTCCGGACTGAGGAAGAAAGACAATTGAATTGGTGGTGATTTATCTCTATCGTGTTCTGGAAAAGTTATATATTTTTTGTACTTGGTATAATCATACTAAGGAGAATCGTACTAACAAAAATATTATAGATAGGAATCATACATGGAAGAATCATACTCAGAATAATCAAACTAGGAAAAAGATCTGGGAATATTAGACAGATTTTTCATAACAAAGTCCATGAATGTCTTACCATATTCTAGGTAATAAATTGAAGAAGTGTTTTCAATTGAATATATTTGTGGAATTAAAAACAAGCATAGGTAACATTCATTTTTACAGAAATATTGTTTTACCCTATTTGTGTTAAGAGGGTGCATACGCACTATTGGAATTGTTTATATAATGCTACACGAGTGAAAGGTCATATCCTACTTGTTGTATTCCAAGTATTGATTTCTAGTGGAGTGTGTGTTATTCGATCATTTCCTAACCATACCAAGGATGTAGCTATTCTTATTGAATAGTGAACCTTGTAAGTACTTGTTTTTCTTTGGATGTGTGGTCTAATTGTTTTCAGTAGGGTATTGAATCTTTAATGGAAGGTGGAGGTTCTTTTAAGGAAACATAAAAGAAAAAGTATAACTGATTCACCCCCTTCCAATCTCACTGATACAATCATCTTGACTGGTAACATTCATTCTTCACATTAAGATCATGGATAATAAAATTATATTCTTTAATTACTAAATCTAGTACCTCTTATACATTTATTTGATTTATTATAGTTTTATTAAGTTCATTTATATCCATTTTGGTGAGTTATATAGTTCAGTTTCATCATTCTAAGAGTGTTCATTTTCTGGGATTTCATGATCGATACACCTATATATAAGTTTCAAAGTTCATTTAAAAAGGGAATAATTATCCAAAATTGAAGTTATGTTTTATTAATGAACCTCTTGATGTTAAAAAGGTTTTAAATAACATTTGGTTATATTTTATGAGGATAATTCATTATATAAAACATTGATGAAAATTATTTAATTTATTTTGGCGGTGTTTACAACCATTACAATCTCATATCATTTTATTTAATATAATGTATATATATTGATTCTATGAAATTATATAACTTAAAATATATATAATAAAATCTTACATTTCAATAAAAATGGATTTATGACCTTCTTTGAAGGAGGTAATGGAAAATTAAAATCCATCATCCACGATGGCGGTAAATTGATACATCATGGATGATGTTTTTATTTTTAGAGTAAAAGGGAGAGGATAAGGGGTTTGATGATGGATATTAATTTAAATTAATAAAATTATAGTTTATATATAATATAATGGGTTTATTATGTGTATTTTGATATAGTAGGTTAGTAGAGGATAAGAAAATAAAAATTAATTCAAATAAATTAAAAGAAAACGAAAGTGGGTTTTACCTCTTGAAATTCTTCTCCTTGAGAACCTCCTTAGGGAAATTTGGTTTCCTCTTTTATTGAGAAAAATGTCTCCTAGACCTGGGGGAAATATATGGTATGATAATTGGTCACTATTTTTAAAATATTTCTGGCATTGGATTTTTGAGGAGAATAGGTGGTGAGTGTGGTATTATTAGGGGAGAAGAGGGTTTTTTTATTAAATTCATTATTGTATTATTTTTTCTCAAGACTATAAATAGTTTCAATTACCATGAATAAATGGGATAAAAATATATGTATGGTTCGAGATAACGGTCACGCATCAATAATGATTCAAATGCTCATGTATTTAGCTAATATCATAAATTATCATAATTTACTATTTACAAAAAATTAAACTATTTTAGAAAAATCCAAAAAATTCACTCTAAATATTTTTCAACATGTAGAATTAAAAAGTGGATTCAATTTCATGAATATAATTTTTCGAATATGAGAAATTAAATTATTAAATAAAATAATCATTTATTCGAAAAATTCCATTTTTAATATTATAATAAATTTTACAACACTTTGGAAAAATTAATTAAGGAATCATAAAATTATTTATAATCATGAGTTGGAAAAATATTAATTTATAAATCTAGTTTGGGAAAATATATTTTTTTTAATTCATTATATTAATTATAAAATTGAAAATGAACATTTATATTTTACAAAAAGACCAAGAATTAATTTATCATTTTTAAAACATTTATTTACTTATAGTATGATATAATTATATCATATTTACATTTATAAGATACTGAAATTTTATTTATACTTTCTTATGTATGGATACTATTCTATTGGTTGGATAACTATTCTTAATGGTAACGTTTTTATTCCATGGGTCAAGTTAATATTCCATCAGCATAGGTTCCTTAATCTATATGATTATCACTTATTGTATTATTTATTTATTAGAATGATGTTTTTATTGGGATCTATATTCTATTTATGTTTTTTATATCATTTAACATAATTATAAAAAGATAAAAATTCTACTGATAAAAGTTTGGGTTGTTAAAGTTCAGCTGACACCTTCCCTTCTAGAGTTGGTTCGTCAAAAGTAGTCGAGTGATGAGTTATTAAGACAATCTATATAGACCCTAATTAGTGGGTAGGTTTTGTGTGAATGATCACTATATCCTGAGGGGGTTATCTACTTCCAAGGTCACTTCGTAGTGTCATTTTCATTATGGAAGGTGGTGTTACTTGATTTCCACTAGTCTCGGTGGGTTATTCATCCTAGTAGAAACAATATGTTTTATGATGAGTGACATTTGTTTTGGTGGCTGAGTATGAGATGGGATATAGTTAACTTTTTATCTCAGTGTTATACATGTCAGCAGCTTAAACTAGAGCACCAGAGACCCTCTAGTTTGCTTCATCCCTTACCCATTTTTATATGGAAGTGCGATGAGGTCACCATGGACTTGATTATTATATTACCTCATATACCCCGGGGAGGGAATTCCATATGGTTAGTGATTTTCCTTATGACCAAATCATCTCATTTCATTTCGATCAGGGTTTCATCCAAGGTGGATGATTTGGGCAGGTAGTACATTCAAGCGATCTTTAGGCTTTATGGTGTGTTGTCTTCTATCATTTCAGACAGGGTCCCCAATTTTACCTTGTGGTTTTGTGAAGGACTTCAGAAGGCATTAGGATCACAAGTCAAGTTGATTATGGAATACCACCCTCAAATGGATGGTCAGATGGAGTGGAAAAAATAGATTATAGAATATATGCTCTGGGCATGTGTGTTACATTTTGGAGGCTCATGGGATATCCATTTAGGGTTGGTCAAGTTTTCCTATAATAATAGTTACCAATCTTCAATAAGGATGGCTCCATTTTTGGCACTTTATATTCAACCATGTCAATATCCTTTTTATTGGGATGAGGTGGGTGAGGACTCATTATTGGAACCTAGTCTCATGTAGAAGACATCTGAGAATATCTGGTTGATCACGAAGAGTTTACTGATAGGGTAGACTCTCCACAAGTCTTATATCAATCAGTGAAATGGAGCCTTGGAATCAAATGTGGGTGATTGGGTGTTTTTGAAAGTATCACCTTTTCTGGGTCATCATCACCTTGGTCAGCAAGGGAATCTAAAACTGATGTATTTTAGACCTTTTGAGATTATCGAGAGGGTTGGTAAGGTGGAATACAGATTAGATTTTTCATCTTAGTTGTTGTAAATTCATGACATGTTCCATGACTTATAGATCAAAAATTATAATTAGGATCCATCTCATGTGTTGAATTAGGAATATTTAGATTTGGAATATGATTATTCAATATTTGAGTAGCCATTAAAGATTATGGATTCCCACGATAATGAGATTAATGGGAAGTCCATACAATTATTCCATGTTCTTTGGAAACATAGAAATGATGAGCATGAGACATGGGAGAATAAGTATTGGGTTGAGAATTAGTATCTATTTTTATTCTCTGATCATACTTCGAGTTCAATTTTTAGAGGTGGAAAGTCTTCATAGTATAGAAAATAGTCACATTCATGATTTCATTTTTTAGGTATTACTTTTTTTATCTTTAGTCTTATAATCATACATTAGTTCTCTTGAGAGTTCTTGGAGAAAAATGTAGTTTTTATACCTGACTGTAGGTGGTGCACGGTTGGCACACAAATAGTAGAAACTATGCGCTATCCCAGAATAGACCATGTTCCATCCCTAAGAAAACTATTTGGATGGATTCCTATTTAACAGAGGATACTTCACAGTTACTATAAGGTCTGGGATAGTGTGCAGGCTAATGATCTGACTGTCTAGGTTATTAAAAATATGAAAATTACTTTTCTACCCTCTACCAATTTAACTCTAATTACACTCATTTTTTCTCCCATTTGGGATTTATAGACCTAGGTGCCTCTCCCTATCCTCCTTGCTCTATTTTAACTCCAATTTTGGGGTGGTTTTGGCTTTGTATCTTGAAGAATAATCTAGTGGGACCCTTATCCATTAGTTTCTTCCCTCTTCTTAGGTTATCTTCCTCCCTATTTGAGTTTTATTTCCTTCAGCGGGTTGTTTTTCATAAAATAGGTTAAATCATGGTTCCTTTGGTATAATATTGGTGTTTATGATACAATATTTCCTTTATAGATTTCCCTTGTGGTTTGGTGGTGGTTTTTCATAGGATCTCATAAGTTTCCAAGTTTGAGGTTTTTGATTCCATGATTTAGCATTAATAGATGATCTTGTAATGCTTTCACTGCCTCTTGAACCTATTCTATGGATTCTGTGAAAGTTTTGAAATGTGTTTTAAAAATTATTTGAGGTTTTTATAGGTTAAAATGTGGTTTTATAAAATAAATTTTTTGTGTTTCATGTATTCTTTTTTTGTGCTTCTTAAATGTGTTCCATAAATTTTGTAAGTGGTAAGAAGTGTGTTTTGAAATGGATTTGGAGTGTGTGGTTTTTAAAGAGGTTTTTTCTAGTAAAATTTGATTTATTTCACATTTATTCATACTTCTTAGTGTTTATATGTGAAATTAGTGATCAATGTGACATTTGAAATGGAAATTTATCATAAAGAAAACCATGTGTCTCTATGTGGGTGGACTAGGACTAGTACACTAGTAAAATCAAAAAAAAAAGATGAATAGTTTCTTCTAGTAGGATTGAAGCTACAAAAAAACTAAACTATGATGATTATTGGAGATCACTAGACCGTGTTATGTGCTCCCCTATAGTGGAGCATTCATGAGGATGTTTCAACTTATGGATTCTATACCATGTTTTACCAAGGTATGAGGTTCCTAGGGTCCCACTATTATTAGAGACATTAGGTATTTCCTAATTTTTACTTGTGATGTGGTTCTTACCATCTTAATATGGTGGAGCTTACTTTTATTTTAATTTCAAAGAAATCTTCTTTTGAAAAAAAAATCCTTAAAGTTTTTATTAAAAATGTTTCCAATCTCTTCTTCTTAAAAACATTCATGTTAATTTAATTATAATGTTATGGCATGTAATATCTTTTGGGTGGAATCATACTAAGAATTATATCACATACTACACACACCCATCAATGTATGTAGACCTTGTCATGTTAGAACTAGGTAAAGGAAACATATTTCGTGGTGGTGATGGTAGATCTAGTTTCTAGTGATAATATCTTGTCGGTGTTTTGGATATGGCTTAAGGGTGATGGATATCATATTTCAAGAAGGTTTTGGGTTATGGTTTAGTGCCCCCCCCCCTTTGGTTTTTTTGTTAAAATTGTAAAATTTTAATATAAATTGTTGTATCTATTTGGTTATAGTTATTGATCTTGGTGTGGTGTTTTACTCTTGAGGATTGTTTATATTTTCTTAACATGGGTGAAATAGTTTTAAAAAATTTATTGTTAACACCCAAGAACTAGTGTTTATCTTTTGGGTATCAGAAATGTCTTTTGGGATATGTTGTGGGTTGGGGCAGGTGTCGGGTCGTATGGCACCACAACTTCTTTAGAGAAAGGTATTATCATGACATATTATTATTATATGTAATTAATAAATCAAACAAAGATATATAATTCACTACTTGGAACAAGTGAAATTATTGGTATGATTAATTAATTTTGGGTACACTAATTATAGTTTTATTTTAATATATCATTTTTGTTACTTGGGGTGTGTACTGTATAGAACTGTTTTGAAAGTAGGTTAATATGGTTTCCTATATGTAAACTATCTTGATTTAATTTTTATAAACTATCATTATTTTGATTTATTAAATGGAAAAATATTGTGTATTTTACTAATAATGCATAGCTTTTCTATAACCAATGTGATATTTTTCTACATGTGTTAGGGGTGTGGACAATTGGGCACATAATTAAGTGAAACTGAGAAAAATCTTGATCGTTCTTAGATAATTAACATGTGATGAATTTATATTTTTTATGCAGTCTATTAATAGAATGTAAAATTAATTATTTAGCTTATAAAAGAATTATGTATCAATATCTGTTAGCAAAAAAAATTTCATAGATAAAGTGGATATATTTTTATACATTTGGTTAATAATAATCACACTAAACCCCTTTATTACTTTAATAACATTTATATATTTCTAGATATTTACCTTTATATATCATTTTCAATTGACAATTAATAATTAGTTCCAATGATATAAATAACTATGGATAAGTTTATAAATATATATTAATTGGTTAAAATATTAGTTTAATTATGATAAAAATTTAGTTATATGTTTGACGTGTAAATATCAAAGGTAAATTTTATATTCATATATTATTATGCATCATTTTTTGTAGAAATTTCATTATTTTATATAAATATATTTGGCATTTAAATAATGATAATAGATCATATATTTTCTATTTATGGTATGAGATACTCAAATAAATAAAATTGGGGAATTCAATATGTATTTTATTTATAACACACTCATTTTAATTTAATATTTGGAAGTGACTTAAAAGTAAATCATATATGTATAATAATATTCATTAAACTCCTTTATTTAAAAAAATTGAGTTAATACTCTAGAAAAATTTTAATAATTAGCTTTAAAATTTTATTGGAATTAGGATTCTAGGCTTCCTAGACTTGTAGTCACATATTTTATTATATAAATAGACCAATCATTTTATTCTATTAAATTGAAATTTTATGTTTATTATAAGAAATGTTTTGACTTTTTTGTACCTCACCTTGATGGAACAGATAGCATAATTTGTATATCAATTTGGATTATTATTATTGTGTTATCCATTGGCGATTAATTTTTTTGATATATTCAGGAAGATATGAATGACTATTGGTTCTTGTTTGGGATAATATTCAACTGACCACACAAACTATAACTTTTTATGAATTATTATTTCATGAGAAAAAAATTTATGGTACTGTTATAATATATTTTTCAATTTTATATTTCAATTCATTTTTTCCTAATTGAATTTTTGAAAACTTGCATGAAAATACAATAGTTGAAACCGAGCCACTTAATAATGTGTTTTATTTTTTAATTAAAAAAATTTTTCTGTGTAAAAACTTAAATTTTTTAAAATGATTGATTACTTAATATTAAATCATTTTTTTAAATATTTTTTTATAGTCACGTCACAAGTGTTTTGAAAACCACAATATGCGTGTATTTATTATTTATTACTCAACATAGCATACCTGAAATTAAAAAAGTATAAACCATTGTAATGTAGATCATAAGTACATCCAAACATGGATAAAACTATCAAAAATGGGATAAAAATAAAGATTTAAAATTATAAATCAACATAACAAAAATGGTTAAAACTAGTTATTATCTTCCAAATAAAAAATGTCATCTTGAAACTTAAATTATCAGAAATACATGATCAAAACATGATAAGAAGATAGCAATGTTAATAAATATTTCTTAATATTAAATCATAAAATCATTAACGAAACTAAAATATTAGTTTTACCTTCATAAAAATTTCATAAAATAATAATCATGATAACATATTATGTGAAACTCATTATATAATTTTAATTTTTATTTTATTTTATTGATTTTGTTAAGATTTTAGGTCAAATAGGTCAAATTATTGGAAAATTGCAAAAATGGTTGGATAACTCACACAGTCATGAGGATTGTGTAATAGGATCATGCAATAGGTGAATTTTGAATCCATTATAGTTCACATAATCAGTCATGGTCCTCACAACCATGAATTCAGGTTATGCATGTTTCAAGAAAAAAATAGTTTCTAATTTTTAAATCTCATTCTATAATTTTATCACTTGTTGGATTGTATGGGATTTAAGGATTCTATATGTGATAATTTAGCAGACCTCCCCATTCCCACCTTGTCCTTTAGTTCTTTAATCATATTTACAAGGTGTTTTCCAAAGGTAAATCACTATAATATTCATTTTATCCTCACTTATTTATCTATATTTCTCTTATTATTCTCTTTTCATGTCGTTATAGTCCATGATGTAATAATATACACTTAGTTCTTATCGAAATCATGGGTTCCTAGGTGTTTAGGGTATATGAACCTTTTATAAAGTTAGGATACTACGATATTTGAAGTGGTAATATTGATCTCATTTGGTGAAGGTAGGAGTTTCTATGTGATTCATTTATTTTACAAAACCCTTGATGCATTAATTTTCTAATCTATTTTCCCTTTTAAATGTAATGATTATCTAAATTATAAATGAACAATTTATAAATTATTTTCAAGGTCTTCTATAATGAATGTGTTTGAAAATGGGTATTTTCATGGAGCTTGGAAATTTCTTTTCTCAACCCATAATATGGGGCACATAAGGTTTTTGATAAATTTTCTATGAATTCATTCAGGATATTATTAATGTAAAAAAATATTTCTTGACTTATGGATGATTTTTGAATGGGGGTTTTTTGAATTCTTAATCTAATTTTGATTTTAAGTTTATGTTTATCATGAAAAGTGACATTGTTGACTACTTTACACTCTCCTTATTATACCCTTATGCCTTGTTGTTATAAATATTGAATATTTTAATATCTATAAGTGTGATATCGATATTGAAAAGGGTTATTTTTGTTGACGGTGTATGGTGGTGGAATAAGTGATTTGTTTATTTGTTTTATTATCTTCCTTATATTTGGATTCTAGTATAATAACTTATGAAGCCATGGTAATCTAAAGGATTACCAACTATGAGTGATACATTGGTGAAATTATGAATTTTCAGTTCCCATAGTTTAAATTCTGTGTTTAATATGGAATTTACCTCTCAATGAGGTCAGGTTAGTTGGGGGTGTCATAGGATCACATCAAAGATTCTAGTGGGATATTTCCTAGGTAAAAAATTCCTTGGGAGTCTCCTTGGGACCTAAAGTATACTTAAGCCTCAGGTAATTTTTCCATGTTGGGTGTTACTTTATGCTGGTTAATTTCACAATTAATCATTATTGTTTCTTTATTTATTTCTTAGATTATTCTCCTAAAAAATTATAGTTGTTTTATAGGAGATGGAATAATATAAATGATCTCATTTCTATCATTATTTTTTAAATTAATATTTTTTGGACTGTCAAAAAATGTGAATTTCTTATATTCTTTGAGTTTTTTTTCTATAGTTTTTCTCACACCCAACATATAAACTTTTTTACATTTTTATATTTGATTTTAAATTATATAAAAATGAGGAAATTCTCATTTTCCTTCGATGGAATTCCATAGTTGTATTTTAGAGGTATAATGTTAGAGATTCTTAAGTAGTAACTTTGGGCCACAAAGAGTTGGAAGTTTTTGGTATTTTTGGGTCATGTTGATTATTCTTATGGTTGTCTTTTTTAAATTCCACATTTATAATATCCATTAATTTTGGTCATTTATATTTTGATATATTATGTATAACATCTATTTAATTTTTTCCATTCCAAATTTAAATTATTTACATTTAATATAAATATTATGTCAGGTTTTGTAGGGTTAAGAATTTTCTACTACTCTTTAGTTATCAGGGAAAAACAATATATATACAATTCATGAAAATTTATCAAAAAGAATGGTTGCTTTAGTGAGTATTTTGATTTAGTTGTTTTGAATATCATAATAAAATCAATAAGAACTTCACTTAACTTGAGGTTTTGATTAAGATATTTTTTTCTGTGTAAAATGAATTTATGGTTGTTTTTTTAGGGTTATATTGACTCATGAAAATATAGAGAACTGAGGTTTCATGTCTAATTATATTACCCTTATTTAAAGATGTATAATATTTTTGATCCCATCAGAAGAAGAAGTAAAATCTTATGATTCCATTAAAACTATTATCAAAGATTTAGCAATTCAAATGTTGGTGTGAGTTACAACATTATTAATTAATTAGAACATGGCCTCATGGATTAGTTATATTAAAGTAAATGATAATTTGAATTAATAATACCTTGAGATATTTTGTTTATTTTGAAGTTTTGTATCTTTTTTTTCTAACATCATTTTTGATCAGTATAATATTTACTATAAGATGGTTTTGTCTTGAGTTTCCATTGTGTTAGGTTTTCTTTGAAAATATCTTATAATTTTCAATTATTTTAAGTTTTATTTCTATAATTGAGATTGAGGAATCATGGTGATTGGAAGATAATGGATTTTCCAATCCATGTGTGACGAAGGTCTTCCAAGGATATCAAGATAGAGTTTGTTCTAATTAACTTGATCGAGATATTCCAGGAATATAAAGATATATGAACCTTCCAATGGTTTTATAGCCAAGGGACTCTAGATATAGGAATACATATACATTATCTGATAGTTTTTTAGTTGAGGTGCTTTGAGGATAGGAAGACATGATACCTTCGATCAAGATTATTGATCATCCAAACACATTGGGTCAAAAGTCCAGTTTTGAAATAATATCCTTTTGGATTTTAAGGAATTTATTCATTACTCTATGTATTATTATCTAAATCTTGAAGTAATTTTAATTTCACCTTTATTCTTATATTTTAAATATATTATTAATTTCCAACAAACTGAATTTCTTCTGTGCAAACTGATTTAGTCAGGTAGGGTAATATTCATACAATTTTAGTGCACAAATAATTTATGCTTTTTCGATCTTATAAATCATGATTTAACCTGAAGATCAATTTTTCGATCAAATTACACATTGAGGTGCATGAAAATTAAAATTAAAATTTTTTGACTACAAATCACCCCCCAAATTATAGTTTTTTTGCCTCATATTTCTTTGAAAACACTTGGTACCATTTATAGTCTATGTGTTCGAGACTAATATTGGTATTATTTTTTATTTTCATTGATTTATTATAAATATATCAGTTTCCCTATCCTAACCATCTGGTATAGAAAACATTTTTTATTATGGAATGGTTACCAGTTAGACTAATAGAAAATCTAAATACATATATTCTGAAAAAAAATTATATAAATGATTATAATTAATGTAATAAACAAATAAAGAATTTTGTTATCAATATTGGAATGAATACTTATTTTATAATGTCTATAAACTAAAAAATTTCAGAAAAAGATGTTTCATTGTTTACTAGAGATGAGAATCATTAATTTTAGGATAACTGAAAGGTTTTTAATATTTTTTATGTTTTCTGATGATAAATATAAAGAGTCATATATATTCTAGTGAAATAAAAAATAAATTTTGGAATAATTTAGAGATAACACACTTTTGAACTTACAAAACTATTAAATTTTGGAGAGATATACATAATGTGGATTATAAATCTTTTTCTTTTATTTCTTTATAATATTTTGATAAAATTCATAAGAGTGTATTACTATAGTGAAAATTTTACAATATATTGATTTGAATTGTTTTATAAATGTCCAACAGGTTCAAAAAAATTATATGCTTCCAATGTTGTGTGATTCTAAGAATATAATGATTGAATATACTAATAATTTGACTAATATGGGTCTTGATGATTTAATTGTAACTCTTATGAAGTATGAGAGTACAATAAAGATATATTCTGAGAAAAAGAAGATAAATATGGAGAATATTTTGTTTCAAATTTCAATAAAAGTTATTATAGTATTATTAAACATTGAGTGCATTTTTTAAATACATCTAAGACAAAATGAATGTAGAATTCTAATTTTTGTGATTTTAGGGATAATGGGAACAAATATTATCTTATTTCATGGATAATGAATCAAAATTATGAGAAATATTAACTTATATAATGATCTTAAAATATATAGAAGTTTAAAAAAGAGAAGAAATATTATTTATATGTTACATGTTATGAATCATTGAAAGAGAAAGGAAATAAAGGATATCTTTAAAAAGGAAATTAAATTATAAATTTATTGGAATCTTGGGGTTCTGGTGGAAGAAATAATACTTTTGATAGTCCATCAGAATATAGTGATGGGATTCAAAAGATAGTTGTGTTTCATAAGAATATTCCTAATGATGAAAAGTACCTTAGGGTAGGGTGATTTCCAAATATATCACAAATTTTCCTTGAATTCAATATTTTAATATTCATTTGATGATAATTATTCATTTTCATCATATGTTGAAAGTGTTGATTCATGGGGATATGAAAAATATTTTACAACATTGGAGGAAATTTAAATATATACGAATCTTTTGGAAATTAAAAATAAATTTTTTATAAATATTTATGACTTTTCTAAATCTATACATTATAAATAAAATAATAGTATTTCAAAAAATGCACCCAAATTTTCAAAACATTTATTAAAATTATATTCTGAATCCTTTTCTAGTTTATATTATAGTTATTAGAAATTAGTTGTTAAGCTAAAATTTGAGGTTAGTGGTTAGAAGACACTTTTATCTAATTTTACCACCAATTGAGAGATTTTTAATAAGTTTTATAAATAATATAAACTATCCATAAAACCTAATAAAATATGTAATATTTAAATAAAATCACATTTTTAAACAAATTATATTATTTTTAGCTATGAACCCCTTTTTAGTAAATTTTCGTGGAGTGGCCACAAAAACATTCATTTTTCTTTAAATAGAACTCAATATTTTGTTTTTCATAAATATATTATTTCTAAATATTTATAAACTGTTCAACATTAAATTTTAAGATATTTGTGTGTTTCTAAATATTTATTATCTAATATAACCAAACCTAGAAAAATTTGGCACTAAGAACATAGTATTTAAAATTTTATGAATAGAGTTTGACCATCATCATATAGAAAAAGTGGTACATGGATAGTGGTTATTCTCTATATATGACACGAGACAAGTCAAACTTCCAAAACATGAGAATTTTGAGTTTTGAATGAGTTAATTTTGGACGCAATGCATAGGGTAAAATCATCAAAATCTATGATGAATATTTTCATGGAAAATTTTAATTTTAAATGTTTTATATCTTTTAGTTCTTAATCGTAGTTATATAATCCTAAGTCAATGATTTGATGAGGGATATATTCTGAAATTATACAATCATAAATGGTTTGTTTAATGTTAAAAAGGTATATTTATTCTCTATACAAGTGGGACTGAGAATGTTTTCACATTAGAAAAAGAAGACCATAGATTTTTTTAATTTACCCTGTCTAAGTGTAACTAAACATTCATCTTGGATTTGGAAAATAATTTTACGACACAATAACTTTTGGAGACTATCTAAATGATCTAGGAATGGTCATGTTAGGGATCTGTGAGAACATAAGTTTAACTCTTCCTGATATTTCAATCCATTTCAATTTGATAAGAAATATAATTATAGTTTTAGAAATATTAGGAATTCTCAACATCTGAGTCCCATAGTTAGTAAAAATTAATTTATTTAGTACTACAAAAAAAGAGATCATATAAAGAAATCATTATGTATACTTCATAGTTAATTATTACACTAGATTAACAAAGAACTATTTTATCACATGAAAATTAAAATCATTATTTTGTATCAAAATTTTTCAAGAATCTATTTATACTGATAAAAATTATAACTCTAATTATTTTCTAGATTAATCATGATGTTGAATTTAAAAATTATGATTTATGAACTTTTTTAATAAGAAATAAATTCTATAATATTTTTTATCACCTAAAAACCTTTAAAAAATGGGGTAGTTGAACAAATAAATATAATTCTTAATGAAATTTCTCAAAATATCTAAGTGAATATTCTATTACTAGTAATTTTTGGGATGAACCCATGAGTAAAACTTATTATACTATAAATATTGTTTAATTTATCCTTTAATTAATAAAAATACTATTGACTTGTGGGCCAAATTAAAATCAAAACTTCTTACTTTAGAGGCATTGGGTGTAAAATATTTATTTTGAACACTAAATATTAACTTTATAAATTTGATCACAAAGCTTATAAAGTTACTTTCATTATTATTTAAAAATGATTAGGCCTATTTATTTTTTAATAAAAAAAATTTATGAAATAATACATGTAATGTTTTATTAAACTAGTTCTTTTTTACATAAAATATATGGAATTTAACTCTTTATATGATGGTTTTGAAGTCACATCAATCGATTTTCCAAAATTTGAACCACAACCATCAATAGTGAATCAACTAGAATTTATGTCAGTATAATTTCAATATCCAATAAACTAATTTAACGGAATATGTAAAGATAATATTTTAGGATTAGCTTATTGTTTTACCAACAAACCATTAAATCTTTAGAATTTATTCAACTAATAATATCATTTGAGATGTAATTGAAAAAGTTAAAACTATAAAATCTTTAATCAATAAATATAAGTGTTAGGTATTCCAATAAAAATAAAAATATAAAATAATAGTTGATATATTGGGTGGTAAAATTTAGAAAATATTCATACAATAAGAGATTAATAAATTTGAAGGGAATCAATTTTTGACCCTAGTTGAGCGGCCTGAGGATCTTCAGGTGATATGAGTCAAATACATTTTAAGATATAAATTTAATAAAAATGGTGATATCACACAGAATAAATAAAGGATTATTTCTAAGGTTTATTTTTAGAAAAAATGAATAGATTATGGATAGGATTTTTCACCTGTTTCTATAATTCAATCCATTCCAATAATATTTTCCCTTATAGAACATCTAAATTAAAATTTATTCTAAATTTATATGAAAATTAATTTTTTAACTGATTTGTTTCAAAGGATGTTTTTATATAACAACACCATGTTTTTAAAGATGTTAAATTTTTAGATCATTTATATAAAATTATTGAAGCACTCTATAGCCTTAAACAAGACCTAAGATCCTTATATGAGAGACTAACTAGAATTTTTACTTTAATATAATTTTATTAAGTTAAATTTCGGTACATTAATTTTTGTTAAGAATTATTTTGAATACTTCATTTGTTATCTAATTTTATATTTAAGAAATAATTTTTAGTTCAAATCTTAATATTCTTTGTTATAGATTTTTAAAACACATGAAAAGTAAATTTGAATTCATCGTGAACTATAAAATCAATTTTTCCATTGGTTTAAAAATTTATCAAAACTATAAGGATAAATTATAAATAAATATATATAAATTATAGATTTATGAAAATTATTTTATTTTCAAAATTATTCTATCGTAAGTTCTCTAGTATAAACTTCCATTACACATGACCTTGAAGAATTAAAAAATTTGGTTAATATAAAACATTATATATATATATGATCAAAAGTTTATTCTATTGAATAGCTAGTCAATCAAATATTATTTTCCATGTGATCTTATGTGTGAGAGTGGAAAAATATATATAATCAAATAACATTTGAAATAGTTTAAGTGTATTTTCTATTATCCAAAAGGCACATTAGAACTTGGCCTATTTTATTCTTTTAAAAAAGATTTTAAACTTAAGAGTTACTTGGATTCTTACTTTATAGGTTATAGGTAAGGTAAGAAAAGTATTTCTTGGACAAGTAATTTTCAAGGAGAATATTTAGTTTACTAAAATAGTTAGAAACAACACCCAGATGCACTCTCTACTACTAAAGTTAAATATGCGGAAGTTGGAGGTTGTTTCACTGAAGTGTCCTGGATTCCGACCACACTCACAAACTATGATTTATGTTTTTATCAAAATCTAATTGTTTATGATAAAATTAGGTCAATATTTATATTTATAAAACCGAACACATTAATCATATAAAAAGCACATATATTTTAGAAACCATTTCCTAAAATACCACACAAAAAAGGATATATTTCTATGAACATTATCAAAATTAATAACTAGCTTGCTAATATTTTCATGAAACCATTGAATTATAATGTATTTGATTATATTGAAAATAAGTTGGGATTGATAAACCTAAAATGATCTTTAGTTGAATTTTATTTTAACTTATCTTCTGATATTGAAATACTCCTTGATAAATGGGGAGGTTATTTTTTATAATTTTTTACTAAGTATTTATAGATATTTTCTATAAGATTAATAAAAAGAAGTATTATTTCTCTACAATTCCATCTAATGTGAGTCAAATATTTAATCTAAAAATAATTGATATTTAATTATAAATGGACTTTTCGTTTAGTTTATTATAGTTTTATATAATTAATACAATGAAAGATAAGAAGTTCCATTTTGATCTTTTTTAAAATTCAACGTCAAATAAATAAAATCATCTGAAGGTATTATAATATAACTATTGAAAGATAAAATCACAATAGTCATATTGATTAGTGTTTTATTTATAATTTTTATCTTTATTTATCCCTATGAATTCATTAAATATTCAATGAGAGAAGTGTATATTCAAGTGATTGTTTTAAAAAAATAGTTAAATTTATTTGTTTACTACTTTGATTTTTTTCCCTGGATTCTTTTTTAAAATGAAAACGGGAGTGAAATTTGAGAAAATATATATGTGTTTTTATCAGGGGGATTGTCTAAAAAAAATAATACAATATTTATATAATTTTTCATGTTTTTTATGAGGAGAAATTTAAGGATAATTTCTAGTTTTTTTTAAATAAAGGAAGTTTTTTGAAAATCTATTACATTTACTAGGTTCAAAAGGAAAATTTGTCAAATTGTTGGGTTTTTATTCTTTTTAAAAAAGAGAAGACTGATTTTATTTATCTTGTTTATAAACTATGAGTTTTTTCTGAATGTTATGAGTTAATTTTAAGAAATTAAATTCATTAAAAATTCTTGGGAATTTTTTTTAAAAAAAATAGTCAAACTATAATTTTTTTATATGTGTCTTGCACTTTTCAAAAAAGGGGAGATTTTTTATTCAATTAATCTTGATCTTCCTTTGTTTTGAAAATTAAAAAAACATCTAATAATAATTTCACAATAATGAGGTTGTTCCTTAATTATTTTTTTCATGGAAAATAAATTTACGGTAAATTTATTCTGGTGGTTTAAGTTGAAACATGAAAATACTAAGAAATAAAGTTTCATGTAAGATAAAATTCATCAGATTTGGAAGCACTGTAACACTAATGATTAATCTCATTAAAATATAAATAATATTTTTGAGTCCATCAGGTGATGTAGTTGAAACATTATATGTTGCTACAACTATTTTTCAAGAGTGTAGAATTCAAATGTTAGAGTTAGTCACAATGTCATCAAGAAATTTCACAGGAAGTTCACATATTTGGTATATGAAAGTATATGATAAAATTAATTAAAAATACTTTTAAAGGTTGTAATTATTTTGAATTTGTAAAATTTTTATTGTAGAGAATTATTTTTATTAGTGTAATATTTTATTTCTAGGTGTTTTTTAAGAGATTCCATTTTTTTCTTTTTATTCAAAAATATCGTAGTATTTTACAATGTATTATTTATATTTTGGTCATTGAGATAAAGGGATATTAGAGATAAGTATATATAGTTTTTTTCAATCCTTTGTGATCAAGGGATTCTTGAAATAGGATGATGGATCTTATTCAAATTATATTGATAAAGGGCTTCCAAAGATAATAATATAGATACACCTTTTGAAAATATTCTTATCATAGTGTTTTCACTACTGGAAATCCAGCATTTCCCAACAGTTTAGAACCGTTGGGAAAGGTTGCAGAACCGTTGGTATATGTTATACCAACGGTTCTGAAAACCGTTGGTATATGTTATACCAATGGTTCTGAAAACTGTTGCTATATGTTATACCAACGGTTCTGTAAACCATGGGGAAGTAAGCCGTTGGGAAAGGCTTTTCCCAACGGTTTACAGAGAACTGTTGGGATAGGTTAGAAAAAATCAACTTATCCCAACGGTTTGGCCCGTTGGGAAATCAATAGAGAATTTTCTTTCCCAAAGGTTTACAAACCGTTGGGAAAGGTTTTTACCAACGGTTCTAAGAAACGTTGGGAAAGGTTTTTACCAACGGTTCTATGAACCGTTGGTAAAAACAACCATTCAACAGGATATCCCAACGGTTGCAAACCATTGGGATAGGGTGTTTTTACCAACGGTTCCTTGAACCGTTGGTAAAAACAGCTACAGAGGGCCTATGCCAACAGTTTTCAAACCATTGGCATAGGCTTTGCTGTGCAAATTGCACAGCAGCCTGCAATTTGCACAGCAGGTCTGGTTTTTGGGCATTCACCCTCGGTTTCAATTCAATTTTCAATCCAATTATGCCCTCGTTTTCAATTCATTTTTCAATCCAATTATTGTACCTGTAACACATATAATGCTTACATATAGAGAACAAACCAACACATACAAATAATGCAAACCAACCAACCAACACATATTCTAGTTGATGTTTTTCACTTAAAATGACGTCCTTTTGAAACAAAAGACGGACACTATGAGTGGTGCCAACCACACCGTGTCACCAATTGAGGCGGGGTTAATTCGTACACGTCACATATGACCCATGGATCGTTCTCCTAAAGTTTAAATGGAAACCGAATGTGTTTGGTCAGTTTTCCGTATGTACTTAAAATGTTGTCCATTTTAAACATAAGAGTGACACTTAGACTAATCCTAACCACACCGCGACTCAGATTCATCCCGGGTTGGCTCGTACATGTCACATATGACCCATGGATCGTTGTGATAAATTATCAAAATATTACGAATGCGTTTGGTCGGTTTTGCGTATGCCAGTTGTTCTTTTCATTTATAATCATGTCCATTTTAAACAAAAGAGACAGAGTTAGAGCGGTGTCGGCCACACCGCATCTCAGATTAAGACGGGGTTAACTTGTACACGTCACATATGACTCATGGATCATTGTGCTAAAGTATCGATAGAATCCGAATGCATTTGGTCATTCTTCCGTATGTCAGTTGATGCCTTTCACTTAAAATGACGTCCTTTTGAAACAAAAGATGGACACTTTGAGTGGTGTCAGTCGCACCGCATGTCGGATTGAGGCGGGGATGATTCGTACACGTCACATATGACCCATGGATCGTTCTCCTAAAGTTTCAATGGAAACCAAATCCGTTTGGTCGTTTTTCCATATGTACTTAAAATGGTGTCCATTTTAAACAAAAGAGAGTCACTTAGACTTATCATGGCCACACCGCGACTCAGATTCATCCCGGTTAGGCTCGTACACATCACATATGACCCATGGATTGTTGGGATAAATTATCAACAGATTCGGAATGCGTTTGGTCGGTTTTCCGTATGTCAGTTGATGCTTTTCACTTAAAATGACGTCCTTTTGAAACAAAAGACGGACACTTTGAGTGGTGCCAGCCACACCACGTCTCCAGATTGAGCTGAAACCACCATGCAACATTCTAATTATTATTCGTGATGTGTAAGCACAGACGGCACGTCAATCGGACGTGCAGTTTTCACGGTACGACTCAATATTCGTGTTTTAAGTGATGTGCGCGCTTCGTAAACGCGCGTGAGGGGGGGTCCAAACGGGCCGAACGAAGTCGGAATGTCCTGAAATCAGACGAAAAATACGGGAGAGTGATTTATGAAGTGGTCGAGTAGACGGAACGTCAATCGGACATGCCGTGTGCCCGCGGTGACCGACAACGCAGTTCTGGTGTCATAAACGGTCAAAACGAGCGTCCAACGGTCAAATTCATAGAGGACAACCTCATATTGATCTGAAACCACCGTTCAACATTCTAATTATTATTCGTGACGTGTACGCACAGACGGAACATCAATCGGACGTGCGGTTTGCACGGTACGGCTCAATATTCGTATTTTAAGTGATGCGCGCGCTTCGTAAACGCGCGTGAGGGGGGTCCAAATGGGCCGAACGAAGTCATAATGGCCTGAAATCAGACGAAAAATACGGGTGAGTGATTTCTGAAGTGGTTGAGCAGACGGCACATCAATTGGATGTGCCATGTGCCCGCAGTGACCGACAACGCAGTTCTGGTGTCAGAAACGGCGAAAACGGGCGTCAAATGGTCAAATTCATAGCGGAAGACCTCGGATTGAGCTGAAACCACCGTGAAACATTCTAATTATTATTCTTGATGTGTACGCGCAGACATCACGTCAATCGGACGTGCGGTTTGCACGGTACGACTCAATATTCGTGTTTTAAGTGATGTGCGCGCTTCGTAAACGCGCGTGAGGGTGGTCCAAATGGACCGAACAATTTCGGAATGGCCTGAAATCAGACGAAAATACAGGTGAGTGATTTATGAAGTGGTCGAGCAGACGGAACATCAATCGGACGTGTCGTGTGCCCGCGGTGACCGACAACGTAGTTCTGGTGTCATAAACGGCCAAAACGGGCGTCCAATGGTCAAATTCATAGTGGACGACCTCATATTGACCTGAAACCACCGTGAAACATTATAATTATTATTCGTGACCTGTACGCGCAGACGGCACGTCAATCGGACGTGCGGTTTGCGCGGTACGGCTCAATATTCGTGTTTTAAGTGATGCATGCGCTTCGTAAACGCGCGTGAGGGGTGTCCAAATGGGCCGAACGAAGTCGGAATGGGATGAAATCAGACGAAAAATACGGGAGAGTGATTTATGAAGTGGTCGAGCAGACGGCACGTCAATCGGACGTGCCGTGTGCCCGCGGTGACCGACAACGCAGTTCTGGTGTCATAAACGGCCAAAACGGGCGTCCAACGGTCAAATTCATAGCGGAAGACCTCGGATTGACCTGAAACCACCGTGAAACATTCTAATTATTATTTGTGACATGTACGCACAGACGGCACATCAATCGGACATGCGGTTTGCACGGTACGGCTCAATATTCGTGTTTTAAGTGATGCGCGCGCTTCGTAAACGTGCGTGAGGGGGTCCAAACGGGACGAACGAAGTCGGAATGGACTGAAATCAGACGACAAATACGGGAGAGTGATTTATGAAGTGGTCGAGCAGGCGGTACGTCAATCGGACGTGTCGTGTAGCCGCGGTGACTGACAACGCAGTTCTGGTGTCATAAACGGCCAAAACGGGCGTCCAACGGTCAAATTCATAGCGGACAACCTCAGATTGACCTGAAACCACCGTGAAACATTGTAATTATTATTCGTGACGTGTACGCGCAGACGGCACGTCAATCGAACGTGCGGTTTGCGCGGTACGGCTCAATATTCGTGTTTTAAGTGATGCGCGCGCTTCGTAAACGCGCTTGAGGGGGGGTCCAAATGGGCCGAACGATTTCAGAATGGCCTGAAATCAGACGAAAAATATGGGTGAGTGATTTTTGAAGTGTTCGAGCAGACGGAACGTCAATCGAACGTGCCGTGTGCCCACGGTGACCGACAACACAGTTCTGGTGTCACAAACGGCCAAAACGGGCGTCAAATGGTCAAATTCATAGCGGATGACCTCGGATTGACCTGAAACCACCGTGAAACATTCTAATTATTATTCTTGACGTGTACGCGCAGACGGCACGCCAATCGGACGTGTGTTTTGCGCGGTACGGCTCAATATTCGTGTTTTAAGTGATGCGCGCGCTTCGTAAACGCGCGTGAGGGGGGTCCAAACGGCCCGAATAAAGTCGGAATGGCCTGAAATCAGACGACAAATACGGGACAGTGATTTATGAAGTGGTCGAGCAGACGGCACGTCAATCGGACGTGCCGTGTGCCCGCGGTGACCGAAAACGCAGTTCTGGTGTCATAAACGGCCAAAACGGTCGTCCAACGGTCAAATTCATAACGGACGACCTCGGATTGACCTGAAACCACCGTGAAACATTCTAATTATTATTCTTGACGTGTACGCGTAGACGGCACGTCAATCGGACGTGCGGTTTGCGCGGTACGGCTCAATATTCGTGTTTTAAGTGATGTGCATGCTTCGTAAACGCGCGTGAGGGGGGTCCAAACTGGCCGAACGATTTCGTAATGGCCTGAAATCAGATGACAAATACGGTTGAGTGATTTCGGAAGTGTTCGAGCAGACGGCACGTCAATCGGACGTGCCGTGTGCCCGCGGTGACCGACAACGCAGTTCTGGTGTCATAAACGGCCAAAACGGGCGTCAAACGGTCAAATTCATAGAGGACGACCTCGGATTGACCTGAAACCACCGTGAACCATTCTAATTATTATTCGTGACATGTAAGCGCAGACGGCACGCCAATCGGATGTGCGGTTTGCGCGGTACGGGTCAATATTCGTGTTTTAAGTGATGCGCGCGCTTCGTAAACGCGCGTGAGGGGGGTCCAAACGGGCCGAACAAAATCGGAATGGCCTGAAATCAGACGAAAAATACGGCAGAGTGATTTATGAAGTGGTCGAGTAGACAGCACGTCAATCGGACGTGCCGTGTGCCCGCGGTGACCGACAACGCAGTTCTGGTGTCACAAACGGCCAAAACGGGCGTCCAACGGTCAAATTCATAGCGGACAACCTCGGATTGACCTGAAACCACCGTGAAACATTGTAATTATTATTCGTGACGTGTACGCGCAGACGGAACGTCAATCGGATGTGCGGTTTGCGCGGTACGGCTCAATATTCGTGTTTTAAGTGATGCGTGCGCTTCGTAAACGCGCGTGAGGGGGGGGGGTCCAAACGGTCCGAACGATTTCGGAATGCCCTGAAATCGGACGACAAATATGGGTGAGTGATTTCTAAAGTGTTCGAGCAGACGGCATGTCAATCGGATGTGCTGTGTGCCCGCGGTGACCGACAACGCAGTTCTGGTGTCATAAACGGCCAAAACGGGCGTCAAACGGTCAAATTCATAGCGGACGACCACGGATTGACCTGAAACCACCGTGCAACATTCTAATTATTATTCTTGAGGTGTACGCGCAGACGGCACACCAATCGGACGTGCAGTTTGCACGGTACGGCTCAATATTCGTGTTTTAAGTGATGCGCGCGCTTCGTAAACGCGCGTGAGGGGGGTCCAAACGGGCCGAACGAAGTCTAAATGGCCTGAAATCAGACGACAAATACGGGACAGTGATTTATGAAGTGGTCGAGCAGAGGGCACGTCAATCGGACGTGCCGTGTGCCCGCGGTGACCGACAACGCAGTTCTGGTGTCATAAACGGCCAAAACGGGCGTCCAACGGTCAAATTCATAGCGGATGACCTCAGATTGACCTGAAACCACCGTGAAACATTCTAATTATTATTCTTGACGTGTACGCGCAGACGGCACGTCAATCGGATGTGCGGTTTGCGCGGTACGGCTCAATATTCGTGTTTTAAGTGATGTGTGCGCTTCGTAAACGCGCGTGAGGGGGTCCAAATGGGCCGAACGATTTCGGAATGGCCTGAAATCAGACGACAAATACGGGTGAGTGATTTCTGAAGTGCTCGAGCAGACGGCACGTCAATCGGACATGCCGTGTGCCCGCGGTGACCGATAACGCAGTTCTGGTGTCATAAACGGCCAAAACGGGCGTCAAACGGTCAAATTCATAGCGGACGACCTCGGATTGACTTGAAACTACCGTTCAACATTCTAATTATTATTCTTGATGTGTAAGCGTAGACGGAATGCCAATCGGATGTGCGGTTTGCGCGGTACGGCTCAATATTCGTGTTTTAAGTGATGCGCGCGCTTCGTAAACGCGCGTGAGGGGGGTCCAAACGGGCCGAACGAAGTCGGAATGGCCTGAAATCAGAAGAAAAATACGGGACAGTGATTTATGAAGTGGTCGAGCAGACGGCACGTCAATCGGACGTGCCGTGTGCCCGCGGTGACCGACAACGCAGTTCTGGTGTCATAAACGGCCAAAACGGGCGTCCAACGGTCAAATTCATAGCGGACGACCTCAGATTGATCTGAAACCACCGTGGAACATTCTAATTATTATTTGTGATGTGTACGTGTAGACGGAACGTCAATCGGACGTGCGGTTTGCGCGGTACGGCTCAATATTCGTGTTTTAAGTGCTGCGCGCGCTTCGTAAACGCGCGTGAGGGTGGTCCAAACGGTCCGAACGATTTCGGAATGGCCTGAAATCAGATTAAAAATACGGGTGAGTGATTTATGAAGTGTTCGAGCAGACGGCACGTCAATCGGACGTGCCGTGTGCCCGGGTGACCGACAACGCAGTTCTGGTGTCATAAACGGCCAAAACGGGCGTCCAACGGTCAAATTCATAGCGGACGACCTCGGATTGACCTGAAACCACCGTGCAACATTCTAATTATTATTCGTGACATGTACGCGTAGATGGCACATCAATCGGACGTGCGGTTTGCGCGGTACTGCTCAATATTCGTGTTTTAAGTGATGCGCGCGCTTCGTAAACGCGCGTAAGGGGGGTCCAAACGGGCCAAACGAAGTTGGAATGGCCTGAAATCAGACGACAAATATGGTAGAGTGATTTATGAAGTGGTCGAGCAGACAGAACGTCAATCGGACGTGTCGTGTGCCCGCGGTGACCGACAACGCATTTTTGGTGTCATAAACGGCCAAAACGGGCGTCCAACGGTCAAATTCATAGAGAACGACCTTGGATTGACTTGAAACCACCGTGCAACATTCTAATTATTATTCGTGACGTGTACACGTAGACGGAACGTCAATCGGACATGTAGTTTGCACGGTACGACTCAATATTCGTGTTTTAAGTGATGCGCGCGCTTCGTAAACGCGCGTGAGGGTGATCCAAACGGGCCGAACAATTTCAGAATGGCCTAAAATCAGACGAAAAATACGGGTGAGTGATTTTTGAAGTGGTTGAGCAGACGGCACGTCAATCGGACGTGCCGTGTGCCCGCGGTGACCGACAACGCAGTTCTGGTGTCATAAACGGCCAAAACGGGCGTTAAACGGTCAAATTCATAGAGGACGACCTCGGATTGACCTGAAACCACCGTGCAACATTCTAATTATTATTCGCGACGTGTACGCGTAGACGGCACGTCAATCGGACGTGCGGTTTGCGCGGTACGGCTCAATATTCGTGTTTTAAGTGATGTGCGTGCTTCGTAAACGCGCGTGAGGGGGGTCCAAACGGGCCGAACGATTTCGGAATGGACTGAAATCAGACGACAAATACGGGTGAGTGATTTCTGAAGTGGTCGAGCAGACGGCACGTCAATCGGACGTGCTGTGTGCCCGCGGTGACCGACAACGCAGTTCTGGTGTCATAAACGGCCAAAACGGGCGTCCAATGGTCAAATTCATAGCGGAGAACCTCGGATTGACCTGAAACCACCGTGAAACATTCTAATTATTATTCGTGACGTGTACGCGCAGACGGAACGTCAATCGGACATGCGGTTTGCACGGTACGGCTCAATATTCGTGTTTTAAGTGATGTGCGCGCTTCGTAAACGCGCATGAGGGGGGTCCAAACGGGCCGAACGAAGTCGGAATGGCCTGAAATCAGACGACAAATACGGGACAGTGATTTCTAAAGTGGTAGAGCGGACAGAACGTCAATCGGACGTGCCGTGTGCCCGCGGTGACCGACAACGCAGTTCTGGTGTCATAAACGGCCAAAACGGGCGTCCAACGGTCAAATTCATAGCGGACGACCTCAGATTGAGCTGAAACCACCTTGCAACATTCTAATTATTATTCTTGACGTGTACGCGTAGACGGAACGCCAATCGGACGTTCGGTTTGCGCGGTACGGCTCAATATTCGTGTTTTAAGTGATGTGTGCGCTTCGTAAACACGCGTGAGGGTGGTCCAAACGGGCCGAACGAAGTCAGAATGGCCTGAAATCAGACGACAAATACGGGACAGTGATTTCTGAAGTGGTCGAGCAGACAGCACGTCAATCGAACGTGTCGTGTGCCCGCGGTGACCGACAACGCAGTTCTGGTGTCATAAACGGCCAAAACGGGCGTCCAACAGTCAAATTCATAGCGGACGACCTCGGATTGACCTGAAACCACCGTGCAACATTATAATTATTATTCGTGATGTGTACGCGCAGACGGCACATCAATCGGACGTGCGGTTTGCGCGGTACGGCTCAATATTCGTGTTTTAAGTGATGTGCGCGCTTCGTAAACGCGCGTGAGGGGGTTCCAAATAGGCCGAACGATTTCGGAATGGCCTGAAATCAGACGACAAATATGGGTGAGTGATTTCTGAAGTGGTCGACCAGACAGCACGTCAATCGGACGTGCCGTGTGCGCGCGGTGACCGACAACGCAGTTCTGGTGTCATAAACGGCCAAAACGGGAGTCAAACGGTCAAATTCATAGCGGACGACCTCGGATTGACCTGAAACCACCGTGCAACATTCTAATTATTATTCTTGACTTTTACGCGTAGACGGCACGCCAATTGGACGTGCCATGTGCCCTCGGTGACCGACAACGCAGATCTGGTGTCATAAACGGCCAAAATACTGTCCATTTTAAAAAAATAGAGACACTTTGAGTGGTGTCGGCCATACCGCGCCTCAGATTGAGGCGGGGTTGATTCGTACACATCACATATGACCCATGGATTGTTGTCCTAAAACATCAACACAGGGGGCTGTCCGGGGGTTGTTCAGGGGGTTGTTCAGGGGTTGTTCAGGGGTTCTTCAGGGGTTGTTCAGGGGGTTGTCCGGGGTTGTTCAGGGGGCTGTCCGGGGAGTGTTTGGGGGGTTGTCCGGGGTCCGAGGGGGAGGGTGGGGTGGGGGGTTGTCCGGGGGGCTGTCCGGGGGGCTATCCGGGGTCCAGGGTGGAGGGTTGGGGGTTGTACGGGGGGCTGTCCAGGGGGCTATCCGCGGGGCTGTCCGGGGGGTGTTCGGGGGGTGTTCGGGGTCCAAGGGGGAGGGGGGTTGTCCAGGGTCCAAGAATGAGGGGGGTTGTCCAGGGAGTTCTCAAACACACAACCACTAAAAGAAAACAACATCCATAAAAACAGACAATATATAAAAATAACTCAACTCCAATACTATACTACGAGTCTAGATAAAACCAACAACTAGAATAGATTAAACATCAAATCTCAGTAATATAAGTCAAAAATGTAACGGATCAATATGTCCCACATCAGCATCACCATCACCATCATCATCATCATCATCACCCTCGTCATCATCCTCCTCATCGTCCTCACCCTCCACAGCGCCTTCCTCCTCGCCTTCGCCCTCCTCCTCGCCCTCCTCATCTCCCTCCTCTTCTGCATCAAACTCCTCGCCATCATCATCTTCAAGCTGGACATCGGCCTGACCACCACTAGAACTACCACCTGGTGCACCATATATAGAATGTATTGACGACATGTATTCATCAATCGTTGGGCTGGCCTTTGCTGGAAGTGTTGGACGTAGAACTTCAATAAATTTCATAAATGCACTGTTTGCCCTAGCAGACTGTTCTACCGTCTCTGTGGCCCTTTTCTCAGCCTGTTCTGCCTGTGCCCTAACTTGCTGCAGCTCGGTAGCACTACAACTCATACCTAAGGCAGTCCAATACCTCGTCGAGGCTATCCTAGGTCGGCAGCGTACTCTGCCAGAATGATCCTCTCCTAACACCTGATGTAAGTGATCAGATGGCCCAAAATTGTCTGCTTCTTGGGCATCGAGGGCCTCTAAAGCATCCTGTTACAAATATAAATATATTATTAAGTTACGAAATAGATATTAAAATATAAAATCAACAGATTAAAACTTACAATCTGCTGCTGAGACGCTTCGTTGACAGCACTTCCATCCTTTTTTCGTCTACTCGAGCAAAACAGTTTTGCTCGAGGCATACGTCCTTCAATATTTTGTACTTGCCTATACAATGACATTGAAAACAAAAGTTATATAAAAACTTTAGCAAATGATTAAATAATTGAGGAAACAAAAGAAAATTTAAGTCGTAAAGAAAACTTATAAACAATTGTCATACTTGCTGCCTCTCATGATCCGGCATCGTCGTGCATCCTAGTGTATGGAGGTATTTTTTTGCATCAATGTTTTTTTTTATTTTTTCCAGATGATTCCTAAATAAAATTCGATAATTCAAAGGATAATATTAATGAAAAACTTGAAAGTTATTATTTAAATACCTCAAATGTAATTCATAACTTAAACTGGGTACTCGTCCAATGAGTAATAATCTGACGATACTGCTCTATAGGACAATCATCCACGACTGGTACCGCCTCTAACTCAGTTCCAACTCTAGCACGCCATCCAATATACAGATCATGCTTGTAGGCTCTCCAAAGCTCGCCTAAATCCTTTAGACGTTCCAGTCGTGCACCCTCACCATCAGGAAAATTAAATCGAAGCTGAAATTAAAATAATAATTCATATAAATACAAAAATAATTCATGGCATTAAATACAACAGATTTTTTTACCCATATCTCTTCCCAAGCTCTATCTTTGACCTCATGTGGCAAATTTCTCCACGACAGCGGGCTGACGGAAATGATATCGGAGTATTTGGAAAGCGTCGCCAGAAAACTCCGACATTGCTGCCCTGTTTTCTCAACAATCTGATTGTCTTCATTATATTCCACCATAACCTGTGTGCGACAGTTCCACACCGAACGCATGCGTGTACGGCCCCGCCCCCGCCTCCTGTTAGTAGATGTATCTGTCATGAAAGAAAAACAAATATTTTTTCAAAACATGTTATAATGAAAATAAATATTGCTATAAAAATTTGTTAGGGTTTTATAAATATACATGCGCTAGTCTGATCAATGAGTGGCGCCGGATCCACAGAACCTGATGGAACACCCTCTGGTGGAACAGGAGTCGAAGACGATAGAATATAAAAGCTCGGAGAGACAGAAGTAGAAGGAAAAGAAGATGGAACAGTTGTATGACCTGATGCTGACTGGGGAGTGGGAATCATCATGGGATGTGAAAATGATGAGGCAGAAGATGCAGAAGGTAGCGAAAACATGGGAGGCCTAAATACCCCGTGTGTCCCTAACAACACATCAGGATCAGAATGTGGGAAGGATGAAATGTCAGTGGGAGGGTTAGGGTCTAGTCGGGCACGCACAGCTCTACGTCCACCTCTGGTACGAACCCTCCTCGTACCACCGGCCTGAGTACTAGGACCAGTACTAGGCTCCTCGTCGAATAACTGTCTACGTAATGGTGGATCCTACAAAAAAGTTTACAAAAAAAATTAATCACATGACATTATATATTCTGTAAATATATATATATATATATATATATATATATTTGAAATAAAGTACTCACTATAGGCACTAATGGTGGAATTCCCATATCCTCCATCCGATGATTGATCTCCGCCATTTTTTTCTTCGTCTCTCTTCAATTGGCTGCATTTCATGCATTTGAAAACAAATATGTAATTAATTAGAAAAAGAAAATTAATGTGTAAACCAAAAAACTAAATATATGAGGGAATTAGGGGATTCATTGGTAATTTAGCTATCAATTGTTTTAGAAGAGCTTGAATGAATTTAATAAAACATACAAGTTGTAATGTTCACCAAGTTAGAAATATTGTTTGATTTGGTTTGAATACAGTTCAATTCCAAATTAGAAAATGCAATTCAAATAAAATAGCAACCAATAAACATTGAAAATTCACATAACGGTCAAGTTAGCTTAAACAAATTTGTGATCAATACTAAATAAATATGAATATTACCAACCTTAACAACCCAACTCGAGGTAAACTAAAAGAATTGAGAACATGGATAAATGATTCTATATATTTCCAACCACAACTTCAGGTTTACAATCAACTCTGACTATTGAGCTATTGGAGTCATCAAAAGAAATAAATGGATTGGTTCTAATGGCAATAGGGACAGTGTCAATTCCATCATCAGCATCATCAAAAATATGTCTTGGAATTACTTCAACTATGACACCAAATTCAGGTTGAAGTTGATCTTTGACATAAAAAACTTGTTTAGCCATTTATGCCAACACATATGGTTCTTCGGTAGCAAGAGTGCGGGTCATATTAATTACTCGAAATCCACAATCATCAATAAATGTGCCATGTCTCGTCATCGAATCAAACCAATGGCATTTCATCATTGTGACTCGTCCATGATAGTAATAATCCAATATTATTATTTTCTAAACAACTCCATAATAACCCACATTTTCAAGTCGCGGTCTACTATCTGATGCACTGGCATAACAATCTGTTGTGGCAGTAACCATAATACCATCATGTTGTGTTATCATGTTTTTGGCTCGTTCAGTGACAATAAATCTGTACCCATTGATTTCAATTGATTTACAGTCACGAACCACGGTATTAGGACCAAAAGCCAAAGCTCTTATTTCCTCAAAGACATAGTCAGCAGACAAACTCAATACCTGCAATATAAATGACAGTTAAACTTAAGTAAATATTGAAATAATTAATTTAAATAGTAATATTTTTACCTTCAATTTTAACCAAGCAGAAAACTCATTGCTATGAAAAGTCTCTCTCTTTCTCAAAGATAAAGAACGATGCTTCCTATTTATCATTGTTTTATGTTCCCTATAGATAAAAAAATATGAATAGTTTAACAGATATATATGTAAGATATACATATTCAATTTTGTTACCTGATATAGTCATCGAATAAATCACAGTTGAACAAAACTGTGCGATGTGACATCTCCCGCTCTTCATGGATTAATGTCTTCAATGTATATGATCCAAGAATTCCTCCTGTTTGAGGAAGTGATGGAAAACTGGGTTCAATTTTCTCATATTGTTCTTCTTCATTTCTCATTGGTCTGTTCATTCTTGTAGTAATATCAGACAAATACATTGAACAGAAATCCATACATTCTTGAGCTAAGTAACCGTTCATGATAGAACCTTCGGGATGATTCTTGTTTCGAACATAAGACTTTAATGTGAACATATTTCTTTCAGTTGGATACATCCAATGAAAAGAAACAGGTCCTCCGAGAAGTATTTCAGTTGGAATATGGACAGTCAGATGCAGCATGCATGTGAAAAATGATGGGGGAAATATTTTCTCCAACTCACACAAAATTAATGGGGCATCTATCAACATTTTTTGCAATAAAGACTTCGACAACTTCTTAGCACAATGATCTCTAAACAAATGGCATAACCGAATAACACCCACCCTTACATTATTGGACAAAAGATGACGGATTGCTATTGGAAGCAACTCATGCAGTAGAACGTGATAATCATGAGTCTTCAAAGATTTTAGCTTCAACTCTCTTTTGTTGACCCGTTTAGATATGTTGTTTGAATAGCCATCAGGAACTCTAATAGTCTCTAATACTTCCAAAAATTGTTTTTTTTCAGTAGGTGTCATCACATAAGAAGCACATGGAAGTTGCCATTTATTTTCACTGATACGCACAGGATGCAATTCTGGTCTGATGCCCCAATCCACCAAGTCACGTCAAGATCGTAAATCATCTTTTGTCTTCCCCTTGACATTTAGAAGAACTGAAAGCAACATTTCACATATATTCTTTTCAATATGCATTACGTCTAAGCAATGACGTAGCAAATTGGTTGACCAATAAGGCAAATCCAAAAAGATACTCCTCTTCCTCCAATTGTAACAGGTTTCTGTGGAAACATTCTTTCTCTTTCCAGATTTCATTTGACCCTTCCTGAACGAAAAACTGAAATCTTTCAATTCATTAAGCACATCAGTTCCAGACATACGCTGAGGTGGATCATCGGTCTCTATAGTATTATCAAATCTTCGACGATTCATTCTATATGGATGATCCTTTGGAAAAAATCATTGATGTCCCATAAAACTGAAACTACAACGATGTTTCAGTCTTCTGGATCGTGTATTCTTCATACAAACTGGACATGACAGTTTTTCCTTCGTTCTCCATCCAGACATCATTGCATAAGCCGGAAAATCATTGATCGTCCACATAAGCGCAGCACGCATCTGAAATATGTCTTTCGAACATGCATCATATGTGCGCATACCCACATCCCAAAGAAGTTTCAACTATTTTATTAAAGGTTGCATGTATACATCAATATCAATACCGGGATCAGAAGGACCAGATATGAGTATACTCATGAAAGTGAAAGATTTTTTCATACACAACCATGGGGGAAGATTATAAATGTGTATAAAAATTGGCCATGTGTTGTGCGAAGTAAGCATCTGCCCAAACGGATTAAAACCGTCGCATGAAAGACCCAGCCTCACATTATGCACGTCAGCTGCAAAATCAAGATGTCGAGCATCAAATCTCTTCCATGCAAATCCATCTGCAGGATGAACCAACTCATCATTAGTCTTCTTTCTCTCAGTATCATGCCATCTCATTTTTATTGATATGTCATCAGACATAAAAAGATTCTGGAGTCTGGAGATCAATGGAAAGTGCCACATTACTTTCTGTGGAACGCGGGATGGGGTTCCATCAGATTTTCACTTCCAGCGGGATGTGCCACATTTTATACATTCATTTCGTTCAGCGGTTTCTTCCCAGAATAAACTGCAATCTTTCGGGCAAGCATGAATTTTGTTTCTGTAAAATCCAAGTTCTTCAACTAACTTCCATGCCATATAGTGGTTTGAGGGAATATCTTCATCATCTGGAAGTAAATCCTTCAAGAGGGTAATAATATAATAGATTGATGTATTAGAAATCCCATACATAGTTTTTCCATGAAACAATCGGATTAAAAATTCCAGCTTTTTCATTTTATCGCATTGTCGATATACTGGAGTCGTGGAAGCATCATTCAATTTTTTCACCCTATCAATATCATCATTTTCACTAGATGCATCAGTTGTCCTCATATCGACGTCTTCTTGAGTCGAAATCCTTTCTTTTTCATGATGACGAATAAACAGAAACCGATCATCTAACAAATTCTCCATTCCATTCCTTTCATTTCGATCATCACCAATTTGAGATTTCATTTTCTCCCCATTGTGATACCACAAAAAGTAGTTTGCTTGAAAACCATTTTTGGTTATGTGGTAGCTGACTTCTTCACGACTCAACCAAGGTCTACCAACACAATTGGAACATGGGCAGTGTATGCGACCACTATCTGAAGCATTGTGAAATTCAAAATCTATAAAGCTCTCCAAATTGTTTTGAAAATCGCTTGAGATATGATCGGTTTCATACATCCAACTTCTGTCCATTCTGTAAAAAGAATTCATATAAGTCATTTTGTCATAAACAATTCAATAGGATCGAACTTTAATAGAAAATACATTTAAGTAAACGATAAAGGAAGAAAATAATCATGGTATCAACTACACATGTGAAAAAAACATACTAATGTGTTATTGAAAAAATGTAAAACCAACAAGAACTTAATGTGTTATCACATCATAGCATGCCTCATCCCATAACCATATTAGTAGGGTATCCTCATATGCGATTTACCTTTTTGAATTAATATGCACTTCCTCACCAGGTACCTGAGTAGATTTCATAGATATAATCATCTCACATCCTGTAAGGCTTCCATTATGTATGATCTGCAGAATAATTTGAGTGATCATGAATCATGCATGGGATCTTCCCATGATCACTATAGATTATGAGAAGGAATTATGATAGGTCACATGAAGAACATAAAACACATATTTTAGATAATTTGAGACATAATATAATAAAATAATGTATAAATCTATGGAATTTGGGATAAAAGGATGGATGAAATACTAAAATATGGGAGACTAAGGTGAAGGAAATATATGTTGACCCTAATGTTCATAACATGCATCACCTATGAAATTTTATTGCACTAAGAAATTTCATCATGTTCACAATACATTCCATTGGAAACCTATTTTGATCATTTGATGTCCCCTTGACATGTCAAATAAAATCAGATGGCACCCATGAATATGCCACCCTTGTAATGAAAAGCCTTTAATTCTCACCATACAGACTACATGTTTTCCAATAGATATGTATCTCCTTCTATATAGGGGAATCAATACATATTATCTCAGTCTCATATTAAATGTCAGGAATGTTAGATGGATCCCTTAACACCCTCCAGGCACACCAAATAGGTCATGTGATGTCCTCAAATCATGTCACTATGGACATAAATCACCCTTCAAGACATGTCACACTGACTCTAGAGTTTCCCTCCCAGTGTGTCAAACATGTCTTTTGATGAAAATGGAGAAGATCACCAAAATCAAGAGATTCCCTATAGGCATTACATCCATGATCATGAAATTGCTTCTAGGATCAACCAGTCAGGACTTGTGATGTCCTCCAAACATTCCGTCCTTGATCATTAGAGAAACATCAGACAATCCACCGTACCCCCTGGACACCCCGTACCCCCCCCCCCCCCCCCCGGGATAGCCCCGCCCACCCTCCTAAACAGCCTACACCCCCCTCCCCTGCAACCCCACCACCACCACCTAGACATACCACCCCCCTGGACACCCCACACACCCCTCCCCCACCAGGACACCCCACCCAGACCCCCAGGACAGCCCACACCCCCTAGACAGCCCCGCCCACCCCCCGTGGACAGCCTTTCCCACCACCGTGGACAGCCCCCGCCCACCCCCGTGGACAACCCACCCACCCCCGTGGACACCCCCTACCCCCTAGACAGCCCAACCACCCCCGTGGATAGCCCACCCACCCCCCTCGACACCCCTTCTCCCTATGGACAACCCAGCACCCCCCTTGGATAGCCCACCCACCCCCCTGGACACCCCTACCCCCCGTGGCCAGCCCACCCACCCCCCCCCTGGACAGCCCGCCCACCCCTCCTTGACAGCCCGCCCACCCCCGTGGACAGCCCGTCCACCCCTGTATCCCCCTGGACACCCCGTACCCCCCTGGATAGCCCCGCCCACCCTCCCAAACAGCCCACACCCCCCTCCCCTGCAACTCCACCACCACCACCTAGACATACCACCCCCCTGGAATGTGTAGAAATAACATAAAAATACATGATATATAGATAGCACAAAATACTCAACCTATGGGTTCACATTAACTACATAATCACACACTTCACTACTACCATAAAACACATAAACCACACCACCACCACACAAGATGCATAGCATTTCTCACATTCATTTATAATCCACTTCATTCACACTTACATTGTCCATTCATTTAATGTTAAATTAATTAAATCCATTTACCACACATCCATTTCTATTCCATCTCATTTATTTAATATCTTGTTTTTTTGTTTTAACAGCATAATTTATTCCATAGATAACCAGGAAACTAATAAAACCACCACAAAACAACTCACCATCTCACAATAACCATCGACACCATGTTACATCGACCAACCATCTCACCAAAACAACCACATATCACAATAAAAATATTGCACATCACAAACCACCGCACAACCAAAACCACCTCACCAGATTATACACCACAACTTCATCACACAACACCTCCACACGACACAACACCAACACACATCATCACTATCATACAACTTCACATGACACATCCATGCCCACTAACCATCACATTACAACCCCACATATCACAAAGCCCAACTGGTCACCTCAATCCCCATAAAACAGCCTACAACATACAATGAAACACAACAAAAACCTCTCATAGAGGCAACATACCCCAACTTCCACAATTTATTTATTCATGGTCTTTTATTACATTACCCCTTTATTTAGCATGGACATTATAACACAACTAATATTCCAGGGGAAACTAATTAATTAACAAAATATTTATTCATTTACCTATTTTACACGGTGAAATCACATCAAAATCCAAACTTAAAACTAAAATATTAGATCAATAACAATAAAAACAAGGTACCATATGTGTATAAAGAAAAAATTACTTGATTTGAGATGATTCAAATGGGTTTTCACCTATTCTGATGGGGGATTTGGAGAGTAGCAGAGAGCTGGAGGTGGATTGATAACTTAAAACTAAAATACTAAAGCAATAACAATAAAAATAAGGAAGTATATGTGTATAAATGAAAAGATACCTGATTTCAGATGGTTTTAACCTCTTCGGATAAGGGATTTCGCGAGAGGAGAGCGGTGGAGCGGATGAAATTAGGTTTCTGTGCGAATGGGGGAGAGCAGCCTCGCGGCTGGATTTGGGGGAAATAATTCCCAACGGTTTTTATGAACCGTTGGGAAAGAGATGATAAGGACCCCTTTACCAACGGTTTGAGGAAACCGTTGGCAAAGGGGTGACCCTTTCCCAACAGTTCAACAGAACCGTTGGCAAAAGGGTGATTAACACACCCCTTTACCAACGGTTTGAAGAAACCGTTGGCAAAGGGGTGGCTTTTCCCAACAGTTTCAATGAACCGTTGGGAAATGCTTTCTTAATCCTTCAAGCCCAACGGATTTAGCAAACCGTTGGTAAACACCCGTTGGGAAAAACAGCATTTCCAGTAGTGTTTAGAGACAGGAAGGCAGGTTAACCATCTATTAGGTTTTTTTAGATTCATAGGATAGTAAGACATGATACCTTGGATCATGTTTATTGATCCTCTTTACACGTTGAGTTAATAGTTTTTTAAAAGTATAATTTTTAGTATTCAATTATTGAATACCTTACTCTGTGCATTTTTTTAAATTTTGATTTATTTTGAAATTATTTTATGTTTTTTTATTTGTTAGATATTTTGAATTTTTGAAAAAAAATTGAATTTTAATTATGCATTAAATTTCAATCAGGTATTGTTATCTTCAGTCTATTTTCATTTATTCTTAATTTATATATTTTTACCCTCATTAAATTTAATTTGATTGGAACATCATATTTCTAATAAACTTACACCTTGGGGTGGATGGAAATTGTAAGTCAATTTTTTTATAATAATTCCCTACCCTCTTGTACTTTACCTACCATATATTTCTGGGAAAAAACCTAATGTTGTTTTATATGGATTCAGAGGGTTAAATCATTCTATAATCATATGATTTATATACCTAGAAATTTTTTTATCCTATGGAAATGGGTATCATGTTTTATTCCATATGATAGATTAGCTTGTGTGATGGGAGAAGATGATATGGTTCCTCATATTATAAAATGGTATCAAACCCCTCATTAGGATCAGTGGAACATAAGGGGTATGTTATGAAGAAGTGACAAGACAAATAATCTAGCAACTATCCTTGAGTTTCTGTGGGTGTTTGAGTATGTGTATTTTGAAATTGTGTTACGTATTTCAATTTTTTAAGATATTTTGATTAAAATATTTCTTATTATATTTATTTCTATAGGACTATGAGTAATTTTATTAAATTATAGGATACATGGTGATTTTATATGGTTTTAAAACTAAGGAAAATTGTAGTACATTTTACTTTGTATATTCTCTTAGGGTTTTCAGGGCCACATAATTTCTCATGGATTGTGAATATAGGATTGTGCATCACTGGAAACTCTCTTATTTTCTACTAACTTATTTTATTATGATTTAAAATTCATTTTTTGTAACTTAATTGAGATAAATTGAAGCGATTTTTATAAATTAATTATGTCATTTTTTTGTTTCAAAATTATTATCTTGGTATTGATATTTTAGGATATATTTTGATATGGTTTATATTTCTTATTTCTTTTACAAACATACCTCTCATGAGTGAATTATAAAATCTTATATAGATGAAAGAAATCAACGAAACCCCTCATTTTATTGAAATCTAGTCAAGTAGATCCTTCACACCATTTAAAAATAAATAAAATATAGTATGCATGATCTAAAAAATTAAGGGAATATAATAAAGAGTATACCGAATAGATCCAACTTACTTTTCAATAAAATCAATGAAATTTGTCGGCTGAGGAGTGGATGGATAAAATAAAAGAGTATTTAATTTCCACCAAACACATGAGACATCCAAGTATATAATCACTACATATATATTGGAATTCATTGTTGAAAGTGGAGGGATTCATCTTTGTAGACCAAACAATACAATTACCTCACCTTAAAGGATTTAAAGGATATATTCAAAAAGTAATTATATAATGAAACCATAAAAATTTCTAAGTCCAGGGATTTTGCGAACCTCCATTAATAGAACCATTTTATAATAGAATACATCACCTTTTTAATTAAATAGTTCATTCCGCTAAAAAACATGTCACAAATGAAACCCTAAAAGATCATTAGTTTAAGATAGACCTATGACCAGATATTAGATTCAATGTAATTCCATTTTTCCAACCCTTATATACTAATGTGGTTAATAAAGTAGTGATATATGAGACCAATATGGAAGGGTTGATTAGTATGGGTAATTCCTCTACTGTGACAGGTATAATTCGAAGTTCGTTATCAAATAAAAATATAAAATGGGAGTACTCTTGACTAGGATGTAGTGAAAGTGTTTAAGAACAATATAAAACTATCCTTTGGTTTAAATGATTTTTAATCCCCTTATATCCTTATAATTTGGTAATTTTAATCATTAAAACATTATATTTTATGAATTATCCAAATTTATGTCATCTATATATGATGTTATGCACTTGTAGGATTTTTATAGGCATCCTTTTTCTTAGAGAAGTAAGATTAGTACTTATTTTACAATATCCTTTCAGATATATTAAAATGTATTTAAGGGGGAATGGGACCAATATCAAATATAGTAATAATGAACCCAAACACAGGGGGAGATTCATCCTAGTAAGATACCTTTGGAAAGATCTAAATATATGTGATTATATACAGGGGATAATAAACCTAAAAATTTAGATCTCAGGTCAGCGATTGTTCATAGTTTGTGATTTTTTCTTCTTATATTGTTCTTGATTTGTTTAATAAAGGTGAAAAATGTTTCTATATATAAACTAAAATTATTAATCAATTTTTTCAATTGATCTTATACCTTATGTGATAAATATCAATACTAATTTGTGATTTAAGAAAGATAAAATATTTTTATTCCATTTTATTCACATAATAATCACTAATGTAAAAGTTTTGTAGGATTTTCATATCCTTATTATAGATATATCAAACATATTTATTTATTTATATTAGATTATTAGTTCAAAATCCTATATGGTTTGATATCATAAAAAGGTTAAGTTTCTACCTTTTGATGGAAACATTCTTGTATTCCAAGGTGATTGGGATCTAATATCTGGTAGAGTAAGACCAAGTCATAAAATTTTTGGGGAAATCCCTTTTCAATTATAAAATATTCTTTTAGATTACATAAAATGGATAATATGAAATAAAACATCTAGTAGTTATAGATAGGTAAAAAATTATCCCCTACTGAGTTCACCAGATTCCCACTATAGAGGGATGTTGAATACTCTCTTAATCATATTTAAGGAAAATTATTATTTCTTTAACTTCATATCAAATAGATCTAGCTATTTTGAAGGAATTAAATGTCTAGATTTATGATATAGAGAGAAATTGTTTCATATTCCCAACTGTATCATCATGGGAATATCTAGTTATCTTTCTAAGGAAGGCTAAAGAGAGTCTCATTCATTATATTTATTAAAAAAATATTAATGAACTATAAATAAAAAACTTATTTACTATGATCGATATCATTATTTTTTTATCTTAGTGAACTATGGTGTTTTTTAAAATAAATATCAGGTAAGGATATCAAAAATTAAGGGTTAAAGATTGTGAAATTACCAATCCTTTTTTAAAATATATATGGTAACTATGAATATCTCAATACACTTTTAGGCCCATGAATGATCCAAAAAAAATTAGTTTTAGTGAACTATATTTTCCATGAATATATCAATTCTTCCATCATGGTATTTATAGATGATATCTTATTTTTCTCAATATTGAAGGAAGATAATATAAATCATCTTGAGTTCATGTTAAAAACATAAAAATATCATCTTATATATAATAATCTATCTAAATTTTAAATTTGGATTCAATAATTAATGGTCATTGGTTATGTGTTCTCTGAATGAATTTATTGGAAACACCATATGAATTTTTTAAAATAAAAACATTATTAAGTCTATAAATCTACAATAAGAAACATAATTATGATTTTTTAAATATGGAATCTCCCTTGAATACTTTGAAATTAAATAGAGTCATGTTTTAATGAAATCGTGAATATAAAAAATCTTTTTATGAGCTGAAGGATAAGTTAAAATTTTATCTTATAATGATTTTAATTAGGCTCGGTGAAGGGTACATTATGTATTTTTATGCCTTGTTTATGGGTTGGGTGATTTTTTTATATAGTGTGATCATGTGGTAGCGTACGACCCTTTGTAATTTTTCCTTATAAAAATAATTACCCCACACTTGACTTTGAATTTTCTTATTTGATTCATGAACAAAAATGTTAGAGAAATTACATATTCAGAAGTAAATTTATATTGTATTCTAATCATAAAATCCTTAAATATATTTTCTCTCATAAAGATCAAAATATCCAAAAAAATAAATTATGGATATAGTATTTTAAAACATTTATTTTGATCTAGATTTTATTCTAGGTAATGGTAATGATTTAATCATTTCTCTTAGTTGGAAATTATTGATAAAATCAATAAAATAATTCATAGAAGAGTGGAATTTGATGTTTCTTTTTTTATGTGTCGGTATATAAAGTAATATGAGGATGGATGTAACATTATTTGGGTTATTCACCCTAGTCTCACTAAGATATATTATGGTCTCAATCATAGATATTTTTTTAGGAATGAGGAATTTAATTTTAGATTTCATCTCTCATTTCCTCACTTTAAAAAACTGAAGGTTAAGAACCAAAACCCTATTGGAAAATTGCAAGCCTTACCAATTACATTTTATAAGTTGGAATATGTGACCCCCATCATGTCATTGTTGAGTTTATTTTATATTATTTTGAGAATTTATGAGTTTTTATAATTATTATGCTGTAAATTTTAAATATTTCAACATTTTTGGGTGTCACATGGCTTGCGCATAGTTAGGAGTAAAATAAGAACACCAGAAATTTGTGTCTATTATTGGATAGTGACATTTGTAATGTTTAATTCATGGTTAGTTAAAATATATAGGGTATTAATGGAAATAGTTTTGGATATGTTTGAGTGTCTATCATTTCCCTCATGGTTTCCGCATAGTTTTGTAAACTATGTTTCATGCCCATATTTTATTTTATTTTATTTTTGTATTTGAAAAAAAATACTCCCATAATTAGAAACATAAAACCACTCTCACTCATATAAAAACTTATCATGAGACAACCCCCATCCATGACACCCCTTTTTCATGTGACCCCCACATTTATTCTTCTATCCCTTTGAAGATTCTATGTTGTTACTTTGTAATTCATGATTAGAACTTCAATGTAAATTCTCTTATTCCTTACTTATATGTTTCCTCTTGGTTTCTTCCTTTAACTTTATCATTCTACTATAAGTTGAAACCTGTTGTGTAATGTAGACTAAATTTTTAGTGTTTTTCTTTCTTATACGATGTTTGATCCCTTATTCAAGTTCCATTCCACCTATATTTTATGTTTTTTATAATTATTTCTTAATTTGATGTATGTTTTTCTATTCTCTGATTTTTAATTCATAAAAAATTAATTTCTTGGGTTTACAATTTATTTGTTAATTCCTAAATAACAGTATTCTGTGTGTTTGTTTAAATTGAAATATAAAAAATTGGTTTTACCTTATTTTTCTAGAAATAAATGGGTTTCCTTATTTTTTTAAAGGTTGGTTAAAATATGAATTTTCATAAAAATTCCTTCTATGTTGTTTAAATATTTCTTAAATTTTATTTAAAATAGTGTTTGAAATTTTTAAAAAAAATTGGGCGTTCAAAGTGATTTCTAAAATTTTTACTTGGAATTTCATATTATACTTGAAATTTATAGTATTATTATTAGATTTTAAAAACTACTTAAATTAAATTTGGAGGCTTCCAAGTTGTTTGACCCATTTAGTTGTGAAATAAATTCAAGGGTGGTTTTTTGGACCCTTGAAGGTTTTTAATTAAGGTGGGTGGATTATTTAAATCAATTTCTAATTGTATTTAATAAAGAGGGTGTGTATTTAAATTTAATTCAATTTTTTTTTGAAATGGTTGGTTTTAATAGATGTTTGAATTGATATTTCAAGTTTTCTTCCACAAGTGGGTGAAATTTTTTATCATTATGAGCATTATGTTCTAAAGGAATGTTTCTACCTTAAGTGTTTTTTTAATTCTATGCAACCTTAAATTGATCCCATGTTATTATTTTTTCAATTATAGCATGTAAATCATTTGATGATATTTGGAATATTGTTGACGCTCCTTTCTTCACAGAATCTAAAGATCGGAAAAGGGGAATATCTGAGCTCAAAGTGATTTATCCTTTGAAGAAAACTTCAAAAATCGATAAAGGGATGAACAAGGAGAACATTTCCCATAGGTTGCGCAAGTTCCCTCATGGTCGCGCAAGTACACTTGCGCGCCGCCTAGTGGTCGTGCAAGTACTTGCGCGCTGCCTAGTGGTCGTGCAAGTTTACTTGGGAGACGCCTTATGGTCGTGCAAGTGACTTGCGCGACCTAAATGATAACCGCTCGGTAACCGCCCAGGGCCTTCTTTTGCCTATAAATAGACCCTGTGGGCCCCCCATTCGAGAGGATTTTTTTCCAGAAACTCGGATTGAAGCTCCCGACGCCCAAGTCTCTTCTAAAAGCTTCCAGAACACTTCTAAGGTAATTTTTTACCTAGAACGGAAGATCTAAAGAGAAGAAGGAAGGCCTAAGTGTTGAAACTTATCAAACACTTGCGCGCCGACTTATTTCCTTCAATGTAACATGCGCGTCCCTTTTCTGGAAGAACCTCAAGAGGATACTAAAGTGATTAAAAAGAAGTCGCTCAAGTATTTCAATTCCAATTGAGAATCACGCAAGTACCCTTCATGTCGCGCAAGCATACTTGCGCGACCCATACTTGCGCGCCACCGCAATACTTGCGCGCCTTTCAAGACTTGCGCGCCCCTACTTTTTTGGGTTCCCATCTTGCCCATGTCACCCCTCTTAAGCCATCACACCTTTCCTTTTCAAGATTCAGTCTTCAAGACACTCTTCAAAGCCATTTATGGCATGATTTCTTGACTTGACTTTCTTATCTGAAAGGAATTCTGTGGAATATATCTCAAAACCTAGTGATTTAAATATCTTTATATCACTAAATATGGAGAGTTCATTCATTCAACCTCATACTTTAAGATGAGAGAATCCTTAACCTGGGTCTCCTTTTTAGGAATAATCCCCAGTTATAAGTCCTTTAATTTGGGAATCTTCTTCAGGAGTAAGCCCCAAATTCTTAAAGTTCCCAAACTTGGGCATCCTCCTCAGGAGTAAGCCCCAAACCTTAATTCCTTAACTTGGGAATACTCCTTAGGAGTAAGCCCCAATCCCAATCTCACAACATGGGCATCCTCTTCAGGAGTAAGCCCCAAACCAAGTCCCCTAACCTGGGCTTCCTTTTCAGGAATAAGTCCCAGTCATAAACCTTGGGCATCCTTCTTAGGAGTAAGCCCCAAGCCTTAATCCTTAACCTGGGCTTCCTTTTCAGGAATAAGTCCTAGTCATAAACCTTGGGCATCCTTCTTAGGAGTAAGCCCCAAGCCTTAATCCTTAACCTGGGCTTCCTTTTCAGGAATAAGTCCTAGTCATAAACCTTGGTCATCCTCCTTAGGAGTAAGCCCCAAGCCTTAATCCTTAACCTGGGCTTCCTTTTTAGGAATAAGTCCTAGTCATAAACCTTGGGCATCCTCCTTAGGAGTAAGCCCCAGGTTTCTTAAATTTCTCTTAACCAGTCCTAATTTACCTTTGATTTGGGTTTCCTTTTCAGGAGTAAAACCCAATCATAAGTCCCCTCCTAACCTGGGCATCCTCCTTAGGAGTAAGCCCCAAGATTAGAGTATTCAAATCTCCATAAAGCACATATACCTTTATGGAACCTGTTCCTGGATTTTCTCCCTAAAAGTGAATCCTAAACCTTCATCTATCTGGGCAGTCATACATACCTAAGCCCCAAACAATTTCTTATGATTGCATCTTTCATGGCACAATTGTCTAATTTTTACCAATACCTCTTGTTTCTCACACCGAGCATGACTCACGTGAGCTTAGAGTGTAAAAGTAATTATGACATTCTTCTTTGAGCCATCAATCATAAACATCATACTCCATTACTCGAACTACGTGGGTTCTGATTCCTTTTCCAAAACAAAGGATACGTAGGTAGCCCATTTATGGGTTCGATCCCAACTTTGAAATAATCCCTGTCCTTCTGAATGACGATAAACTTCAAGTGCCCCACTGAGTGGCTTTAAAACCAGCCTGGTCATCATAATGACCAAGAGACTTTTATATAAATATTTTGAAGTATACCATTGATCAAGAATCTCTAAATAGATACAGATGATTCTCTATTGATGAAGAACCTCGAATACATATAAAAGATTCTCTAAATTTCTTGCATATTTAATCATTGATTGTTAAAACTTAAGGAAAGCTCATTTTATACTTGGTAATGTAATAAGGATTCACGAACATAACTTAAATCTATAAAGAGAGTCCTGGAGTAGACAATAATTCCCATCAAAAAGGTGTGATGAGTCCTACCTCCCATCCTCTCGACCAATGAAAATTCCTAAGCCTCATTAGTCCACAAACTAATGAGCGCCTACCTTTAGAAAGTAGGTCCAAACGGATGTGGAATCATTGGATGTTTCCGGTTCTACAAACAAACCCGTTAGAAACTGATCGGAACGTTTGAATCTCCCGTCCAGGAGGTCATCCCCGGAATCCGTGCGAAACAAAAATGGTGAACCCGACGTGAATCCTTAACCAAGTTAAAATGATGTTTTTCTTATTTTTTAGGCCCCTTGGGCCAACAAATCAATCATTGAAATGTGCTCATCCAAAAGATGCAGTGGCCAGATTCATCTTGATTATGTCTGTTATATGGAACAGGCACTCTTTTCTCAAGATCTTCTGCAAAATGGCTTTCCTTAAATTCACCCCTGTGAATACTGCTGCTGTGAACACCTCTACTGTGAGGTCTGCTGCTGTGAAAACCAATGCTGCTACTCCTGCTGGAACGTCGTCCGCTCTAAGGATGACATCACCAACTCAGCGTCTTCAACGCTGGGTTTCTAATGCACTGGTTAAAGAGTACCATCGCAACGGTACTATCCCAACTCTGGAGGCCGCTCGTCAAGCCCTCCAAGTTAATGACTCTACCTGGTCGTCCGGACAACGGCGGCCAGCGATCAAGAAGCAGGCGGTGCTGACTACCGTCTCCAACCGTTTCGGGTCGTTATCCCCGGAACGCAATTTCCATTCACTCCCTTACTCTGAGGAAGTGAATGAGCAGGTCCCTCAGGGCCTTAATTCAAAAAGACAGGAGTCCTTCCCGAGGGCTCCCATCAACAATCGCCGCCAGACTCGTGCGGTAGTGCGCCCTCAACATGATGAGGGTACCGTCTCCAGGCATTCAGCTCAGGTTCCTCGAACCCGAGCAGGCAAGATGAATCACCAGAGACGGAATCCGGTTATCAATAGGCAGGTTGTCATCCCTGCCATCTCTGGAGAAGTCCACCAACTTAACTTGGTGGCAAACAACGAGCAGGCACACACACCTGCCCGTTTTAATTCCGCTGTCCAGCAGACTCGTCTGGCAGCATCAAGCCGATCCCGCCAGGCAATTCCGGCGGAGTACTGTAGGCAGGAACATACACCTGCTTATACATCACCAGTTAGTCAGCAGGCTCGTCTGACTACATATGATGGATCTCGTCAACCGCGTTTGGCGAAGTGTAAACAGCAGGCACATACACCTGCTAATACTAATCAAGCCTACCAACAGTCTCGTTTGGTAGCGCACGGAGAAGTCAGTCGGAAAGTCCCGACGACAAACAGGAGGAAGACTAAACTCTCTACCTCCACACTTGAGTACTGTCAGGATTCACTGACAGGAAAAGGAGGACAAGAGCAGGCACATACACCTACTCCAAGCCCAGAATGGACGTATATCCCCATTCCGGTGGCTGAAGTCACCAAACATATTTTGTCAATGGTGAAGGAGCAGAAGAAAATTCCTGCTCATATTCTGGATGCTTGCCAGGATATCATAACAGCTTCAGCATCATCACAGGGACAGACACATAAATCTATCCCTAGCAGTGGAGTGACACATCAACGATTCACTCCGGAACAGACACACACATCTGTTCCAGTCCAAGAGGGTTATGGGGCATACTCCCCCATATCATACGGACAACCAAGTCAGGCACATACACCTGATTTGAGTGGAGATCGTCAGCCAAACCTGACCATCTTTCCTGATCAGGCACATACACCTGCTCAGAGCAATCACTTTCGTCATCAAGTGGTTTCTAAAGCGAGTAAGAAGGCATCTAATAAAAAGATCCGCCCAGCACAGTCAGGAGATCAAAGGCCAATCTGTAACCAAGCCTTGCTCGATGCTGGAGTTCTTGAAGCCCTCAGACATTTATCTGTCGGAATTCAAGATTCTACTCCCTTAGTTCCCAATAACGGGAACATTAATTCTGAAGGTCTTCAATAGACACTTCCTCATGAACACTTGCTTCATGAAAGTTCGGTCAATCTCAAAGTTTCTTCTTCAGATGAGAGCCACAAGAACCCTCTGTGTGGTCAGAAGACCAAGGAGCAAGAGATTTCATCTTTTGCTGTAACCCATCATGACGGTCCTCCTCATGGTGATGAACTTCGCTGCGAAAGTTCTCTCCGCAGTAGTGATTCACATTGTCTCGAAAATTCTTCAGAAGGCAATGTAGTGACGAGAAATCCCTCCTATCTCGAGGCACTTGCAAACGTAAAACCAGTCATGTCTGAAGCTTTACTATCGGCAGGTGAAACTCTTTCTCCATCAGAAGATAGCTTGGGGTTCAGGTTATTCTCCGAACCATCCCTGGGTCATTCATCTTCCGGCATGAATAGTTATATCTCTACCAATATTGTTGAATCCGATGAAGCAACAAGGAAACACCAACTCTGGTCCAAACAGGTAGAAGAATCTTCATTTAATGATAAAGAGGAAATGCTGAACATGAGGAAAAAACTGGCAAAAGGTGAAGTACCAGTCATGTTTTGGCCTTTGGCTGACTCCCAGTATGATATTCCAAAGATGTTGACGGATGATGGAATCCATGATATTCGTCTCAACATATGGAAGACTCTTTGTCAATTGAAGAAAAAAGTATTGTCTTACGGTGATTATGAAAATCATATTAAGATAATAGAAGGGTTACAACGCCAGATTGATTTGGCATCTCTATCAGTCTCTCGGTATCCGAAGGCTGAAAAGCAACAAAGAACCCTTCAACGTTCATGCCTTGGCGCACTAAGAAAATTGCGTCAGTTAATTGCCAATTCTCCATCTGATGTTCATATCAGAGGATGGGGTGTTCACGGAGCACTACATTTCACAGTGCTTTCCGGTCAGCAAAGCCCACCGAAAATGGTCTCATGCAATGTTATTGCCCATGGCCGGCCATAGTCAATGAGCTTTGTTTATAATCAAAAGCTTGCTCAAGAACAAGCTTCAACTAGTTCCTCTCAAAATCAAGTATATAGAGAACAAGTTGTTGAATTGCTCCTACATCGAGCAGGCGATAATATTGAACAAGCCTCTCGTCTGGAGCAAACACGTCATCAAATGACAGAAGTTTCGGAAATCATCCAACGGTCTGTTGAACCAGGTGATAAAATTGGATACAGGTTAATGCATCCAGCTAATTTCCGAACTAAGATTCGCAAGATCAAGAGAGATTTTAAGAAGATCTCAGACATAGCATGTCAAGAGACACCCCAGCTTGCCAGACTGGGGACTTCTCTGACCCAACCCTCAGAGTCAACAAATGGGATTCGAGGAGTTGAGCGGAAGCAGCAGGAACACCCCCAGTCCACCGGACTGGGGACTTTTTCAAATCCTCAATCCCTCCCTCAGAGAAAGTCAGTATTCTATCGATTAGGGAATAAGCCTCAAGAGGAATGAAGAGCCAAGCTATCAGGAGATTCTCTCCAAGTGACGGTTTTCCAAGAAGTTCCTGAGGGATCAAGTCAACGGAATTCCATGTCTCATCATGGGCATGGAAGAAGACAATATCGCAGAAATGCTGATAGAAAGGATTCCATGCAATATGCATCCATTAATGTCATCAATGTCGTTGCTGCTGATTCACCAGATGAGGCTCAATCAGAGGGATCGGACGAAGAGGTTCCTGCTCAAGAAGTTGTGCACACGAACCTAAATGAAGAAGGTCTGCGTACACGTAATCAAAGGCTTACCCAAAATCTGGGTATTACTTCAAGTAACCCACTTCCCCCTCTCCGAAAAGGATCCAATAAGGGGAAAGGAAAGAATCAAGTTACTTCTCACCCTTCCTCTGAAGGAGGTCAATCGCTCTCATTAGAGCAAAGGTTTGCAAAACAGGAGGAAGAAATGAAAGAATTAAGAAGGTTGAATGCAGAACTACTTCAGAGTAGTCTTCTTCTTAAGAATGCTGAAGTCCGACAGCCAAAGGAATTTGTTGTAACTACTGAGATGGATCAGGAATATCCTCCTTTATCAGTACACCCTCAGAGGTCTAATCCTACGGGTCAAACGCAACAACGGTTGGCAGCACTACCATCAGTTGCAATACCAACCACCACGTCTGTCCAAGATCCATTCATTGCACCTACCCAAAACCAAGTTCAACCTGATGTTTCTCAAAATTTAATAACTACTATTGAGTCATTAACAGCTCGGTTAGAAACTATGGAAGGGAAACGGGCGCAAGTTCAACCTGAAAAGAAAGTTTACCCTGAATGGGTAGATTCAATTTCTCCTCCATCCAGTTTTGGAAACCCAGTTTTCCCTACTTTCAACGGATCAGGCGACCCTGAACAACATTTGACGCATTACGTGTCTTGTTGTGATCCTATGATGGGAACTCCAGAACAGAAAGAAGCAGTGAAACTCAGATGCTTCGTGCGAACCTTTCAAGGACCAGCTTTTGTCTGGTATACAAGCTTGCAATCCCGATCAGTCATCGGATGGGAGGATCTTCGTCAAAAATTCCTTCTTCAGTTTAGCTCAACTTTGCCAAAAACGACAGTTTTCGATCTTACAAACTGCAAGCAAAGGGAGAATGAAAGAGTCTCTGATTTCATTGCTCGTTGGAAGGGATTAACGTATTCCTTTAGTTTAGCACTCCCTCAGGAGGAATTATTGCCAATCTGTGTGGCAAATTTGCATGACGAATTACGCATGCCATTGATCCCTGTGAAATACACAGGAGGGTTTCGAGACCTTACTTCAATCGCTCAACAAATTGAAGATTCCCTTATACAGGCTAAGGTTAAATCTCGTGTAATTCCATCAGCTCCAGGAAGAAGAATGGGTAAAGCAGAAACTGCTACAGTTATGCTTAAACAAGCACCTGTACCTATATCTACTTCAAAACCTTCATCTTCTCGAAGGACTCCACCTCCTGAACGCCAACAACAAAGGCTGTTTCGTCCAAATGATCAAAAATATCAACGACGAAAACAATTTGAGGATATGAAGAGTAAAACATACTCTTTCCGAAGTGAGCAAGTTCCTAGTTACTTCATTTCAGCTTTGGAAAATAATTTGGTTCAATTACCAGTGCCCAAGAGGCCAAACAAGGAAGGAGATGAAGACCGTCCCAATTATTGTCCCTTTCATCAAATGTTGGGGCATCCCATCCAGGAGTGTTTTGTCTTTAAAGACCTCCTGAAAAAGATGGTCGACTTGGGACAAGTCAAATTGAAGGGTTCTTCAGCTCATGTAGCGTGTATTACCGCTACAGATCCAGAGGAAGGAGGCGAGTGGCAGGAAGTCAAAAGCAAAACTGTGAAAAAATATGATGATTGGATGGTCAGAAAGACAATCAATCGGACCCATTCCATTTTGCGAACACAATTGAAGAAGCCAATTGTGTCTCCTACAAAAGCTGCAGTAAAGCCTCCATCAAAAGACAAATCCTCAAAAGGGCAGCGCAATTCAAAGAAGAAAGAGGAATCAGAAGAAGATGAGTATGTATCAAAGCCTAAATTGTCTTTGACTCTAGCAGATTTCATGCCATCTAATTCAAAGCCACGGGCACCGCCCCATCAAACGGCACAGCCTAAACAGGCTAACCAGGCAGAGTCTTTATCAGACGAAGAGTTAATCTTTGGTTCTGTTAATATGATTCAATTAACAGATCCATATTCCAGTCTTGATGAGCCTGAATTCCCTGTATCAAATAAGGGAATCCGAAGAGGTTCTAGAGGTTCAGGATATAGGGGAAGACGTGGATATTTCCGAAGCCACTACTCTAATTCTACCCCTGCTAGCACTGTATATGCAACAGAAACTCGTGGTAGAGACCTTCAGCGAGCTCAAAAAGAACAAGCAAGCTCTTCTGCCAATGGCCAACTCAGTTTTGGCACAGTTATTTTGGAAGACCGATTAAAGGTTCCATCCTATTTATCTCAGAAAGTAAATGGATCTAATCAGTCTAATCTTCCAAAACCAAGGATGTTTCCAACTTCAATACAAGATGCATCAGCTTCCAAAGCATATGCTTCCAAGGTACCTGCTAAACCAAATATTCCTATTGGGAAACGCAGACCTCTAGATCAAAAGTATGATATATTGAAACACTTGGCCCAAGTACCAGCATAGTTATCAATTTTGGATGCTTTGAATCTATCAAAAGATCTTTGGGAAGCACTTATCGAAGCTTTGTCAAGTCCTCAGGAGTTTGAAGCTGAAATTGCTGCAGCTGAAATCTATCACATAGAGAATAATCCTGTAGAATGCCATGCAGTGATATCTTTTACTGATAAAGATGAAGATGATGTTGTGAATGGGCACATAAAACCTTTGTACTTATCTGGAAAAGTCAATGGTGTAGATGTTCGAAGAGCTTTCATTGACAATGGTTCAGGAGTCAACCTCATGCCCATTCGTACACTTCGTCGATTGGGCCTCACGGAATCTGATTTATCTCCTTCTACCATGATGTTACAAGGATATGATAAAAATGAACAAGAACCACTGGGAGAAGTTACACTCAGAACTCAGTTTGGAGATCTTGTTTCCAATTCGGATTTCATGATTGTTGATCAAGACTCAGCTTTCAATATCTTGCTTGGAAGACCCTGGCTACATCAGCATGCAGCTATTCCATCATCATACCATCAATGTCTCAAATACTGTTTCGATGGTCAACTTGGAACATTGTATGGTGATAAGGCCCCATTCAAGACATGTGAGTCTCAATACATTGAGGTAGAATTTTATCACATGAAGGGAAGAGAAAAATCTACAATGAAGGAAATTACCAAAGTTAATGCTCCATATGGTTTGGAAAAAATTCCAATAAATCCATTTTCACATGTGAGTACAGATTATGTGTTACCTATCAGTCAAATTGACAAAATAGGCCCAAATCAAAATACTCTTATGGAAAGATCCATAATGTCAATTACGACAATCGAGCCAGACAACATGGGAGAAATTGGTAACTTACCAAGCAACGATGAAAACATAAGTGGTGACGTTTTCATTTCGTCCGCTGAAATCCAACAAGTCTATACTTCACTAATCAGGCCAGAAGAAGTTATAGCAACACCAGAGGTGAATAATGATGTCGATTCTCGATCCATCATCTCCTCTTTGATTCCCAAAGAAGACCCTTTATCATCAATAGGGTCGGAAATGGAAGCTTCTTCTTCAAAATGTGAAAATTTTGACATTTCTTATGATCATGAGAATTTCGTTTTTTTCATCTACTTCGCAAGTAGAAACGGAAGAAATAAAACATGATGAAGAGGAAGAGGAAGATCTTAGAGATGCTCCTCCAGCATTTGAAGAGGGTATCTCTACCACTGTTGATGAACTCAGAGAAGTAAATCTGGGTACAGAGAAAGATCCACGCCCCACTTTAATTAGTGCGGCCATGACCCTTGAAGAGTAAGATATGTATATTTATTTTCTAAAGAAAAATAAAGATATTTTTGCTTGGAATTATACAGAAATGCCTGGGCTTGATCCTGATGTTGTCACCCATCATTTGGGTTTTCCAAAAGAACATCGAGGATTCAAGCAAGCTGTGAGAAGAACACACCCAACCTATGCTTCCAAAATTGAAGCTGAAGGGGATAAGCTGATCAAAGCTAACTTCGTCAGGGAAGTTCAATATCCCAAGTGGTTGGCTAATATTGTCCCTGTAAAGAAGAAGAACGGACAAATTAGGGTTTTCATCGATTTCAGAGATCTTAATCGGTATTGTCCTAAAGATGATTTCCCAGTTCCGATTACAGAACTTTTAATTGATGCGACGGCTGGCTATGAAGTACTTTCTTTCATGGATGGATATTCTGGATATAATCAGATCCGAATGGCCCCAGAAGATGAGGAATATACAGCCTTCAGAGCTCCTCAAGGTGTGTTTTGTTACCGGGTGATGCCCTTTGGTTTAAAGAATGCAGGTGCAACATATCAACGTGCCATGCATCGCATCTTCAAATCTCTTTTAGGGAAGTTTGTTGAATGATATGTAGATGATTTGGTGGTTAAATCCAAACAACGTTCTAATCACTTGGCTGATTTAGAAGTCATATTCCACAAGCTTCGACAACATAATTTGAAGATGAACCCCTTAAAATGTGCTTTTGGGGTAACCTCAGGAAAATTCCTCGGCTTTGTTGTATGCCATCGTGGTATTGAAGTCGATCCTGAGAAGACCAAATCAATCCTTGGTATGTCACCTCCTCAGAATTTGAAATAATTAAGAGGACATCAAGGACACTTAGCCTATATTCGGCGTTTCATCGCCAATTTGGCAGGCAAAAGTTTACCCTTTTCCAAATTATTGAAGAAAGGAGTCACTTACCAGTGGAATGAAGAATGTCAAGAAGCATTTGATGTCCTCAAGAAATACCTCTTGAGTCCACCAGTACTCATGCCACCTGTTGAGGGTAGACCTATTATCCTCTATGTGACAGCTTTAGAGTGATCATTGGGTGCCTTTCTCGCTCAAAAGAATGATGCTGGGAATGAAAATAGTCTCTACTATCTCAGTAGAACTATGATTGAAGCAGAAACCCGGTATTCAAGTATTGAAAAGTACTGCCTAGCATTAATCTTTGCAGTTCAGAAATTGAGACACTACCTGCAACATCATAAGGTCCAATTGGTATCTCATAATAATCCGCTCAAATTCATCCTTAGTCGTCCAATGCTTACAGGACGTCTGGCAAGGTGGGCGGTTATTCTACAGCAGTTCGACATTCAGTATGTGTCTCAAAAGGCAATTAAGGGCCAAGCTCTGGCTGATTTCCTGGCTGAACATCCTTCAGTAGAAGACACGTATTCAGATATCGAACTCCCTGATGAGGAAGTTTTCTCTATTCAAGAGAGTCCTCAAACATGGGAAATGTATTTTGATGGTGCTTCTAGAAGTCCAACAGGAAAGAAAATGGAAAATCCTAAATTCAACAAAGTTGGTTTAGGAATTGTGCTCATTTCTCCAGATAAGGCAGTGTTACCTTATTCCTTTTTGTTGTGGGAAGGTGGTACCAATAATGAAGCTGAATACCAAGCTCTCATTACAGGCTTGGAGTTAGCACTTCAAGCACAAGTGAATCACTTAAAGGTGAAAGGTGATTCATACCTGGTAATCAAACAAGTCAATGGGGATTATGCCATCAGAAAAGAAGAATTAATCCCTTTGTATGATTACGTCAGAGAGTTAATGTCGGAATTCCCTTCAGAACCGACATTTTCTTATGTCCCAAGATCACAAAATGCTCAAGCTGATGCACTGGCTAATATAGCTACAGCTTTAGCAGATCCAAATCGGGACGAAACAACCATCAATATTGCCCACCGTCGTGCAATTTCACCTTATGTTCAAGTCAGAACAGAGGAAATTAATGAAATTAGTCCCATTCCTGAATCCTATGGTCATACTACAGGACGAATGTCACCTATCAGGGAATACCTTCAAAATGGAACACTTCCACCTGATAGAGCCGAGAAAGAACAAATTCGGCGACGTGTGGTCAATTTTACTCTTTATGATAGCCCAAACCACCTCGAGAAAATTCTCTACAAACGTGGTTTTGATGGAGTTCTCTTCATATGCATTGATGGTGAAGAGACAATGGATGTCATAAAAGAAGTGCATGCAGGAGTCTGTGGTGCCCACCAGTCTGGACATAGACTGTCTGATCAAATTCGAAGGCTTGGATACTTTTGGCCTTTAATGATACAAGATTGTGTTAATTTCACAAAGAAGTGTCATTCATGCCAAGTATATGCCAACTTCATTCATCGACCTCCAGAGTTGCTTCATACAGCTAAATACTCGTGGCCATTTTCCACATGGGGAATGGATGTGGTGGGACCTTACCCTTCAGCTACGGCCAAGCAGTTTAAGTACATTCTTACTGCTACTGATTTCTTTTCCAAATGGGCAGAGGCAGTACCTCTCAAAGAAGTCAGTTCTAAATGCATTGTTAGCTTCATCAAGTCTAACATCATTACTAGATTTGGTGTCCCTCATACCATATTGACGGACAACGGCACCAACTTCTGTTCTTCTGAGGTAAAGAAATTGTATCAAGAATACAACATTAAGTCCAACCATTCATCTCGATATCATGCAGCGGCTAATGGCCAGATATAAGCCTTCAACAAGACTCTTTCAAATATACTGCAAAAGATGGTGGATAAAGATAAGAGGTCATGGCCTGATAAACTCTTTCATGCTTTATGGGCTTATAGGACTACCACTCGCAATGCGACGCGGTCAACTCCATATTCATTGGTATATGGAACAGAAGCAGTCTTACCAATTGAAGTTCAATTTCCCTCACTCAGAATAGCCATTTGTGATAAGTTATCTACAGATGAGAAATCCCAAAAGCGGTTGAATTAATTGGAACGGTTAGACGAGAAAAGATTATGCACTTTGCACCACTTGGAAATCTATCAGAATCGAATAGCACGAGCTTTTAACAAAAAGGTTCGTCTTCGTTCACTCATTCAGGGAGAATTGGTATTTGTTCTCAGAGCACCAATGATACCAGGAAAGAAGCCTCCCAAGCTTGAACCAAAATGGGAAGGACCTTATTCAATACATAAGGCCTACTCCAATGGAGCGTATTCTCTAATCTCAATGGATGGATAACACATCACGACTCCAACCAATGCCAGATTTCTAAAGAAATATTTTGTATAAACACAAAATATGGTCCCCAAAACCAAGACTTACAATTGTTTCATACAGTAATGGTCCGGTATGACCTTAAACTGCAAATATGTCCTACATGACACTAAACTGTATATGTCCGAGATGACATTAAACTATATTGTGTCCTAGCAACATGACATTAAACTGTGTGGCACTTTCATCGTCCAGCATGACGTTAAACTGTAAAAAGTCCCCCGAACTGATATCCTCATATTGGTTCACCTTAGTCCTAGCTACATGACTTTAAACTGTACAGCAATGTTCTACCGTCCAACATGACGATAAACTGTATGACCTTTCTTTCGTCCAACATGACATTAAACTGTAGAAAAGAAGATGTCCCTGCAACATGACACTAAACTAGGTAGCACCAGTTCGTCCTTTCTATATGACGTTAAACTATACAGTAATGGTCCGGTATGACCTTAAACTGCAAATATGTCCTACATGACACTAAACTGTATATGTCCGAGATGACATTAAAATATTTTTTGTCCTAGCAACATGACATTAAACTGTGTGGAACTTTCATCGTCCAGCATGACGTTAAACTGTGTCAGTTCCCTTATCGTCCAACATGACGTTAAACTATCACATTGGTTACTAATATGTCCTACATGACACTAAACTGTATATGTTCGAGATGACATTAAACTATATTTTGTCTGAGATGACATTAAACTATATTGTGTCCTAGCAACATGACATTAAACTGTGTGGCACTTTCATCGTCCAGCATGACGTTAAACTGTAAAAAAATCCCCAGAACTGATATCCTCATATTGGTTCACCTTAGTCCTAGCTACATGACTTTAAATTGTACAGCACCAGTTCGTCCTTGCTATATGACGTTAAACTATACAGTAATGGTCCAGTATGACTTTAAACTGCAACTTCGTCCCACATGACATTAAACTGTGAAAAAAGTTCCCTAAACCGTCCAGCAAGACCTTAAACTGCATCATCCCTGGTCCATGTATATGACCATAAACTATTTGCAAATCCCTTATGTCCAGCAAGACGTTAAACTGTGACGTCCTAAACTACATGATGCTAAACTGTATAAAAGTCCCTCACGTCCGGAAAGACGTTAAACTATATAATAATCAAAGGTCCAGCATGACATTAAACTGCACCATCCACGGTCCATGCATATGACCTTAAACTATTCACACTTTCGTCCAACATGACATAAATGGTGTGTTATTTTGTCCTTACGGCATGACATTAAACTGCACAGTCCCCCTTTCGTCCAATATGACGTTAAACTATTTTATCCCCATCGTCCTAACTACATGACGCTAAACTGTACAGAAAATCCTTGATAGGTCCTACATGACATTAAACTGTATTTTGTCCCTGCTACATGACACTAAACTGTGCAGCACCAATAGTCCTAACTGCAAGACTTTAAACTGCATAGTCCCTTTTTTTTATGTCCTAAATGACATTAAACTGTGCATCGTTAAGGTTGTTATTACCTCTTGTTTCTCACACCGAGTATGACTCACGTGAGCTTAGAGCGAACATCAACCATAACACTCCCTTTGGGCCGCTAACCATGTGTAAGTCCAAACAACATTTTAACTAGATCGTTGTCCCCAAGAACAACTTGATCATTAATTCATTCTTTAATTGAACTACACAGACTTTGATCCTTGCCCTCCAGGCTGGGTATGTAGGCAACCTCCCAAGGTTCAAGCCCAAAAACAATCTCTTCACATCGGTTCACTACCATCTCATATGATGTTGATTCGTGAAACCGCCCCTGGAATCAATATCTTTACATTGATTCATTTTCGTCCTTGTTATATGACGTTAAACTATACAACACTTTTGTCCAGTATGACAATAAACTACAATATTATTTGATCTCCTCACTTGAGAGAGAACTATTATTGACATTGATTTTTCAATCATGTTTCATTTCAAAAAGACTACGTACATACATGGTAATGCCTAAACTTTTTATCTCAGGTTAAACCATCATTGCACTAAAGTCCCCTTTCACCCTTCACATGTACGAACCAAATTTGTACAAAGGGTAGTTCTAGAACTACGTGGACTTGATTCCCATCCTTATGGGATACGTAGGAACATTCGAGTGTCCCTCGAATCCAGTCCCAAGTCTTTTGGGCCTAACCCCAAATTTCACTTTCAGTCCCTTGGCTGAAAAGTCCTCATGAAAACACACACTGTGTATTCATTATTATGGTCCGAATTCTATGACCCTAAACTAAGATCACTCATACTTTCGTCCTGCACGACGTTAAACTGCATTTCAAGAACTACGTATGGCTTGATTCTCATTCTTATGAGATACATAGTGAAGTCCAAACTTCAATTCAGGACCCAGCCACAACATGATTATGGTTATCATTGACCTATGTATCTCTATATACATTGGACAATACCCATCTTTATGTGTTATAATCCTAACCTTAAATATTTTCAGATCTTCATAACCCTTTTCATGACTTCTAATCACAAAAATGTCAAACTTCTGAGAATTCTTTTGCCTGACTATGCAGCATGTGCCCATAGGTGGCCTTGCATAAACAGTCCACATAACAGACTTGTCAGCCGAAAGATGCTATTTATTTGACCATGAAGCCAATGCCCATAGGTGACCCTGCATATTTCAACCCCCTAACGGGTTTTGTTAAATAATATTAACTTCATTCTTGGGAAGAATGCCTCTTTTGTCCTTATTTGTCTTAAACGACAGTATGTAGGGATCCGCAACAAATAGCCATCCTTAACATGTTTGTCCCATATCCTTTTTCATGATCTGAAGGTATTCAAGTCTATGGTTTATTCTTCTTCCCTACGTTTGGGTCAGACCTTCGTAGGAGTGATGTTCATCCAGTTCTTCGATATTATTGTTCGGAAATATCTTCTCCATATTCAAGTACCTCTTTCCATACAAAAAACTCTATACTTTAGAAAATTTGAATCTCCATAAACTTTCACTGGCTTTTAGCACTAGGAAAGTAAATTTCTAAGAGTTCTTTCGCCTGACTATGCAGCACGTGCCCATAGGTGGCCTTGCATAAACAGTCCACATAACAGACTTGTCAGCCGAAAGATGCTATTTATTTAACCATGCAGCCAATGCCCTTAGGTGGCCCTGCATATTTCAACCCCCTAACGGGTTTTGTTAAATAATAGTAACTTCATTCTTGGAAACTACTTCTTCTAATGCCTTTTAGCTCTTTTTCATATCATTCCTCAGATTCAAATATTCTTAAGTCATAGTTTACAATACTTGAGTATGGTAATATGTTTTCAGATAAATTGTCAAAGAATTGAATCAATTTTAATCCACTTCGGTCAAAGCTATTTCGACCTTAAAAATTATCCCCTTTATGTCCGGCATGCATGACTTTAAACTGCCCACAAAAGACAAAGTAACTCTGAATAAAAGTCAAGTTCCAGCACACTTGCGCGCTGCCCTCTGTGCCCTGAAGACTTGCGCGCCCCCTTTTCCTTTGAATGTATTCAATTTCCTCAGAGTCAAATCCTCATTTCTTTACGGATCCAACTCTGAGGGGGGACTTTTGTTGACTCCCCTTTCGTCACAGAATCTAAAGATCGGAAAAGGGGAATATCTGAGCTCAAAGTGATTCATCCTTTGAAGAAAACATCAAAAATCGACAAAGGGATGAACAAGGAGAACATTTCCCATAGGTCGCGCAAGTTCCCTCATGGTCGCGCAAGTACACTTGCGCGCCGCCTAGTGGTCGTGCAAGTACTTGCGCGCTGCCTAGTGGTCGTGCAAGTCTACTTGGGCGACGCCTTATGGTCGTGCAAGTGACTTGCGCGACCTAAGTGATAACCGCTCGGTAACCGCCCAGGGCCTTCTTTTGCCTATAAATAGACCCTGTGGGCCCCCCATTCGAGAGGATTTTTTTCCAGAAACTCGGATTGAAGCTCCCGACGCCCAAGTCTCTTCTCAAAGCTTCCGGAACACTTCTATGGTAATTTTTTACCTAGAACGGAAGATCTAAAGAGAAGAAGGAAGGCCTAAGTGTTGAAACTTATCAAACACTTGCGCGCCGACTTATTTCTTTCAATGTAACTTGCGCGTCCCTTTTCTGGAAGAACCTCAAGAGGATACTAAAGTGATTAAAAAGAAGTCGCTCAAGTATTTCAATTCCAATTGAGAATCGCGCAAGTACCCTTCATGTCGCGCAAGTATACTTGCGCGACCCATACTTGCACGCCGCCGCAATACTTGCGCGCCTTTCAAGACTTGCGTTCCCCTACTTTTTTGGGTGCCCATCTTGCCCATGTCACCCCTCCTAAGCCATCACACCTTTCCTTTTCAAGATTCAGTCTTCAAGACACTCTTCAAAGCCATTTATGGCATGATTTCTTGACTTGACTTTCTTATCTGAAAGGAATTCTGTGGAATATCTCTCAAAACCTAGTGATTTAAATATCTTTATATCACTAAATATGGAGAGTTCATTCATTCAACCTCATACTTTAAGATGAGAGAATCCTTAACCTGGGTCTCCTTTTTAGGAATAATCCCCAGTTATAAGTCCTTTAATTTGGGCATCTTCTTCAGGAGTAAGCCCCAAATTCTTAAAGTTCCCAAACTTGGGCATCCTCCTCAGGAGTAAGCCCCAAACCTTAATTCCTTAACTTGGGAATCCTCCTTAGGAGTAAGCCCCAATACCAATCTCACAACATGCGCATCCTCTTCAGGAGTAAGCCCCAAACCAATTCCCCTAACCTGGGCTTCCTTTTCAGGAATAAGTCCCAGTCATAAACCTTGGGCATCCTTCTTAGGAGTAAGCCCCAAGCCTTAATCCTTAACCTGGGCTTCCTTTTCAGGAATAAGTCCTAGTCATAAACCTTGGGCATCCTTCTTAGGAGTAAGCCCCAAGCCTTAATCCTTAACATGGGCTTCCTTTTTAGGAATAAGTCCTAGTCATAAACCTTGGGCATCCTCCTTAAGAGTAAGCCCCAAGCCTTAATCCTTAACCAGGGCTTCCTTTTCAGGAATAAGTCCTAGTCATAAAACTTGGGCATCCTCCTTAGGAGTAAGCCCCAGGTTTCTTAAATTTCTCTTAACCAGTCCTAATTTACCTTTGATTTGGGTTTCCTTTTCAGGAGTAAAACCCAATCATAAGTCCCCTCCTAACCTGGGCATCCTCCTTAGGAGTAAGCCCCAAGATTAGAGTATTCAAATCTCCATAAAGCACATATACCTTTATGGACCATGTTCCTGGATTTTCTCCCTAAAAGTGAATCCTAAACCTTCATCTATCTGGGTAGTCATACATACCTAAGCCCCAAACAATTTCTTATGATTGCATCTTTCATGGCACAATTGTCTAATTTTTACCAATACCTCTTGTTTCTCACACCGAGCATGACTCACGTGAGCTTAGAGTGTAAAAGTAATTATGACATTCTTCTTTGAGCCATCAATCATAAACATCATACTCCATTACTCGAACTACGTGGGTTCTGATTCCTTTTCCAAAACAAAGGATATGTAGGTAGCCCATTTATGGGTTCGATCCCAACTTTGAAATAATCCCTGTCCTTCTGAATGACGATAAACTTCAAGTGCCCCACTGAGTGGCTTTAAAACCAGCCTGGTCATCATAATGACCAAGAGAATTTTATATAAATATTTTGAAGGATACCATTGATCAAGAATCTCTAAATAGATACAGATGATTCTCTATTGATGAAGAACCTCGAATACATATAAAAGATTCTCTAAATTTCTTGCATATTTAATCATTGATTGTTAAAACTTAAGGAAAGCTCATTTTATACTTGGTAATGTAATAAGGATTCACGAACATAACTTAAATCTATAAAGAGAGTCTCGGAGTAGACAATAATTCCCCTCAAAAAGGTGTGATGAGTCCGACCTCCCATCCTCTCGACCAATGCAAATTCCTAAGCCTCATTAGTCCACAAACTAATGAGCGCCTACCTTTGGAAAGTAGGTCCAAACGGATGTGGAATCATTGGATGTTTCCGGTTCTACGAACAAAACCGTTAGAAACCGATCGGAACGTTTGAATCTCCCGTCCAGGAGGTCATCCCCGGAATCCGTGCGAAACAAATATGTTTTGATTTTTTTATTCTTATATATCAATATGAATATGGTTATTCTATGCATGGTTGTAGGATGTGAGGTGGGAGTTTTTTCCAAAATCCTTTGTAATTTTTTTATGTGATCATAGATTTCTCACATTTATTTTTTTCATTTCATAGTAATTACTTAGTGAAAAAGTGGAGGTATGGATTAATGAAATCCCTAACATATTAGTGTACTAAGTATTGAATGTTTATAATATAAAATTCATCAGTTAAATCAATTAGGGTTGGGTCAATGCAAGCTAGAAACCTTTTTTGTTGTTTGTGGTAGTAGTAAGATCTCCAAATGTTTAATTCATAGATAGTCAGATAGACCTACCAAGGTTATTTATTGGAAAATTATTGTTAGAATATGGGTTAACTTTCCTATTTGGACTAAGTTACTTGATTATTAGGATGATTCCCATGATTCTTAGATCCTATTTTGGGATGATTTAAAGTATTTTGTTTATTCTTTGATTACACCCAAAACTATTGATTTTTTTTAGAATCATGTTCCCTTTATCCATTTTGGAATATTTTTAATAAGTGGGTACCTTTTGTGACCAATTATATTTTTATGTATTTGTTTTACTTTAAAATTTGTTTTGTAAGATAATTTGGAATGTTTAGTTTGTGAAAAAAGGTTAACTGAAATTGTTTTAAAAAAATTATTTGATATATTTTTGGGGAAAATATGATGAAATAGTTTTATTTGGGTGGGGATTATAAATATCATATTTTCTTGGTTTACAAAGAGTTATATGGAAAATATTTGACTTATGGGTTATATTTAAACATATTGTTTTAGGTCATATGAACCCAGTTTGTTTTAATGGTTTATACCCTAGTTTGGGAAAAGTTTTTGTTTCCTCCCTTCTTTTCCTCTTTTAAAAAAGGGGATATTTTATATAAAGGATTTATTTAATGGTGTTTATTTTTATGTAAATTGTATGTTAAAACCCTAAATTTCAATCTATGTTTCAAACTAGAATGAAATTGGATTTTTAATTAAATTTGTTGGCGTGTTTCATGGTGGGTATTGGCCTACTAACCTTTTGTATGATCACACCTATCATATATTTCAGTTTTAGTATTTGATTCAATCTTGAACACTCATGGAGAATTGATTATTTGGTTGGTTCCTTGGGATCATGAATTGGTTAGTATTTGTATTGTTTTATTTAGTAACCTTGTTTCATCAAAAAAATAAGTCTTTACTACCTGTAGTTGTTTTTGTTATTAGATATACAATATATATGGAGGTTACAGTAGAACAAGTTGTTGTTTCTATGGTGAGAACTATAGGATAAGTACATGTTTTATTTGTGGATATTTTATACCTATTATTATTTAAATTTCTTATAATTTATTTAAATATAATTATTTTATTTAGCATAGAAGTCTGAATTATGGATGGATCATTTGGGATTTTATTATGAAAGTTTCGTTATGTTTTATATATAATTAGTGGTAAAAATTATACACAATAATTTCCATTGATACTATTGAGTATGTTCATCATCCTAGGTTGATTGGGGATGACCCTCATGTTAGTGGAGTGCTGGTTCAGGTGCCAGCATAGGTTGTAGGTTAAGATGACTCATTACGAAAGGTATCAGAGGCTAATTTTGCCTTAGAAACCTAGTTTCATGAGTAGTACATTTTATTTTTGGATGTTTCATTGTATAATGAAGTTATAATTTGTCAATGGAACTTCAGATGTTGGTGTGGGAAGAGTCTAAGTATCTATTTTCGGTCACAATCCTTTGGTTTCCTCAAAAAGTGAGATTTTAATCTTAAATTTGGGATTTTGTTTCAGTTATCGATGTTAATGTCTTTGAAACTCCATAACATAGTTGATTTTCTGTGGAGTTTTTTGTTATAATTTGGGATGGGAATGGAAAAGGGGTCAGTGGAATGATGTTGTCTTACATGACCTGATAAACCAGTAAGTGACAATGTACCCTTTCTTAAAACATATTCAGAATTGTTTCATCATTATCTTGTGGCCCATCAAACCACATGGTCATGTTAAGAATGGTTCATCAAATTTTAACTTGATATTTATGCAACCTTTTAGAGACCCCTAAGGATTGGGTAAATTCAAGGCGGTTTTTTTATATGTTTACAAGGGTTTTGTAATTTTGGCATTCCTAATTTTGTATAGTTGTTGTAAAAATTGATTTTTGGTGTAAAAAAATGAAATTTATAGATAATTATGTTGTTATAAAAATTAACCTTTGTGATTTATTATAAAAGGTGATTTTTTTTCTAGAACATTTTTATGGAATGTTTCGGTTTTAAAATCAACTGATTTTGTTATGAAATCTATAAAATGTTTTAGTTTTAAAATTTGGTTAATGGAAATGGAAAGGGGTTTTGACCCTTTTTGAGATTTTTTCTAAAATTATTATCTTCATTTAATTAAAATGAAGTGTTAAATGATTTTGAAACATTTTTTTAAAATAGGATGGATTTTATGTGAATGATTTAAATTAAAAAGATAGGTTTTTTTACTAATTTAAAATGTATATTTCTTTGAAAATGGGTTTTGGTGTTGTTAAAATTTTAACCTATTTTTCAAAGTTGGTTGGCCTTAGAAATGAGTTTTGGGACACCTAATTAAGGGGTCATGGTTTTATAAAGGGAATATTTAAAAAATCATTATTTTAAGTTAGTTTGGTTTTTGATTTTGTTGGTTGATTGACCTTAGGATCATTTTATATGTCTTAGGAACCATACCTAAATTGGATTCATATTTTATTTTATATAGGTTGTGCCTCTTGGAAGGGTACAGAGTAAAATTAGGGTGTTTATCTCGAGGGAAAAATTCTCTCATGATGGAACATTCTAAGGCCTCATGTGGTAGTGATAATTGTTATTTCTCTTTCAGTGAGGTGGTCATGTAACAGCCATCAGTTTTTTGTTGGTATATTATTCTAGGATATCTTTAGTCAGTTGGTTAATTTTCTTTGCATCGATATTCTTGGTATTTTAAATGTAATTTTCATCTTGGTATGATGGATATTTTTATGTAGTTGTGCTCAGTGATATTAGATCCTTGTATCCTTGAGGTGGATTTGTTTGGTATTTTAATATGGTGTTCTTTTATGTTAATTTGATTGAGGAGGGGTATTTTGAATTTGAACATTTCACTTGGTCTTTATTCCTTAGTTTTAGATTTTGAAAATATTAGTCTTATTATGAGGGAAGCTCTTGAGATTTGATTCATTTTTTGGATGTGGGATGGCCTCAGTTGGGTGATTCGAGTGGTGATAAAAAAAATTTCACCAATTTATGTTATACACTGATGGGTGTTAGTTTAGATCTAATTAGGTTCACCTTGATAGAGTTGGTTAGGTATGATGTCTTAGTTCTCCCTATATTATATTTGTAAATGATCCACAGATAGAGACAATGTCATTTCATTGGCTGAGGCATGTGTGTAATCACTACATGTTTTTTAGATATGATGGTTGTGAAAACAAAATATTGTGATCTATGGATGTTTCTTGGATGATGGTTCATTTTTGGTGTAGATCTGGTTTCAAGGATGTTTATATGTCATACCCCTTCCCAACAAAGATGCATCATTGATGGTTTTGATACAATAACCTCTGAGTCCCACCTCTAGTAGGCCTTTGGTTATAGATTATCAACAAGGGTATATAAAAAATCTCAAAAATGGGTGGAATTACACTATATAACAAAAACAAGTTTGGGAGATAGGATGAATAAAACACAAAAAAACATAATATGAAATAATAAGGAAACCAAAACCATCCCACAATGCATGTATAAAAAATTGATATAGATAAAAGTGTCCAATGTAAATACCCAAAAGAAAATCTAAAACAGCGACATAGTAATTATCATAAGGTCCAATCTTGTAATGTCTAATATGGTCCACAAATCCTCTTAGAAACCTAAAAAAATATTTATTTAGAGTGATCATAAAAGTATAATCAATTGAAAAACCAAATTCTATCATGAGTATTTGAAAAAAAACATACTAATGCACATGTGAGAAAATAGAAAAACCAAACATCACCTAATCGGGTCACCTATATAAACCCATCCTCACCAAATCATGCTCACAAAATAATGTATCCAATTATAACTACATAATAATAAGTGTATTGATAAAGGAAACCCTAAACCACTTTCCCACTAATGTTCTACTCTCACACCCCCAACATTGTATATATTAATGCTTACATATCTTCTAAATAACATTGACCATATCCCCACATCATGTTAACATCACATCACACATTCAGGTACCTGGGGTATCACATCACACCGTAACTAGAGTAGTTGGGTATCATGAACATGAAATACATCAACCTAGTTCCATCCTCCTACCAAGCATGACCCACACCATAATTTTCCCCATACCATGCTCTCATCACATATCACCCAATGTAAACTGGGCCACCACCCCATAACATATTCACATCGCATCTCACCCTAAGACACATAGGCTATCACCAAATGCACTATCAGACATCTGGTCTTTATAGAATGTTCATTTCTACTCCCTAGGAAGAGATAGTGGGAAAGTGGGGGTAGTAGTCCTTCCAACCTCATCACTAGGATGTTGGGAAAAACACCCCCTGTATAAATGTATGGGTGTTGGCACATAGTGCTCAATATGGGTGGGGTGCATATAGAAATCATAAATAATGTACAAGGTATATATATAGCCACATACACAAGCCCAACCTATGAGTCCACAATAAGAACTCACCAACTCACAACATCTCCACTTTCAAAACCACCTATAAATATTAAAATCCACACAAAAAACAAAGGCCACAAACCAATTACCATTTTAATTCATTCATTAACCATTTACAACTAATTATCCAAACCTACCCATGTCATTTCAAAAATTGTTAACCAGTTATTCTAGAACTAACTATGTATCTAAAAGAAAAAAACCCATTATCATCCTTTCCACCATATAACAAAGCCACACATTACTTCCACACATCATGGCGACATATCATCCGCATAATTTCGCACATCACAACTATTTATCACCTCCCCATAGGATGTCCTCATACCAACCACATATCACTTCTCCCACAGCATGGTCTCATATCAACCACACATCACCACCCTAGATCATGTCCACACAAAAACCACATAATCCACCAAATCAAAACTACACATTTCCTCTCCATAGCATGGCCTCTCATCAAAACACATCACAAATTTTTTAATAGATATATCAAGGGGCCTTTTTATCACATTTCACTTATTTATTTAAGTCATTATCAATGAATAAATAACCCATAGGAACCAATTTCATTATGAAAATATAATTGGGTAACCAATTTTTATTTTTAGGTGATTTTAAATAAATTAAAAAAAATATTCTACAATTCATACCAAATCAATGAAAAAAATCCTTGAATGGACACAATTTTCAGCAATTCATTTAGCATGTAAAAAAAACATCATAATAATAACAAATATATAGAAATAATGAGAATCAAATAAATTTCCCCTTAAATTTAAATTAACTCATTAATTATCCTCATTAGTCTGATGAAAAATATCTTCCCAAAGATTTAAAAAATAAAACCCCTCCCACATGATGTATAATAAAGAGAAACTATTAAAACCCTACCTCAAATAAGATTTTCCAACTCACTGCGCACCACCGAGTGATGAAGAAATTCTTTCAAAACAAAACAAAACATGGGTTACCCACAGATCAATCAACACTGAACCCAAGAATCATCAACACACAGTCGATGCACAACTCAAACCAAAACTGCACCACAACATTGGATATCTGAAGAAGATTAGAAATAAACCCATTGGTAAGTGAGGAGAACTCACCACAGATCACCAATAGGAATCAATCAATACCCAAGGTTTGAAATATGTGAATGTGGTTGTAAGATCCTCCAAAATTAAATATGGTTCTTCAAAAAATAAGATGATTAGGAGGTGTCTAAATGGGTGGAGAATCAACTGAATAGAACCAATTTAAAACCTATAACTCAACCAAATTATGGTGTAAACCACACTCCTATGTTCTAAAATATTACACCATAAATACAAATCTTAGTCAATAAAACCTTTTTCTAATGAAAAACATATTGGTTCAAGCTAGATTTAACTTATGGCGTAAAGAAATTTTCTACAGCATAAACACCTTTCATACCCAACCCCTCACCAAACACATGTAGAACACCAACTGGAAAAAAAAAACCATAAACCAATATCTTGTGCCAAAAATCTCTCTTTTATGGAAAGAAATTAATACAAGAGTTCTATTATAGCTCCAAATCCACCAAACCTCATATAGCCTCCTCCAAATTCCTCAAACATACTTAAAATGAAAAAGTAATAGGCTTGGAAGGCATGTTCCATTACACTATAGTTATGTGGAATCCAATTTTTTTTCTAGGTGGGTTTTTTTAATCCTAGTTTCCTTGGTGATGGTCTCATCATAGCTGTAGTCATGTATCATTTCACCCATTTAAGAAAATTTTAAATAGTGGGAGACCCATGTTTGATCTCCCTTCCTTTGAATGTTCTTGTTATATATTTTTATTGGTTCTTTCTTGATGTTTTTTTTCTTTTTTGTTGATTGTTGTGGACAATTGGAGGATGGATCATTTGTAGTATATCCTTTGTGTTAGATTCTTCTTGAGTTTTCCTTTTCTTTTTATTACCATTACATAGACCTAATATTTTATAGGGATGGAAAGTTATATGATTAGGTTATTTTTAACACCATAAATGTCACAATGGTGTTTATTTTAAATTATTTTAATTTAAAAATGATTTTTTGATATTTTCAGACCAAAACATTAAAAAAAATTAATGTTTTTTGATTTCACATGAGTTTAACTGGGCTAAGAGAAATTGTGAGTAAAATTAGTGTTTGGGTCTTGATTAGACAATAAAAACACATATTTTAATTACATTTTAATGGTATTAAATGTTCATTTTTGATCTTAAGTTCCTGAGTTAGTGGATTTTAATTTTGAACATTCATTTTCATCATTTATGCACATCATTCCTACTATACACTAATTTAGGCACAATGATTCATCTGATTTTAATAAATCTAATTATCCATATTTTAATTTGATATTTTTGTATATAGATTTAAACTTCAATATTAACACTTTTCATTCAAGTATCAATAGAGGATTCATAAAGGATGATGGGGATATTTGGTGATGAAAGGAAAAAATTATGGAGAAGGCAGATTGGACACCATCCCATTGATGAGAATGTGGGTCCCACAATAAAGTCACAATGAAGCCCAAATTATGTGGGATTCTTAAAGACATATATAGAAACAAATCATTTTTTAGGATCTAGTTCTTATTTGGCCTCCATGGTGGTTATTAAGGTGTCCCAAATAGAATATCAAAATCAAAGCCAGAATCTGCATCCCAAAATGTTATCCAACTAAATCAGACATAACTCCCGATCCAAAACTCCAACTGGGCCCCAAATTTATAGAAGTCTAGAAGACATCTGGGGAAACAAAATACTCTTCTTTGTCCCATTGAGATTTGGTGATATGCTTGTCCAGACAAGATGATATTTTTAGGGGAGAAAAGGAGGATAAAAAGTCAAGGAGGGAATCAATTTCTCCACTACTTTCCACCACCATAAGGCCTAAATTAATTTAATAATTGAGAATACATTGATTTAGGCTCGTCCTAGGGCTTCCTAGTTGCCTATTTAAGGTATTTTTGGTAAAGGGGAAGATATATCTTTTTTTTTTGTATGCAATGTTATTTTTCCAAAGTTCCTTTATAATGTTTTCAATTACCATGTAAGTTTTTTTTTTGTATTTATATGTTCTTAATCAACATATTTCTCTTTTATTCTTCCAATTTATTTCATTAAAACTATATAATCACAAAGCACAGTGATATCTCTATGTTGTGGTAAATTAGTTCACACACACGGAGGAGTGCTCATTATTTCCGCAGTTTTAATTTCTTCAATTCAATTCTTGTAAGTCATCTGCTGCCCACCATTGATAGTATACCATAAATGGAGGGCTAACCCTTTAATGGGTTGATCATAGAAATATTAAAAGTCTAGATTGAATGTTATTTTATGAATGAATTTTTTTTAATTGGATAACTAATTTAAGGCTTCCATTCTTCAGTTATTTCCACTCTTCATCTTCACTGTGTTTGAGGAAGCTAAATCGAAGTACTAAAATGACCATATGCCTTAGAGAGATCATGAATATGGTTATCTAAGTGTGTAGAGGATTATTAATTAAGTTTAGTTATCATAAAAACTGAAAATGATGAAGGTAGTGTTATTTTGAAGAATTGATTTATCAAGAATTAATAAAACCAAAATTGTCTAATGAAGTAAAATTCATTCAATCCACCCAAAGAATAATCCTAAGATCAACCCATTTTCATTGAATTTAATTAACTTAGGGTTATTAGTGTTCCTTAAAACCATATAAAATTAAAACCAAGTTCTCTAATTCATATCCAAAAATCCATCTCATTGGTTGTGTATCTTATGTGTCTTCTTTGGTCACAGTGGATTCAACAACCCAAGCTGGACTACAAAGACCATGCTACCTTCATCTCTTGGGTAAATTTGAGCGTGAATCAGATTTTGGTACCTTTTTCAGGGACCAAGTAAGTTCCTTATACCAAACATTCTTTTCTCACCCCCATTCTTCTATTCTCACCCAAGATCTCTTATCTTGTCCCTTTCTCATTTTTTTCCTTTTGGCGCATGTCCACCTACCCCTGTGATAATTCAAACAGACTTGTTAGGGTGGAAATTATAATGATATAGGAGTCAAGTAAACCTAAGGGATTATTTACATTAGATCCTAATATTATTGATACTTTATAATCAAAAATTTAATCAATTCTAATGGAGGGTCTTCCAAGAAATCAAATTTTAAATCCTGAGGGAAATCAAATGGGAAAGAAAAATCAAGAAGCTCCAAACCTAGGGAATGTAGTCGATCAAACCATCAACGACTAACTCACACCTGCCTGAACCAATGCCCCCTCATGGATTAGACACAATTAACTAAGAGATTTAAACTACATTTTTAAACCCCACATCCTAAACCACCATCCCACAATCCAAGGAATGGAGTCTGAGATGACATACCTTCACGTTAAGGAATTCAATGACATTGTAGAAACCATGTGTCCCCCACATCAACTAGAATCAGCTATGATGAGGCTATTTCCTTTTTCTTTAAAGGGTTGAGCTAAAAAATGGCTAAACAATTTGATACCATCATCCATCAACACTAGGGACCAATTATAAAGAGAATTATACAAAAAATACTTCCCCCACCAAAAAAACAATTTCACTTAAAAAGAGCATACAATTTTTTTCTAAAAAATATGGAGAGACATTCTATGAAACATGGGAGAGGTTCAAAGACACATTAAACATGGTTCCACTCCATGCTTTTTCTATAGCTGAACAAGTGAGAATTTTTTATGAAGGGTTGGGCCCAGGGAACAAACAATTCATTGACATGATGTGTAATTAAACCTTTAAAAACAAAGCCCCAAATGATGATTATGAGTATCTGGAAAGCCTTTCTGAACAAATCCAAACATGGGGAACTTCTCCTTATTCTGAAAAGTGACAAAGAACTACTGGAATTCATACACATAAAGAAGAGTAAAGACTTAGGGCTAAACTCACAGCACTCTCTAGAAAGGTTGAAGAGATAGACCTTAGAAAGGTCCATGAAATCAAATCTATAGACCCTGTTTGCACAATTAGTGAAAAAAATGACCATAAGATAGACAACTGCCCAACCATTCAATCCACCAAGGATGTTCTTTTAGGAGGACCCCCAAAAGAAGTAAATTATTTGAACATTTAAAAGCCTCAATACCAAAACACCTTCAGCCTAAGCTATAATGACCACCTGGGCTTCCACTGGAAATATAACCAACAACCTATCCAACCATAGGGACAAAATCCTTACCCCCATAAGAACTACCAAACACATAACTAGTTTCAAAGCCAACATATCCAATACCAACAACCACCGGTCCATTTTCAATAAATCATGCCACCTCCAAAATATCCTCCTAGGATAAACCATTCTTCTCAAGAACCAACCCAAGTTGTTCCATAAAGACTACTAGAAAAACTATGCAAACAAATGGAAAGTATGAACTTGGAATTATATTCCCTTAAACATGAACTTCAAGACATCAAAACTAGAAAGGAACCCATTCCTACACAAGCCATTACAACAAAAAAGAAAGGTGAGAGTCAAGTTGCACTCAAAAAACTCATGAACAACAAAAGCTTGTGACTATTTTAAGAAGTGGGAAATCAGTTGAGAAACCTAAAAAACTAATTCAGAACCCATCTAAAGATTCAAATGTGGAAGAAAATTCAAATGAACCAAATAATCAAACTGAAAAACACAATAACATTGTCAGAGAAACAACGTTTCAACAAATAACCCCACAACCTTTACTATTTCTTCAATGCATGAGGGGGACAACAAAGCCTGAATTGACTGAAACATTGAGGGAAATCTTCTCACAAGTCAAGTTGAACATTCCCCCTCTCAATGAAATCCAAACGATACATTCCTACTCAAAGTACCATAAGGACTTGTACACTTTTAAAAGAAAATTTTCAGATAAAAACCAAGTCCTTTTGGATGCTAATGTCAGTACCACCATTCAAGGGACCATTCCTCCAAAGTTGAAAGACTTGGGTTTCCCTTACATCAATGTTAAACTAGAAGAGAGAAAAGTTTTCAAGGCCTTGTTTGACCTAGGTTATAGTGTCAATCTCATCCCTTATGATGTTTACTTTCAGTTAGGCCTAGAATATCTGCAACCCACATTTTTCACACTTCAACTTGTTGATCGTAGCATTATCATTCCAAAGGGAATTTAAAATACATTCTGTAGATGTTGAAAACTTAATCTCCCCTGCTGACTTCATTGTCCTTGACAACCATCCAAACTTAGGAAATACAGAACAAACCTCAATCATCTTTGGTAGTCATTTCTATGAAACAATAAACACTGTTATCAGAGTTAGAAATGGGAACATGACCATCACCTTTTGAAACATGAGTCTAGACTTAAACATCTATAATGAAAGATCCCAAATAAAGGATGAAGAGGATATTCAGGATGTAAACGTGATAGGAAGCATTGATAATGAATCTACAGAACATAAAGAAATATTTTATGGATGTTTAAGTCAGGATGAGATTGATTCCCTTTGTTCACATGAAATAAGTTTATCTCTTTGGCTTTAATAATTTTAAAATTGATCTTATGATGAATTATTAGGTCCACCAATCAGTGAAACCTTTCAAGAAACCCCTTTCATAGAGACCAATCAAAATTAATTCCCTAAATCTGATCAAACCAATCTTGTAGATGAAACTTATACACATGGGGATTCAATTATATATAAAACCCTAGGAAAAAAATTGATATTTATCCAATGTCCCAATATTCTACTGAAATTCTAAACCAACCTGATCTTGAATTGAAGTAACTTCCCGCTGCACTCAAGTATGCCTTTCTAGGGGAAAATCAAACACATCTGATTGTAATTTCTTATTCTCTTGAATCCAATAATGAGAGGATGCTACTAAATGTCCATAGGAAACATAAGAAAGCCGTTGGTTGGACCCTGTCTGATATTCTAAGGATTATCCCACTATTCGGGACTCATAGGATTGTTCTAGAATTTGATTCAAAGTTCTGTCGTCAACCTCTACAGCGACTCAATCCTAATCTCATGGAAGTAGGGAGAAAAGAACTTCTAAAATTGTTAAAATCCAGTGTCATATATCCCATATCTGAGAGTGAGTGGGTCATCCCAATCCAAGTGGTTCCAAAAAAGGCTGGAATCATAGTGATAACCAATAAGGATGGAGATATTCTTCCAGTTAGGGTGAATAGTGGATAGAGAGTCTACATCGACTATAGGAAGCTAAACTCATTTAACAAGAAGGACCATTTCCCCTTACTATTCATTGACCACGTCCTTGAGAGAGTGGCGGGTCATGCCTTCTACTATTTCTTAGATGGGTACTCGAGGTACAATCAGATTGAGGTGTCCCTAGAGGATCAAAGGAAGACTACATTCACCTATCCATTTGGCACCTTTTCTTTCAAATGCATGCCCTTCGGGTTATGCAATGCCCCTCAAACCTTCCAATAGTGTATGATGGGAATCTTCTCAAACATGGTAGGGGATTTTATTGAGGTCTTCATGGATTAATTCTCTGTCTTTGTAGATACATTTGAGGTATGTCTTAGGAATCGGGAGCGAGTTTTGTTCATATGTGAAGAAACAAATCCGGTCTTTAAACTGGGAAAATGCCATTTCATGGTTAAACAGGGGTTAGTCCTTGGCCATATAGTCTTGGGTAAGGGGGACTAAAGTTGATAAGGCAAAGATTGAAATCATTATCCACCTTCCATCACCTATAACTATTTAGTATGTGAGGTCTTTCTTAGGACATGTTGGTTTCTATAGAAGATTTATCAAGGAATTTAGTTCAATCTCCTATCCCCTTTGAACTCTCCTAGTAAAGGTTGCTCCATTTGTTTGGACAAAAAGCTATGAGGGTTTATTATAAACCCTCAAATCCTCTCTTATCTCTCCTCCCATTATGAAATCTCAAAATTGTAGCCTCCCTTTCGAACTTATGTGTGATTCCAGTGACTTTGTTGTAGGATCTGTGTTAGGACAACATTGTGATAAAACTCCTTATGTCATTTCTTATGCAAGAAAATCCTTAAATGATTCCAAAATAAACTACACCACCACTGAGAAATAGTTACTTGTTTTTTTCTTTGCCTTACAGAAGTTTAGGTCCGACCTCTTATGATTCCACAACACTGTGTTCACTGACCATTCTCCAATAAAATACCTCTTCCAAAAACATGATGCCAAGGCTAGATTGTTTTGGTGGGTCCTTCTTCTTCAAGATTTTGATTTAACCATTAAGGATAAAAATGGGTGTTGAAAATGTTGTAGTTGATCACCTCTATAGGATGGAATTAAAAGACAACTCAAATCACCTTTCTGTGTATAATTCATTTCCTGATGAGAACCTCTATTCAGGGATTGATTTCCCATGGTATACTGACATAGCCAACTTCTTAGTTACAGAACTTATTCAAAAATTCTTAGGGACTCAAGCTCAAAGGAAATTCCCTTCAGATGTGAGGAACTATGAGTTTGATGATCCATACCTCTATATGTTCTTCCCTGAACAAGTCATTATGATATGAGACCCAGAATCTGAACAAGAGTTCATCCTTAAATTCTGTCATAGTGAGGCATGTGGGGGTCACTTTTCCTCTAAGAAAACATATTCTAAGATTATTCAGTGTGGTGCCTTCTGGCCCACCCAACCAAGGTAATCTTACACATTTTTTCAAATCTGTCCTAAGTGTCAATAAGTAGAGTCCGCCACAAAAAACGAATCAAATTCCACTCACTCCCATCTTAGTGGTTGAAATCATTGACTGTTGCAGAATTGATTTCATGGGAACCCTCCGAAACTCTAGGGTATATCTTTACATTCTCTTAGCTATTGATTATGTCTCAAAATGGGTTGAGGCCATTCCCACAAAATCCAATGATCATCAAACTGTGATTAGATTCCTACAAGAAAACATCTTCTCTAGATTTGGAATTCTTTGGGCTATCATTAGTGATCATGGAACTCATTTTTGCAATCGTTCATTCTCATCACTCATGGCCAAGTATGGAATTTCTCACAAAGTGGCCACCTCTTACCACCCAAAAAAAATGGTCAAGTTAAGATAGCCAATCGAGAAGTTAAACAAATTCTTGAGACAACTGTTAATCCATCTAGGAAAGGTTGGTCAAACAAACTCTTAGATTCTCTTTGGGCCTATTGAAATTCATTTAAAACCATTTTAGGAATGTCCCCATATAAATTGGTTTATGGTAAAGCATTAAATTTTCCAGTGGAGATTGAACATAAGGCCTTTGGGGAAATTAAGAAAATGAATTATGACCTCTCATTGGCTAAAGAAAAAAATGAAATTAGATCTGAATGAACATGAAGAACTTAGGATGGAGGCTTATAAAAATTCAAGGACAAATAAATCTAGAGTTCAAGATTACTAATCCCAAAATCTTAAAACCAAACACATTGTACTTTTTAAACATGTTCTTTTGTATAGATCTAAACTTCATTTACACTGGGGAAAGTTGAGGTCCAGATATTCAGGTCCATACATAGTGCATAAGGTGTACCCCCATGAGGTTGTTGAAATTCAAGATCCCACCAATTGTCAAATATTTAAAGTTAATGTTCATAGAGCCAAACCATTCATAGAACCATTCAAAAAACATGAAGTTGATGAACAATTGTGTGAACCAAACTTAGTTGAAGAAAATAATTAATCAATTAGGGTTCCAAGTCGAGCTAATGACGTTAAAAAAAAGCACTACATGGGAGGAAACCCATGGTTTTCAAGTCTCCAACCATTTTTTGTTTTAATAAACTGTATATTTCAATTAGGATTAGTGGATCATTTTGATATAATTTTATTCTACCTCAGACTGTTGACATGTTCTTCTCTTATGAGTATAGATGGGTATAAAAGGAAGGCACCGTATGCATCTGTGTCATGGGGTTTGATCCCTGAGTACTACCTTACCCAAAAATTAAAAATAAGACAATGTATCATCAGTTTGATTTAAAAAAACAAAAACAAAATAAAAATAAAAACCATAAAAATGATGAGACATGGTATTATATAAATTTTTGTGTTGTTGTTTTTGTCAAGTTTGTTCTTGTTTTTATGGTTCAGAGACTATTTTGGGTGATACATATTCAATAAAGGATGTGCCTACATCTCCCATAAGAATAAAGAGTGATTTGGTAGCACCATAATCCTCATTATGAAGCCACCAGGTGAACGTTTTCCATTCCCTTTCCAACTCATTCCCCCCCTCTCTTTCTCTTCTCTTTTCTTTTTAGGAAACTGGGGATAGTTTCATTCAATGTTGGGGGGTGTAGAAACAAAATAGTTGTTAAAAAACAATGAGAAAAATAAAGAAGTAAAATTCCTTTTTCATTAATATAACAACATCTTTTCTCACATTAAAACTACATAGCAGATAATTTTTATTTCCTTGACTCTTAATTTAATTCAGGATTAAATTTACCAGCACTGATTTTAGAAGTTTGGTTTTCCAATGAGAATTTTCATCATTTTTACTTTCATCTATTAAAACAAAATTTCACAATTCACATCCTCTAGACTGTGGGGTACTAATTTGAATTCTTGGGGTCCTATAAAAAATAGCATAGGTTGGTTTGATTTTTATGAATACTATGAGTGTTAAAAAAAATGAGTGATGAGAAATGGACTGATAAAATGAGAGGCTTTCGGCACTTGGTGAATGTGACTCTAGAGTTGTCTAGCCCTTATTTTTTTACTCTATCTCTATTTACGGTAATATGACTTTGTTTTTGATCAAGTTAATTTGAGATAATTCTCAAGTATGTGGGCTTCACTTGGTTCCCTAAGGCCTTTGAGCCTGGGAGTTATCGGCAAAGTCTTGATACATGGGTTAATTTGATTAAATGCAATCCCAATTGTTATAGAAACATTGCAAAAAGATCAAAAAACAATGAATAATCATATTAGAATTAAATGTGATTCTACCTAGAGCTTCCAAGATTTTCCCCTTGAATAAAAATGAACCCCCATATATATTGTGATTCACAACATATCATTTCACCTAATTGAGTTGTCTAAAGTATGATGATGGATTTGATCAAAGGAATGAGATTGGGATTGGAAACTGTTTTTAAATTTATCTTGTTTTAAATTATTTTGATAGGTTATAAAGATATATTTGTGTGTATTTTACATTGTGAGCACTGTTTTTTATAATGTGTTGTAAAAAAAGAATTCAACTTAGTATTTGAATTATTTTCTCAAGACTAGAAAATCTCAATTTGGGGGTGTGATTATCTAATAAAAACACATATTTTAATTACATTGTAATGGTATTAAATGTTAATTTTTTATCTTATCAGCATGAGTTAGTGGATTTTAATTTTGAATATTCATTCTCATCATTTGTGCACTACATGCCTAATGTACACAAATTTAGGCCCAATGATTCTTCTGATTTTAAGGAATCTAATTATCCATATATTAATTTTATATTTTGGGAAATGTATTTGCACATCAATAGTAAAATTTTTCATTTCAGGATCAATAGATGATTCATAAAGGATGATGGGGATATTTAGCGATGAAAGGAAACAATTTTGGAGAAGGTAGATTGGACACAAGCCCACTGATGAGAATGTGGGACCTACTATTTACATCCAATGAACCTCATATTTCGTGGTATGATAGAGGAAATATAGAGGAACAAATAATTCTTCAGGATATAGTGTTAATTCGGCTTCCATAGTGGTTATTAAGGCAGCCCAAATAGAATATCAAAATATGGGCCAGAATCTACGGCCCAGAATGTTAACCCACTAAACCATCTATAACTCCCGATTCACAACTCTAAATAGGACAAACTTTTACAGAAGTCTATAAGAAATATAGGGAAAAAGGATATTATATGGCATACCAAGATTTGGTGATATGATTTCCCATACAATATGATCTTTTTTGGTGAGATAAGGAGGATAAAATGTCAAGGAGGGAATCAACTTCTCCATTACTTTCCACCACCCCAAGGCCGAAATTAATTTAATAATTGGGAATACATTGATTGAGGCTTGGCCTAAGGCTTCCCAATTTCCTATTAAAGGCAATGATGGTGAAGGTGAATATATATCTTGTTTTTTTGATGTAATATTATTATGCCAAAGTTCCTTTGTAATGTTTTCAATTTCCATGTAAGTTTCGTTTTTTGTATTTATATGTTATTAATAAATATATTTCTCTTATATTATTACTATTTATTTCAGTAAAACTCTATAATCACATAGCATAGTGATATCTCTGTGTTGTGGTGAATTAGTTCACACATAGTTGTTAATTTCATTCACACACACGGAGGAGTGCTTGTTATTTCTGCAGTTTTAATTTCTCCAATCCAATTCTTGTAACTCATCTGCTTCCCACCATTGATAGTATACCATCAATGGAGGGATAACCCTTTAATGGGTTTATCTTAGGAAGTGGAAAAGGCTGGATTTAATGTTATTTTATGAAATAATTTTTGTTAATTGGATAACTAATTTAAGAATTCCATTTTTCAGTTATTTCCACTCCTTATCTTAATTGTGTTTGAGGAAGCTAAATCCAAGTACTAAAATGACCATATACCTTAGAGAGATCATGAATTTGGTTCTATAAGTGTGTAGGAGATTATTAATTGAGTTTAGTTAGAATAAAACTAGAAAATGATGAAAGTAGTGTTATTTTGAAGAATGGATTCATCAAGAATTAATAAAACCAAAATTGCCTAAAGAAGTAAAATTCATTCAATCCACCTCAGGCATAATATTAAGATCAACCCATTTTCATTTAATTAAATTCACTTAGGGTTCTTATTGTTCCTTAAAACCATAAAAAATCAAAACCAAGTTGGCCAATTCATATCCAAAAATCCATCTCATAGGTTTTGTATCTTATGTATCTTTTTAGGTCTCGGTGGATTCGACAACCCAAGCTAGACTTCAAGGACTGTTCAACCTTCATCTCTTGGGTAAATTTGAGTGTGAATCAGGTCTATAATTAGAAAGTGAAATTTGGAACTATTAAAACATGAATTGTTAGAGAATGAAGGGTATAAGTGGAAATATTGTGGGCTATGTTTGTGTGTCTAATATGTGTTTCATGGTTACAACATGGTTTGGAAACACATAAAGGTTAACTGTGCTTCATTCACAGTTTTAATTTATTTTTTATTTTATAAAAAAATACCTCCCCCATTTAAAAAACATAAACACCACTCACTCTCCTCCTCATCCTCATTGTGTTCCACCCCCAGCTAAGCACCCCCCAACCAATTCACGTGCCTCCCTACTCTAGACTTATATTCCTTTTGTGATTTTTTATAGTTACTCTATGATTTATGGACGGAACTCCACTTTAGGGTCCCATTTCCCCATATTTATCATTTTCCTCTTGGTTTCTTTCTTCCCCTTTATTTTCATGCTATAAGTTGAACTATAGGATGTGAAGTTGACTAAATTTTAGTGTTTTTATTTCTCTTAGGATGTTTGATCCCTTATTCATGTTTTATTCACCTCATATTTGATGATTCATATTATTTTCCTTGGATTTGAGGTATGTTTTCCCATGACCTAAATTTTTATTCCTGAATTATTGATTTCTTAGGTTTTAAATTTTGATTTTAATTCCAAAATTATAGTATTGTGTGAGTTTGTTTAAATACTTTGTTTAAAATCTTGTTTCATCTTAGTTTTTATAGAAATCAATGGGTTTCCCAATTTTTTAATGGTTGGATCAAATCTGATTTTAATTAATTGTGCATGGAAAGTGTTTGAAAATTTATCAAATGATTATTAAAATAGTTTTTTCAAATTTATAAAGATATATAATAATTTAAAATTAATTTCTAAAAGTTTTTAATCATAATTTTATGTGATAATTGAAATTCCTCATTTTTATAATAGGTTTCAAGAATTACTTGAATTAAAGTGGGAGGTTTCCAAATGTTTTTCCACAATGGGTCATGAAATAAATCCAAGGGTGTTGTTTTAGACCCTAAAGGGTTTTTCATGAATGTGTATTTATTCTTGAAATAAATTTAGAATTGTTTCAATAAGGATGATGTGTATATAAATGGATTTCAATGTATTTTGAAATTTTCAGTTTTACATAATGTTTAAGGTAGTAAAAGAAAAAATTTATTTGAATAAGAAATTCAAAATTAGAGCTCTTTTTTCCTTTTTAATTTTTTTGGGAAGTGGTCCTATATAATTTGGTGAAGGTTATAGAAACTTTTTGTTAAAAATATTAGAATTTTAGAAGTTTTCATGAGAGAGCAACATGAGTTCTCCACCAAGAATTCTATTTGATTACTAGACATTGGAGCATCAAATATAATTCATATGACTAAGGTGCAATGAACTGAGGTACACCGGATATAGGAATATCGTACAAAGACAAGGACACATCAGAAATAGACATACAAGGGAGAGAGATACCAGGTAGAGAATTTTTGGAAAAAAATTAATGGGGAGATATTAATTTTTTTGATATTATTATGTCTTTAAAGAATCATAAAACACTATAACTGGTGGGAAATAGTATAATTTTCCATTGGGGTAGAAGGATATGGATGATAGTTGGATCATTTGTATTCACTGCATCATATGGGTAATATCCATAGATTAGTGGGAGTCAAGATAATAAGGATTAGTTACCCATATTGGGACTAAACTTTGTAAAATCTTTTGTTCCATTAATTATTTTTTCTTTCACATGAGAGAGGTTGAGTAATAGAGTTGGTAGAATAAAAAATATAACAAGTTAGAGAGCTTAACCTTAGGAAGAATGAAATTATAAATTATCACCACTGATTCAACCCTCCCCCCCCCCCCCACCACCACATCACCCATATCAGTGGTGTATAAAATATCAACATCCATGGCCATATTTACTAGGTCCTTAATCAATGGGTCTCCTTAAATTCTGACCATCCAAAGAACTCCAGGGTCTTTCTTTCTCAATGCATCAGTTACTTTTTCAGTGTTTCTTTGGTGATAATGAATATAAAAAACATAGTCCTTAATAATATCTAACCATATCCTTTTTCTCATTTTTATTTCCTTTTGTGTGAATATATACTTCAAACTCGAGTTGTTGGTGTATATGTCACACTTCTCCCCATAAATATAGTGTCTCTATATCTTTAATAAAAATATAACCGCATCTAAATTCAAATCATGGGTAGGATAATTCTATAAAAATAGATTTAAATAACATGATACATAGTAAAAAAAACTTTTTCATTTATCATGAACATTCATGTCCCTTCAAGAAAGAAACAAAATAAATAAAAAATACTTACCCATTAGAGGGTAAAGGTTACACAAGTGCAATAAACAACCTATTCTTTAGTAATAGGAAACTTTTTTTACACTCTTTTGTCAAGATAAACTTAAGTCCCTTTGAGTTAACTTGATTATTGGATTAGAAAGAAGCCAAAAAATCATAGACTTTATATATTATCTTTTAAGACCAAGGAAAATATGAATATCAATTACTATAGGTCAATGAAAATACACTTATTCCTTTTTCATTAATAGATTAACTAATATTCATTCATTGGTCACAATTTCCCCAAGAATGTGACTTTTTATAACCAGAACACATATTTGATGAATTTACCAAAAATACTATTTTTCCCCATGGATTGTAATATGACCCTTAGATGACATCATTCCCTATAAAACTTTTATAATATATAATAATACCATCAATAAAGACCATCTAAAATTTATCAAGGTAGTCCATATAGAATCTATTCATAAAATACATAATTATCAAAGGATAATTAGTCAATTCAAAGGGAATAAAAACAAGCTCTCTGTGTGCATATCTTATTCTAAAGAAAGCCTTTGGATAAACTTCTTTCTTCACCATCAGCTGATGATAGCATTATTAGAGGTCAATCTTGGGGAATAATTGAACCCCATGTAGCTAGTTGAGCAAATCATCAAACCCTGGAAGAGGTTATTTGTGTTTCACTATGATCCTAATAAGTTTGATATAATAAATTCAGAACCACATTGATCAATCCTACTTCTTCACAAGGAGAATAGGTTCTCCCTAATAAGATACACTTGGTCAAATGAATCCCCTCTCTAAAATATCTTGAGGTTTCTTCTTCAATTACTTTAAATTCACATGTGTTATTCCATATATGGTATTTTATATTTTTTGGGATCTATGTATTATTTCAATTATAAACTCTACCTCTATTTCTAGAGGAGGTCCAGGTAATTATTCATAAAATACAGCAATGTATTCTTGAATAATTGATATATCTTACATCCTTATATTTTTTATTTCTTTCAATTATTAACCAATCATACCCATAAATAATCTGATAGGAGGAGTATGTTGAAAATATTTTGTATAGTACATATCTCCTTTGATGATAATTACATTTTTTCTATTCATGACAATCGAAATTTCCATGCTTCTATAGTTGATATTGGCATTATACTGTGATATCTAGTATATCCCTGGTATTATGTTAAAATTAAACCATTATAATGACCACCATATTTTTGGAGAGAATAAAATCACCAAATTTAATATATTAATACCTATATATTCTTTATTATATAATAGTTACTAAAAATGTTTTAACGAACATATCTTTCACTATTACTTCAGTGTTTTATTTGATGTTCTTTGAAAACTTAAAAAAAAGAATGCATAGAATCATAATCAAATAATTTACTTTCTATATTTTAGTTTAATATGATTTTACCTACCACTACAACATTTAAAGGCTCGGTTTTATCCATAATGAATCAAAAATCATAACCTTTCTCCATTTTCCTCTGCTGGGGTTGATGAAAATTTCCATCCATTATCCTTTGATTTGGACATCGATTAGCAAAATCACATTACTCTCACAATTGATGCATTTCACACCTAGTTATGATTTCACCATCTTTCCATTATCACTAGACTTATTATATTAAATATTTACATCTCCAACATAGTTTTGATCTCTATGAAAATCTATTCAAAACATGTAACACTTCACACATCCTTGTATAAAATTCACTAAATGTTTCCTCAAACACATGTTTCACTTGGTTAGTTGTTGTTTCTTCCATTACCATACATGGATGAAATTCTTTTTGAAATTTGGATCCATCCTCCTCTTATTATAATTCACTCCAAGAAACCATTATACATATCCAAATTCCATTTATTCTTTTAGAACATACCACATTATATCCTCATAACTTCTAAAGTATTTTATTATAAGATATTTCCATAGATGATCTCTTACCCCAACAAATAATTGATTTATCTTACCATAATAATTAATAAAAAAACCTAAGGAGTATCGTGAGTGACTTATAAAGTTCATCTCATAACTCCTCACTAATTTATTTTTCCTTTGTATCAGTTTAGGGAATTATTTTACATTCTTGATTGAAGGTTATGATGAAATTACTTGTTGAAAAATAATTTTTCTATAAACTTTCCCACTTTATAAATTCCAAAACATTATTCATAATAATGTTCATGACCATTTTCTACCACTGATCAGTTTATCCATCAAATCTATATTATTTCAAAGTATATTTTTCCTGCTTAGAACATTTGATCATAGAAAATATTATTTCAATAGATCTGTTCTATTGTTATGTGATTAATCTATCTAAGGTTTCACTAAAAATAAGTGGTTGTTGATGCATGAAGGATTAAAATATTATGTTTTCCTTCCACATCCAAGTTGGATTCTCTATATGGTTTAGTTTTTCAATCTTGTCCAGAGTTAAATTATTCATTATATTCTCAATTTTCTTAACTCTAGATTCTATAATATTAGGAAGAATATAATTTCACTATCCATTAAATCTATTATTTTTAGGAGTCCTAATATTTCCTACCATTTTTTAAGAAAAAGAAGACCCGAGCGACAAATTTTTTTACTATTGAAAATATTATATTAATTATTATAAAGGAATGTTTAATCTTAAAATTTTCCAATAACACACTTTTAGGATGTTATACATTAATATTTAATAAAAATTACATTATTTATATATCCTTCCCAATGGTCATTAAAAATAAAGTGATTAACCAAAGAATATCGCTCAAGAGTACCAAACCTTTTGTATAGCAAGATGACTTTTCTGTGCACCAAGTACTATTCAACTTTATACCCAATGAGCCCTTTTAGAGTTATTATGCACAGGTATATATGTTTCAAAGTCACATATACTTATAATATTCAGACATGTATTTTATTTCTCAGAAACCACTATCTTTATACTTTAATAAATTTTAGTAGGATTCCTTATATTTAGACTTATCCCTATGGATATTAATAATTTTTCCAATCTAAATTTCCAAAAATACCCAAACCTTAAATTTTATGCCAACTATAGAGACCCACATTTCTAATACATGATTTGTAACACAAATTTGCTGATAAAATATTACATTAATAACTTTGACGTAACTTTTATAAATATTAAAATTTTAAATTTTAAATAAAAAAAAACCTTATTTATTGACAAATAACAGTTTTATGACATAATAAACTTTTTATCCTTATAATAATTACCTAGGACATTATAAAATTATATTATCATTTAATTTAAAAAACATAGTTTTTTATAGGTCTGTTTCATAAAATAAATTTTATTTAGAATCTAAACTGAAATTATATATATTTTAAAAATATAATTATGTTTTCATAGTATCAAAAAAATATTTATCATATTCATATTATATTTAGGTGTATTTTTATAATAAAATAGTAATAGAAATTTTATTGAAGAAACCAATAATTAATTTCAAAAAAGAAAACTGCACCTTTATAATACTAAGTCTTAGATATATAAACCCTTATTACAATGACATACATACTAATTTTAAGGTTTGTGGTGGTGGTAATTTCATGGGGTGGCTCAAATGATGTTAATATAGTGGTCAAATCTACTAACTTTAACTTCTCTTATATTCGATTTCGCTTGAGCCTTACTTGTTAAAGCCCTACTTGGTCTTGGTTAAGGGTAAACCCCAATAATTCTACCTTAATCAAAGGTTATAATAAATGGGATTCAAAATGCATGATCCTAATGGTTGGGGACATCATTTCTATATTTTTTATGACTTATATCATGTCATTTTCCACTATATACACTAATTCGAATGGTAATATTATTATCAACAGTCGGGTAATAGGTAGATCCTAACGGTTAATTTTTCATTTATATCATATTTACTCCACCATTATATTAACTATATATTCACAAATTCATTTACAAATTATATACACATCTCTTGATAATGTCTATCATATTTTTTACTCTGTTTTTTTCTTTTATAACAAGTGGAATCCTCATTGGATAATTTGGGCATATAAAGCTTCCATTAGTGTGTCCATTTTTCTTTTTCATTTATCTCCCTATGTTATTTTAATATATAATAATAAATATTAATTTTTTATATATAATTAAATGTAAAATTCCTTCTGTTTTATGATATTGTAAAACATAACAAAATAGTCAATGTGAAACATGAGTTCTTTTATTAATAAAAAAATTAGTCCTTACAGAACTACCCTTTGTCCTTTCAATATTAGAGTGGATCTAGTCCATATAATCAAGAAAATATAGTAATAGTATATCATCCCTCACTAATATTCTTAGATCTCTATGAATAACAGTGATAATATGTGAGGTATGTCAAAACAATATCAACAATAAACAACACATCACAATATCACAACTTCATTTTATCTCTATACATATAATAATGTGATTCCCTTTAAAACCCAATAAATCAAAGTGAGATAAACAAATGGAGGATTCCATTGGGGTATAGATTATTTGAGAAAATGTACCAAAGGGGCCAATAATTCTTATATATTTAAAATATAAGTAAATTTTCAAAAATCCCTTTTGAAACCATTTCCAAATAAACGACATTAAAAAACTACCTTTAAAGTGACAAATGAGACTAAGAGTTTTATTTTAGAATGTCTTTCTTGTAAATCCATTTTAAGAGACACTTTGAAAATCAATGTAAAATTTAAAAACTCAAGATTAAGTGAAGGCATCTTATGAGATCCTTTGTATATCTACCTACACACACACACAGATATATATATATATATATATGAATATGTATGTGTGTTTTTACATCTCCACAAGCACATATAAATGTGTATTCATTGGATATACCAAGAAACCCAAGAATATGGAACATTTTGATCCACTCATAAAAATAAAAAGATTTAAAAACAAAAAAACACAAAATTTAATAATAAAATGTAAAACCAATTCAGGTAATACAACAATCCCTTATCACAATCATATAAAATAATCAAAGTCCAAGACATTAATTAAACACACCAAATCTTTATTAAAACTCCTTTAAAAATTTTATAAAGTATATGGAATATTCCTATTACATTAAAACCTAATTAAAATGAAAATATTTTTCAAAATATACATTATAAACCCATTATAAACCATCAAACAACCTTGATTTTAGTGGAAAACATTTTAAAAATATCAAGTATCCATGGAGTGAAATAAAAAGGAAAGGCATGGGACCACCTACCTTAAATGGAGTGTGGATGTGATGAAACTCTTGATTATGGGATGAAAAGAACCTGAATAACCCCTCCTCTTCCCCTAGAAACAAAATCATCATATTTTATGTCTAAATCCCTCCATAGGTTTTGAAAATCATGTTACCAAGAGAAATAGGGAATGAAAGGAAGAATTGAGTCCATACCCTGAAGATGAACCCAAAAACCAAATAAATAAAACTGAGGGGGAATGGAGGAAGTTCTCTATAGAATCCCTCATGTTCCATGAACAACAAAGAAGTTGAAATACCTGATGGGGTCTTAAAATTTAAAGGTAAAAAGAGGAATTTTATACTTTTAAATAAATATAGTCTATTCACATCATTTGGTAATACGGTTTACTGAATTGTGCCCCAACCATGTTCCCCTCACTGGAATCACCTAAATACACAAACAGTTTTGTCTCTTTGTTATACATTATATTCCTCAATATTGAAACCTAGTTCTATAAAAAAAAATTTCCTCTACACTATTTCACTCATGGTTAGTACTTATCATGCTCTAAATGCACACATGTGCTGCAACTTCAAAAATTTAAAATTTTCACACAATTCGGATCCATACCGCATTTACATGACCAAATATAAATTAATTAAAAAACAAAAAGAAAAAAGTGTGTTGAGGTGTTATAAATCTCCCCACCATAATACTTTTTCTTTTTGAAAGTCATTGAGTTCCAAAAAAAAGAATAACAATCGAATGACTATAGTCTAAGGAGAAAGGTACATATAACCGAAAAATTCAAAATTAATTAGAATTATCTAAATCCGACTAAATATATCACAAATAAGTTTATATCCACATAGAAAACTCACACCTTACCTTTTCAATGATAAAAACATATGATATAGATCTATAGTAGTTCCCCCCACTATTTAAGGACTTCACTAACATGGAGGATCCACATACAAGAATAAGGGAGCACTACTTGAAGTATTGTATAATAAGACTCAAGAAACCATAACAAAAGAAAGGTACATAAATAAATTTACAAATGAACATTTAGTCACCAAGTAGGAACAAAGCACTAAACATCCCAAATTATATGTTGGAGATCAAAACTAACAGCAAGAAATGAGGAACACTTACAAACAAAAAAGGGGACCGCCAACAATATTATAATATTAAAACTGATTTATACTATAAAAACTAGACCCTATAGGCACCCTAGTATCCTTATAGACATGTGGTTTCCTCTCCATGGGTCCTGTCCACATGCTCTAATTGGTCATCATACTAATGAATATCCCCATAGGCTAACACATGTTCTTTCAGTGTGTTTTTCCCTCACTCGCACACACCCTGGGGAACTTCCCAAGAGTTCATCAATTATGATCACCACTCCATACCAAATATATTTAACTATGAAAATGAAATCATATTGGATCTTGAAAATAAAGGTCCACCTTGTTAAAATGGATATTAATAGTTAACCTTTTCATCCTTTAACATTATGGTATGTTACATCCACCCCCCACCCCCCCACACACACACACAATAGATCACAAAATCCTCATTGTGGACCCCACATATCTATCCTAGTAGTGTTACCACACTTACACTTAGGTTTCTCATCTGACAACAATGTATCAATTATTCCTTGAAAACACCTTAGTTACCCTATAGAAATGGAAAGTCACCTCTTTAGGGCCCACCCACATGCTCTAATGGTTCATTAGAATAATGATTGCCCCCACGTGATAAAACAAGTTTTCCCATGTGTTTTTCCCTCACTCACACACACCCAAGGAAACTTCCAAGGAGGTCACCCAACTGGATCACTACTCCAAGACAGACTTCTTTAACTATGGAGTTTTAATAAATTTGAATACTTGAAATAAAGGTGTTCGTTATTGACATGATTAGTACCATTTATCCCTATAACCCTTTAATATTCTAAGTGATTATCGATTAGCTGACAAAATTATCTTGTTTCTTACTAATTTTTAAGACTCACTTTGTAGATGAACTAGAAAAACTATACATTAATGAGATCAAACACTTATATGGAGTTACCAAGACCATTATATATAATTGATATGCATGTATCATGTCATAGTTTTGGCATGGCTTGAAGATGTCCTTAGGGACTCAGCTATGTTGGATTATAGACTATCATCCTCATAATGAGAAAATGTTAGAGAAAACAAATCACATACTAGAGGATATGCTCTGAAATTATGTTAAACACTTAAGTGGATCTTGGGATTAGCACCTAGACTTGGTGGGGTTAGCATGCAATAATAGTGACTAGTCTTCTATATATATGAAATCATGTAAGGATATATATTGATGGTTATGACACTCATAGCTTTGTTGGAGTGATTTGGGTGGCATAGTATTTATTGGGCCATGTATAGTGTAGGAGAAATTAGATAGGATATAGTTGATCATGAATTGGTTTTTGAATTTTGAAAGAAGGCAGTGATCATATGCAGACCGAAGGAGATAACCATTAGAGTTTTCTATCAGAAACCAGGTTTTCTTACGAATTTTACCCCATTTGGGCATCATAATTTATGGTAGAAATAGAATAGACATTGTAGTTTGTTGGACCCTTCCTGGTCACTAAATGAGTTTGGATGGCGGTGCATTGTCTAGGCCTTCCTCTATGTTATCAAGTCATGTCTATTGTATTTCATGTTTCTCATCTTCAAAAGTACATACCCAATCATGTGTATGTTATAGATTTTGAAATAATAGATTTACATCAAGATCCATCTTATGATGAGATTCCAATAAAGATTATAGACCATAATGAGAAATTAATTCAAGGGAATATAATACCACTTATCTAGATCTTGTGGTAATAGGGATGGATCTAGGACGATATATGAGAGCTGAAGTATGATGTTTGATCCTAGTGGCATGATTTTTTGGGAAAAACTTTTATAGATACATATCAGGGAAGTGAATTAATTATAGGGTATAGTTGTAAAATTATTGGTTTTTGATGTTCTAAAACCCCCATTGGTATTTATTTATAGGTCTCTTGTGAAAATTTTAAAAAACAATTTTATTTTAACCCTTATTTGTGGAAAATATCCTAAGTAGAGGTAAAAGGTCATCTACCCTTACACAAGATGGGGTTTGGGAGTTTTATAAATGTAAATATGAAATAATAAAAGTTAAATATTGGTAAACAGTTCATTTTTTAGAGTTAGGATAGAGTCTTTATATACTTCATAAAAGAAATCCTAGTTTTTTATGGGTTTTTTAAGGGTATTCCAGTCACTGCATAAGGGTAGCCCTATATTTTTAAAGGTTACATAAGGGTAACATGTGCACTTCCTAAGGGTGCCCCATTATTTCCAAAGGTTATGTAAGGATAAAATATGAATTATGTTAGGTTAAACCCTTGTTTATAAAGGTTACATAAGGGTAACCTATGCACTATGTAAGGGAAGCCACTTGTTTCTAAAGGTTTAATATAGGTAATTTTTTGATCATGTAAGTGTAAGAATGCATTCCATTATGTTGTGTAAGGGTAAGATACCTATAAATTGGTAAAACCCCTTACCCTTATGTGATAGATATATTCAATTTAATTTTAAAACCGTGTTTCACTTACACTGGAACCATTTTGGTAAAAGTATTTTTAATAACCCTATTTATGTTTCTCATTCCAAAGCATGCTCATGTAACCTATTTTAATGACTTTAAAGGCCAAAAATCTTGTGAATTAATTCATTGAATCGTTTAATACTCATGGATCATATTATGGAAAAAATTAATCTCTCCACAATTAAAAAATGGTTATGTTCCAAATTAAATGAAGAATTTAATTTGTAATTTTAATGTTGTGTACTGGTAAGTAATTGGAATTTTTATAAAATAGTTGAACCATTACTGCCTTAATTATTTTGATCTTTTTCAATCCAACAAAAAAACTAATAAATTTCTATAAAAAATATCATTTAAGCCTCCTTCAATCAATATGAACCCTTCTTATGGTTTTTATGATTGGAAAAATCATCTCTTTCCTATTCTTGGGTGTAACAATTGGAAGAGATAAATTCAAGGTAGGGATTTTTATTCTATATTCTTATTATTTCATGTAAAATTTTTGAACTAACATTTATAGAGAAATAGTTAGATTCAATCATAAAAATTCTAGAGAAATTTTTGGATTAAATCATTAATGATAATAACCAATAATTATGGGTGTTTTTAAAAACATTATCATACATATCTTGAATTATTCTAGAGAGATGAAATATTATCACATGAAAAATTATGATTATTCTTTAGGAAATTAACAATTAAACACATGTTATGTATTAAATTGATAATTTAAAAATTATTGAGGGGAGATAAAGTGTTATCACATGGGTTTTTTTTCATTTGGAAATAAAATTGTTTTAATCAGTTCTAGGAACCCTTGGTGAGCGGTTTCATCCAACAAATACACTAAAGATATTTGTGTGATGATTCCTTAGTGAACCTAAGAGTTACTCATCAATGAATTTGAGGTATGAAGTTACTTACCATTTTGGGATCTCACATACACATATTTTCTGGGGTATAATTCTTTTTTTGGCATACCTTGTTGATCGTTCTTGATTTCTTTCTCATGTGTTTGTGTGTGTGGCCCATAAAACCCTTTTTTATTCTTGATACCATGGGTTTTTTAGTAAATTTTTTGTCATGTTTTATGTTGATAAAATTTATGTATGTTACGACTTTATTATCATAATAATATTCTATGTGTTCCTTGATATTATACCAGTATTTCTATGTGTTATAATATGGTATACATTATGTTTTTTTGTTCAATGTATTATACCAAAGATACATATGGACCAGTCATGGATTATTAGACCTTGATGGGGAGCATGTTTAGACACTTAATTTAACATAATGATAATACTGGGATAGATAATGGGGTATAATGGAATTTTGTACCCTATCCTAGGGGCATTGTAGTCGTATGTGGTCAGCCTCATGAGATGATAGTGGGGTATAATGCTCTATGTGACTCACCCAATGTCACAGTAGTGGGAAATGATGGTGTATATTATATGATCTGAGATATTGAAATAGGTTGTGATGGCCTATAGAGGATAACTTGGGGGACACGGTAATGTTTCTCTATTCAGTTTTTTCGAGGCTAGATCCATCATTATTGATGCATCCACAACCATTCAAATATCTCCTCATTTATCCTTCCCACATGGGGCCAAAGCAGGTACGATAGAAGGTTTTGATATCTTGGTTACCAAATGACCACTAGGTACATGCATGCGTGTTGTTATGTTTTTCTATACATTAATTATTATCATTGCATAAACTTATTGTACATGTTCACGTTTTTTAAGGAAACATTAGTGGTGTCTTGCTGGGTTTTATTACTCACGCTCTGTTTGGGAATCTTTATCAGCATGCAAACTTCATTTATTAGTATCTATGAAAGGGAAAGGGGGATGAGGAAGATCGTTGAGTTGAGTAGTATGGTTCTAGGAGTGGTATGGGAGGCATTATAGAGTATTATCATTGATTAATTTATTTAATACCTTATTAAATTATTCTCTGATCTTGCTTCTTGTTTTTGGAGATGTTTTAATTCTTGTATGACTGGTATACTATCTAGATTGTTTCAACATTTTTACTCTGATTATTTAGTTTATTATATTTTTTTACATTACTATGTGTACAAGGATAGATACTAAAGGTATAGCCCCACTAATTAAAATAGACTATAAAGACTATAATTAGTCTTCGTATTACTTTAGAATATTATATGGATAACTTTTAGATGCAGGTGTAGATATGGGGTATGATTTCAAAGCCCGGTTAGCCCAAAATTGATATTTGAAAAATATTAAAAATATTAATATCATGAACTTTTAGTTTCCTAAAAAAGTGTAATTACTCTAAAACAGAGTCTTGGATAATAAATTTGTTTTCTTTGTTTATTTCAGAGTGTGTTATATACCCTAGGCATGAAATCATGTTTCTTGGCATCGATTGTTTCGGTAAGGTGTAGTCATAGAAAATTTAATAAAATAAATTTACTTATTTATTTATTTTATTTTATTGATGTAGCAACCCATTTCCTCTATAAATGTATGGATATGACTCAATCCTTAGGATTATATTTATAACCTAGATATTGAGAGGAGTCATTGGATAGGAATGGTTAAATGATCATTATAAGATGACATCAGATCAAGATCAGATCAAGTATTGTGTTCTAACGGAGTTCATTGATCTAGACAATAATGAAAATGTTGGACCATTATTCATTATAGATCAATCCAAACCCCAGGTAGTATGTCTGGTTTGTGTAATTTCATCCCATTATTTTATCCTAGTTGAAAATGGATTAATTCCATGAACAAAAATTGATTTGGGCATCAATGGTTGATTTTATTTGCAGTTTATTTATTGATTTTTGATTATTTACCTCTTTTTCTTTAATTCATTTATAGTGGATTGAAACCAAAAATAAAAGAGTTTAAGGTTCATTCGTCACATGTTATAGTTTATGGAATTCTCCCCCATCTATTTTCATGTTCATTATGGGAAATTTCTTTTTCTTGTGGTTTAACGAATAATAGGTATTTGGTCATTGTGTGACTCTTATACGGCATAATGAATCAATACAGTGGTTTTGGTTCATGATCATGGGAGAGATAAGTGGTGTGGAGAAATTATATCAAATGAGGTTAACCAAATCTGACCATGGAATACCAATCTTCCCGGTTTGACATGTAGTCTTAACAGGGGGATTGAAGAAGGTGGTTTCTGAGAAGATCAGAACCTAGATCCTGATGATCGGAAATGACAGGGGATGGCTAACCGTAGATCTTTGATTACCTATTAGACTCATGGTGGTGACAACATAGATGGTGACACAAAGAAGAACCCAAGGGTTCTAGAAAATCGTTGGTTACACGATAAGTAATCTGGAGACACACACCATGTGGGGACCTCTGTGCAGTGTAGGGTTTTGGTGGTGAAGAAAAGGATAACATATCATGTGGTCCCTACCACTTGTCATTTGACTCCTACCTGGAGTCTCATCATGTAACCCAAGGTCAACATGTAGTTACATAGCTAGGTACATGTGGTGGTACATGCAGAAACCAGAAGTATACAAACATAGAAAGACTGTATAGACACATAAAGATCATAGGGACAGGGTAACGGAAGATCTACACACACTGTGTATATTTACTTACAGGTTGTTTATATAGGGATTTATATTCCATGTCTGGAAGCACCAAATGTGCATACCATGGGTTGGATGGACACACTTTGTACCCTGAGTACACTCCATGCACCCCCTTTGAGGGTGTTTGGACCCCTTCTATTCTTCAGTATTATTCTAGTGTCGGTTGAGTTTTTTCCCTTGCAATATCCCCTTGAGGGTACAGTGTAGAAATACATCCACATATCTGGATTGTTATTCTATCTGGAGGATGAGTTTCAAATAGAGATGGTGGTGTCCCTCCTTAAGACCAGAGTGTGATCCTCTATCATTTCTTCATATACCCTAGTTGGGGTTCCTATAATCAGTGTGACCTCCATGTGTGGGGTGTTGATCCTCCATCTAGTAGTTTGTTTACGTAGGGTTCGTGGTATTATTGGTATATGATCCCTTATATAGAGGTTCGATAAATAATAGGTTTTTTGTGTCCCCCAATATTCCTGGGTGTGATCCCATATCTAAGTATCTAGTTTTTCTAATACCAGTGAGTTTTTGTGCGTGACCTCAATTGATAATAACCTATTACATGAGTGTATCGGATGATATCATAACTTATATAGTGGGATATCCTTGAATTATTTTTTCCTAGAAGCTTCAAATATAATCCTAGGAATGTTAGTTTGGTTGAGACCATCTGAAATTATTGTGACCTTCCTAAGTATATTTGAGTTTTCATTCTTTACATATCCTTGTTTTGATATGACTATTCTTGATGCTATGTGTCTAGTGTTTCCAGGGTTTCCTATTTGGTATTGTTATACTCACCCATTCATGGGATCTTCCCACAGGTGTTTTGTCTTATATAGATGACAGACCACTTTACTGTGTTGTGGTAGGATATGGATCTCTTGGATCATAGCTTGAGCTTGATAGGATAAGTTGTTTTCCAGGTGGTTACATTTGATAGTAGTCCTCTCCTTTTTAATAGTTTGGGATCTCTATAGTTTTTGTTTGGGTGAGTATTTGACCCCTTTTTACTTTTATTACTTTATTATCATACAATGATTGGGGGATTATAAATATATGAATTCATTGTTCTTAGTTTATTTATATTTCAGCATTGCATGGGATTAGATATGTTTTTGTATGTATAGGTACATTAGTTTAATGCCTCCCATATGTGTGATATGCCTATTCAGTGCTAGTCACAAGTCCCTGGTCTATTGGAGGCAGACTTGGGGTAGTTATGATTTAGGCCCCATTAGGTCAGTTCATGATAGTGTGGATCAGAGCAGTTGATTCTACCTTAGGACTAGAGTCTGTGATATTAGTTTTGGTTTTATGGAAATAGTGTTAACTATTTCAAGTTCAGCCTTCAGTCCAGGGACTCCAATATTGGTGTAGTGGATAACATATCCATCCACCAGGACTCTGATCACCACCAATATAACAAGATACATATAGGCATTGATTGTAGAGAAAATGTTGGCACATACATCAAATAGGAATGGGTTGTGGTTTCCATGTCCTTATTGAGTCAACTCCCTAGATATAGTCTTTGATCGTACAACTTTTTTATTTCAGGATGCCTCCACAAAGGTATCCATCAAAGATTCTACTACGTGATCATGAGGATGACTCACTGAGTGAAGAGGATTAAATATAAGGTCATGTACCAAAGATAGTACCTCTAGTTGCTTTACTAGCTATACCACCATCCATTGATTAGCAGTTTTTGTTGGCCATGCTACCTGAGGATTCACACAGGCTGAGTATGTTGCATGAGTTCTTATCAAGAACTAGTCTAGGATTCCATATGACCCAACACCAAACCCGGTTGAAGATAATGCTCGATATGAGAAATCAATTCTCCTAGACTAGTGACTAGTGTTGGGAATCAAAGAGAATCCAAGGGGTAATGATTACATCTAATAAAATACCAAGATCAAATGACCAAAATAGAGTATGTAGAATAAACTAAAAATAACAAGATCAGAATAAATATACAAATAGAATTTAATACAAATATAATAGAAAAAAAATTAAAACTAAAACAAACCACAACCAAATAGAAACCCAACACTATTGTTGACACTCCTTTATGTCACAGAGTCTAATGACTGAAAAGGGAAATACCTTAACACAAAGTGATTTATCCTTTGAAGAAACATAAAAATTTGAGAAAGGCATGAACAAGGATTTGCTTCAGCATGGGCTGTGTAGGTTTCATCATGGTCGCGTAGGTATACCTGCGCACCACATATTGGGCGCACATGTAACCTATGCGCCCTATCTTATTTTCACCCAGGGTCTTCAGAAGACTATAAACACCCCTTGTGGGCCCCCCATTTTGGGGATGGAAAAATCCAGAAACTCATATTTGAGCTCTTGGCCTCCTTGTATCTTCTCGAAGCCTTCCGAACACTTCTAAGGTAAGTTCTTACCTAGAACGGAAGATCTAAAGAGGGGGAACAAGGCCTAAGTGTTGAAATTCATCAACACATGCGCGCCTAAGTGTATAACCCTTTAGGGAAATGAAGATAGTTGCGCGCCACCTTATCCCTTCAACCAAAACCTACGCGCCACTCATTTAAAAGCTTCTAGGGGTAATACTAAGTGCTTGAGCCAAGCCTCGCCCAGTATTACCCTATGGGTTGATCATCGCACATGTACCTATGTGTCGTGCAGGTATACCTGCGCAACCAGTACCTACACGCCCCAACAGGACCTGTGCGCCTACTTCTTTTTGGGTGCCCCTCCTGGATATTCACCTCTCTTATTCAAATCCACCTCTCCTATTCAAGATTCAGCCTTCAGAACCATCTTCAAATCCATTTATGGAAAGGTTTCTTTGTTGTCTTCCTTATATGAAAGGAATTCTGTGGAACATCCCTTAAAACCTAGTGATTTACATCTATTTATGTCACTAAGGTTAGTGATTTCATTCATTCAACCTCATCCTTTAAAGATGAGAAGATCTTTAATTCTGGGCATCCTCCTTAGGAGTAAGCCCTATTTTTCAAGTTCTCTTAATTTTGGGAATCCTCTTTAGGAGTAAGCCCCAAGTTCCCAAACATGGGCATCCTCCTTAGGAGTAAGCCCCAGTTATAATTCCCCTTAACCAGGGCATTCTCCTTAGGAGTAAGCCCCAGTTCTCAAGTTCCTTTAACCTGGGCCTCCTTCTCAGGAATAATCCCCCGTAATAATTTCTCTTAACCATTCTTAATTTACTTTTGATTCGGGATTCCTTCTCAGGATTAAAACACAATCATAAATCCCCTCTAATTTGGGCATCCTTCTCAGGAGTAAGCCCTAAGTTAAGTATCCAAATCTCCATAAAGCACATATACCTTTATGGACCTTGTTCCAGGGTTTCTTCCCTGAAGTAAATCCCAATCCTCATCTATCTGGGCAGTCATACATACATAAGCCCCACATTATTTCTTATGATTGCATCTTTCATGGAACAATTGTCATGTTTTACCAATACCTCTTGTTTCTCACATCGAGCATGACTCACGTGAGATTAGAGCATAAAAGTAATTATGACATCTTTCTTTGATCCATCAGCCATGCATAAACCTCATACTTCTTTACTTGAACTACGTGGGTTCTGATTTTTTTTATAAACAAGGATACGTAGGTAGCCCATCTGTGGGTCCTATCCCAACCATGAAATAATCCATGTCCTTATAAATGACAATAAACTTCAAGTGCCACGCTGAGTGGCTTTAAAACTAGTATTTTTATCATAATGACTAAGAAATCTTTATATAATGTGTTTAAGGATACCATTGACCAAGAATCTCAAACAAATACAGATGATTCTCTATCGATGAAGAACCTCGAATACATATAAAAGATTCTCTAAATATACTTCATACTAATCATTGATTTTCAGATCTAAAGGAAAGCTCATTTTCATAATTGGTAATTTAATAAGGATTCACGAACATAACTCAAATCTATAAAGAGAGTCTCGGAGTAGACAATAATTCCCCTCAAAAAGCTGTGATGAGTTCGACCTCCCATCCTCTCGACCAATGCAAATTCTTAATCCTCATCAGTTCACAACTAATGAGCACCTGGCTTTGGAAAGTAGGTCCAAATGGATATAGAATCGTTGGATGTTTCTGGTTCTACAAACAGACCCGTTAGAAACTGATTAGAATGTTTTCACCTTAAAAAAACAAGGTCATCCCCATTTCCAGAGGAAAAAAAATGGTGAACCCAACGTGCATCCTTAACCAAGATAAAATTATGTTTTACTTATTTGTTAGACCCCTATTTAACCTCAATGAGAGGGCCAAAAAAACAATCAATAACATATGTTCTCATCCAAAAGATGTAGTGGCCGAACTTATCTTGATTATTTCTGTTATATCAAATAGGAACTCTTTTCTAAGATCTTTTGCGTTACAGAAATGGATTCTCTAAAGTTTACACCTGTGAATGGATCTACTATGAATACCTCTGATGCTACTCCTACTGGATCATCGTCCGCTCTGAGGACGACATCACCTACTCAGTGTCTTCAACGCTGGGTATCAAATGCACTGGTTAAGGAATACCATCAACAGGGTACCATTCCGACTCTGGAGGCCGCTCGACATTCCCTCCAAGTAAATAATTCACCCTGGTTGTCAAGATAGCGATGACCAGCGATCAAGAAGCAGGTGGTTCCAACCACCGTTTCCAACCATTTTGGGTCGTTATCCCCAGAACACAATCAACATTCCCTCCCATATTCTGGGGAGGTGAATGAGAAGGTCACTCAAGGCCTTAATTCAAGGATACAAGAGTCCTTCCACATTGCTCCCATCAACAATCGCCGCCAGACTCATGCAGGAGTGCACCCTAAACATGATGAGGGTGTCGTCTCCAGGCATTCAACTCAGGTTCCTCGAACCCGAGCAGGAAAGAAGAACCACCAGAGGCAACGACCGGTCAACAGTGAGCAGGTTCTTATCTCTTCCATTTCCAGATAATTCCACCAACCTAACTTGGTGGAAAGCAATGAGTGGGCACACACACCTGTCCATTTTAATTCCATTGTCCAGCAGACTCGTCTGGCAGAAGCACGCCATTCCCGCCAGGAAATTTCGGCGGAGTACTATAGATAGGAACATACACCTTTTTATAAATCATCAGCTATTCAGCAGACTCGACTGACTAAATACGATGAATCCCGCCAACCAAATGTGTTGACAACTTGTAAACAGGCACATACACCTGCTTACACTCGTCAATCCTGCCAGCGGTCTCATCTTCCAGTATTGAAGGAAGTTCATCAACCACGTTCAGCAGAGTACAATCAGCAGGCACATACACCTGCTAGTATTGATCAAGCCTACCAATAGTCTCATTTGGTATCACCCAGAGAAGTCAATTGGAAATCCCCAATTACAAACAGAAGGCAGACTCAACTCTCTGCCCCCACGCATGAGTACTGTCAGAATTCACTGACAAGAAAATGAGGACAGGAGCAGGAACACATACCTACTCCAAGCATGGAATGGACGTATATCCTCATTCCTATAGCTGAAGTCACCAAACACATTCTAACAATGGTGAAAGAGCATAAGAAAACCCCTACTCATATTCTTGATGCCTGTCAGGATATTATAACAGCTTTAGAAGCATCACAGGGAAAGAAATAAAAATCTATCCCTACCAGTGAAGTGACACATCAACAGTTCACTCCGGAACAGACACGCACCTATGTTTTAGTCCAAGAGGGTTGTGGGGGCATACTCCCCCATGTCATACAGACAACTAAGTCAGACACATACACCTGATTTGAGTAGAGATAATCAGCCTAACCTGATCCTTTCTTCTGATCAGGCACATACACCTTCCCATAATAACCACTTTTGTCAACAGGTGGTTCATAAAGTGAGTAAGAAGGCATCTAAGAAGAAGACTCATCTAGCATAGTCAAGAAATCAAGTTCCAATTTGTAACAAGACCTTGCTCAAAGCTGTAGTTCTTGATGCACTCAGACAATTATCTGTTGAAACTCAAGATTATACTCCCTCAGTTCCCAATAGTGGGAACATTAATTATGAAGGTTTGCATCAGAAACATCCTCATGAAGTCTTGCTTCATGACAGTTCGGTCGATCTTGAAGTATCATCTTCATATGAGAGTCACGATAATCCTCTACGTGGCCAGAAGATCAAGGAGCAAAATGTTTCATCTTTTTCTATAACCCACTGTGGTGGTCCTCCCCATGATGATGAATTTATCTATGACAGTCCTCTCTGCAGTAGTAATTCTCATTTCCTGGAAAATTATTCAAATGACAATGTAGTGATGAGGAAGCCCTCTTATCTTGAGGTACTTGCAAATGTGAAGCCAGCCATGTTTGATTATTTACCGCTAACAGGTGAAATACTTTGTCAACCAGAAGATAGCCTGAGGTGTAGGTCATTCTACGAACCACCCCTGAGTCATGCATCTTCAAGTTTGGTAAATGAACTCTCTACCAATATTGTTGAATATGATGACGCAAGAAAGAATCACCAGCTTTGGTCTAAACAGGTAGAAGAATCTTCATCAAATGATAAGGAGGAAGTACTGAATATGAGAACACCACTGGTGAAAGGTGAAGTTCCAGTCATGTTTTGGCCTTTGGCTGACCCTCAGTATGACATTCCTGAGATGTTGATGGAATATTGTATTCAAGATATTTGTCTCAACATGTGGAAAACACTTTCTTAATTGAAAAAGAAAATATTTTCTTATGATGAATATGAAAATCATATCAATATAATAGAAGGGTTACAATGCCAAATTGATTTGGTATATCTTTCAGTTTCTCGATATCTGAAGGCTAAAAAGCAGCAGATAGACCTTCAGCGTTCATGCCTTGGCGTACTAAAAATATTTCTCCAGTTAATTGACAATGCTCCATCCAGTATTCATATCAAGGGATGGGGTGTTCATGGAGCACTACATTTCACTGTACTCTCCAGCCAACAAATCCCGCCAAAAATGGTCTCATGCAATGTTATTGCCCATGGCCGGTCAGAGCCAATTGGCTTTGTTTGTAATCAAAGCCTCGCTCAAGAACAGGCCTCAACTAGTTCTTCTCAAAATTAGGCATACAGAGAACAAGTTGTCGAATTACTCTTGGATCAGGAAAACGAGAATATCGAATAGGCTTCTCGTTTAGAGCGTGCACATCATCAAGTGACATAAGTGTCAGAAATCATCCAACATTCATTTGAACTAGGTGATTTGAGTGGATACAGGTTAATGCATCTTGCCAATTTCCAGACTAAGTAAGATCTAGAGAGCTTTTAATAAGGTCTCAGATATAGAAACTCAAGAACCACCCCATATTTCCATACTGAGGACTCTTTTAACCCAACCCTCAGAATCAACAAATAGGATTCGAGGAGTTGATCAGGAACAGCAGGAACAGCCCCAGTCCATAGGACTAGGGACTTTTACAAATCCTTAATCTCTTCCTCAGAGAAATTCAGTCTTCTCTTGATTGGGGAAGAAGCCCCAAGAGGAATGCAGAGCCAAATTATCAGGAGATTCCCTCCAAATTACGGTTCATCAAGAAGTTCCAGAGGGATCAAATCAATAAAAGGAAATGTCTCATCAAGAACATGGAAAAATACAGTATCGAAGAAATTCCGATAGAAGGGATGAAATGCGTTATAGATCAATTAATGTCATCAATGTTGTTGTTGTTGATCCCCCAGATGAGGCCCATTAAGAAGGATCAGATGAAGAAGTTCCTACTCAAGAAGTTGTACACACAGACACAAATGAAGAAGGTGTGCGTACACAAAATCAAAGGATTACCCAGAATCTAGGTATTCCTTCAAATAATCAACTTCCCCCTCTCTAAAATGAATCCAACAAGGGGAAAGGAAAGAATCAGGCTACATTCCACCCTTCCTCTGGAGAAGGCCAATCACTCTCACTAGAGCAAAGATTTTCACAATAGGAAGAAGAAGTGAAGGAATTAAGGAGGTTTAATATAGAACTACTTCAAGGTAGTATTCCTCCTAAGTGTGCTGGAGTCGGTCAGTCAAGGAAATTTTTTGTGGCTACTAAGATGGATCAAGAATATCCTCCTTTACCAGTACACCCTCACAGGTCTAATCCTATGGGTTATACGCAACAACAACCAGCAATTCTACCATCAGTGGAAGTCCCGGTCACCACACCTGTCCAAACTCTAGTTCTTGCACCTGCATAGGTCCAATCTCAACTAGATGTTTCTCAAAAGTTAATGACAACCATTGAGTCATTAACAGCTTGGTTTGAAGATATGGAAGGGAAGTGTGCACCAGTTCAACCAGAAAAGATAGCTTACCCTGAATGGGTTGATGAAATTCCTCCCCCATAAAATTTTGCAAGTAACACATTCCCAATCCTTAATGGTTCGGGAGACCCAGAGAAATACTTAACACATTTTGTTTCTCGTTGTGATCATATGATGGGAACCCCTTAGCAAAAATAAGCAGTTAAGATCATGTGTTTTGTACAGTCATTACAAGGTCCTGCTTTTGTCTGGTATATAAGCATGAAATCCCGGTCAATTACCAGGTGGGCGGATCTCCATCAAAAATTCCTTCTTCAATTCATCTCAACTTTCCCAGAGACAACAGTTTTTTATCTTAAAAATTGTAAGCAAAGGGAAAATGAAAGGGTTTCAGAATTCATTGCTTTCTAGAAGGGATTAACATATTCCCTGAGCTTGGCACTTCCTAAAGAAGAGTTTCTACCAATTTTTGTGGCAAATCTGCATGATGGATTACACAGGTCGTGGATCCCTGTGAAATACATAGGAGGGTTTTGAGACCTTACTTCGATCGCTCAGAAGATTGAATACTCTCTTATAAAGACTAAGGATAAAGCTCGTGTAATTCCATCAGCTCCAGGAAGAATAATGGGTAAATCAGAGACTGCTACAGTCACGCTTAAACAAGCACTTATACCTACTTCCACTTAAATAAATTCATATTCTCAAAGAGATCCACCTCCTAAGAATCAACAACAGAGGCCGTTTTGTCAAGATGATCAAATAGATCAAAGACAAAAACAATTTGAGGATCTAAAGAGCAAATTTTATTCTTTCCAAAATGAACAGGTTCCTAGTTACTTCATTTCGGATCTGGAAAATAATTTGGTTCAGTTTCCAAGGCCTAAAAGTCCAAATAAGGAAGTATATTAAGACTATCCCAATTATTTCCCATTTCATTAGATGTTGGGGCATCCCATTTAGGAGTGTTTTGTCTTCAAATACCTCCTGCAAAAGATGGTGGACTCGGGACAAGTCAAACTGAAAGGTTCTTCAGCTCAGGTAGCATGTGTTACTGCTACAAATCTAGAGGAAGAAGGCGAGTGGCAAGAAGTCAAAAAAAATGCATAGAAATATGATGATTGGATGGTCAAGAAAATGATCAACTGAACTCATGCCATTTTTCGAATGCAATTAAAGAAACCAATTTTGTCTTCTACTATAAATTCCAAAGCAAAACCCTCTTCATCAGAGGGAAAATCCTTGAAGAAACCGCATAATTCAAAGAAATAGGAGCAATCCAAAGAAGATGAGATCGTGTCAAATCCCAAGTTGTCTTTGACTCTAGAAGATTTTATGTCATCTACTTCAAAGAAATGGGCACCATCCCACCAAAAGGCACATCCTAAATTATCTGATCAGGCAGTGTCTTTATTAGATGAGGATTTGATCTTTGGCTCTATTAACATGATTCATTTAATAGATCCTTATGCTATCCACAGTTTCGATTTTGATGAGACTGAGTTCCCTATATCAAACAGAGGGATTAGAGGGAGTTCCATAGGTCTGGGATACAGAGGAAGACATGGATATCCCAGAAGCCACTATTCTAATTCTACCCCTACTAGAATAGTATATGCAGTAGAAACTCGTGGCAGAGCCCTTCAGCGGGCTCAACAAGAATAAGAAAATTCTTCCACCAATAGAAAATTCAGTCCTGGCACAATTATTCTGAAGGATCGGTTAGAGGTTCCACCTTATTCCATTCAGCAAGTAAATAGACTTATTCGGTCTAATCTTCCAACACCAGGAGTATTTTCAACTCCTACCCTGATACAAGAAGCATCTACTTTTAAAGAATCAACCTCTAAGGCACCTGTGAAACCACATGTTCTTGTTGGAAAACACAGACCTTTGGATCAAAAATATGATGTCTCGAAACATTTGGCCCAAGTACCGGTCAAGTTATCAATTTTGGATGCCTTGAATCTATACAAGGATCTTCAGGAGGCACTCATTGAGGCTTTGTCAAGTCCTTAGGAGTTCGAAACTGAAATTAATGCAGCTGAATTCTACCATGTAGAGAATAATCCTGCAAAATTCCATGTAGTGATATCCTTTACAGAAGAAGATGATGATTATGTTGTGCATGGACATATTAGACCTTTGTATTTATTTGGAAAGGTCAATGGTGTATAAATCCGAAGATCTCTCATTGATAATGGTTCTGGAGTCAACCTCATCCCTATTCATACACTTTGTCTATTGGTCCTCACGTAATCTGATTTATCTCCTTATACTTTGATGTTACAAGGATATGATAAAAATGAACAAGAACCACTGGGTGAGATTACACTTAAAAATCAGTTTGGAGACCTTGTATCCAATTCATATTTCATGGTTTTTGATCATGATACAGCCTTCAACATTTTTCTCGGAAGGCCTTGGCTACATCAACATCTGGTTATCCCTTCACCATACCATCAATGCCTCAAATATTGTTTCGATGGTCAAATTGGGACATTTTATGGTGATAAGGCCCCATTCAAAACATGTGAATCTCAATACATTGAGGTAGAATTCTATCACATCAAGGGTAAGGAGAAATCCACAACAAGGGAGGTTACCAAGGTTAATGCTCCATATGGTTTGGAAAAAATTCCAGTAAACCCATTCACACATGTGAGTAAAGATTACGTGTTGCCTATCAGTCAAATTGACAGGAAAGACCCGAATCCAAATACTCTTATGGAAACTTTAATAATTTCAATTATGGCAATCAAGCCAGACAACATGAGAGAAAGTGGTGATTCACCAAGAAATGATGAAAGCTCAAATGGAGATGTCTTCATTTCATCTGATGAAATTTAGCAAGTCTATACTTTGACAACCAGACCAGAAGAAGTTATAGCAATGTCAGAGATAAACGATGATGTCGATTCTCAATCCATCATCTCCTCTTTGTTACCCAAGGAAGACCCTTCATCATCAATAAGGTCAGAAATGGAAGCCTCTTCTTCAATATGTTCAAATTTTAACATCTCTCCTGATCAAGGAAATTCTGCTTCATCATCTACTATGCAAGTAGAAACAGAAGAATTAACACATGTTGAAGAAGAAGAGGAAGATCTCAAGGATTCTCCTCCAGCATTTGAAGAGGGTATCTCTACCACTATGGATGAACTCAGAGAAATAAATATAGATACAAAAGAAGATCCATGCCCCACTTTAATTAGTGTTCCCATGACTCTTGAAGAGAAAGAAATGTATTTTTCATTTTTAAAGAAAAATAGATATATATTTTCTTGGAATTATACAGAGATTCCAGGGCTTGATCTTGATGTTGCTACTCATCATTTGGGTTTTCCAAAAGAACATCAAGGATTCAAACAAGGTGCAAGAAGAACATGCCCAACTTATGCTTCCAAAATTAAAGCTGAAGTGGATAATATTATCAAAGCTAACTTCATCAGAGAAGTTCAATATCCCAAGTGGTTGCCTAATATTGTCACCACAAAAAAAGGAGAATGGAAAAATTAGAGTTTGCATTGATTTCAAAGATCTTAATTAGCATTATCCTAAGGATGATTTTCCAGTTTTGGTAACAGAACTCTTAATTGATGCAACAGCTGGCTATTAAGAACTTTCCTTCATGTATGGATAGTCAGGATATAATCAAATCTGAATGGCTCTATAAGATGAGGAATCTACGGCTTTCAGATCCACTCATGGTGTTTTTTTCTATCGGGTAATTCCCTTTGGCCTGAAGAATTAAGGCGCAACATATCAGTGTCCCATGCATCGTATCTTCAAACCCTTTTCAGGGAAGTTTTTTGAATGTTATGTGGATGATTTGGTGGTTAAATCCAAACAATTTTATAATCAATTAGCTGATTTGGAAATCATATTACACAAAATTAGGCAACATAATTTGAAGATGAACCCCTTAAAATGTGATTTTGGGGTAACCTCAGGAAAATTTCTCAGCTTTGTTGTACGCCATCGTGGTATCGAAGTCGATCCTAAGAAGACAAAGTCAATACTTGGTATGTCACCTCCTCAAAATTTGAAATAATTGAGAGGACTTCAAGGACACTTAGCCTATATTCAGTGTTTCATCGCCAATTTGGCAGGAAAAAGTTTACCCTTCACCAAATTGATGAATAATGGAGTTACTTACTAATGAACTGAAGAATGTCAAGAAGCACTCAATATTATCAAGAAATATCTATTGAGTCCACTGGTATTAATGCCATCTATTGAAGGAAGGCCATTTATTCTTTATGTGACAGATTTAGAGTGATCATTGGGTGCCTTCCTTGCCCAGAAGAATGATGCTGGGAATGAAAACAACCTCTACTATCTCGGTCAGACTATGCTTGAAGCAGAAACCCGATATTCAAATATTGAGAAGTGCTGCCTATCATTAATCTTTGCGGTTCAAAAATTGAGACACTACCTGCAACATCATGAGGTCTAATTGGTATCTCATAATAACCCGCTCAAATTCATCCTTAGTCTTCCAATGCTTACAGGACGTCTAGAAAGGTGGCCAGTTATTTTGCAGCAATTTGATATCCAGTATGTGTCTCAAAAGGCAATAAAGGGCCAAGATCTGGCTAATTTACTTGCTGAAAACCCTTCATTAGAAGATACATCTTTAGATATTGAACTTCCTGATGAATAAGTCTTTTCTATTCAAGATAATCTTCAAACATGGGAAATGTACTTTGATGGTGCTTCCATAAGTCCAACAGGGAAGAAAATGGAAGATCTTAAATTCAACAAAGTTGGGTTGGGAATTGTGCTTATTTCCCCAGAAAATGCAGTGCTACCTTATTCTTTCTTATTGTGGGAAGGCGGTATAAATAATGAAGTATAATACCAAGATATCATTGTAGGATTGGAGTTAGTACTTCAAGCACAAGTGAATCACTTAAAGGTGAAAGGTGATTCAGACCTGGTAATCAAAAAAGTCAATGGGGATTATGAAATCATAAAAGAATAACTAATCCCTTTGTATGATTACGTTAGAGATTTAATGGAGGAATTTCCTTTAGAACCAACATTTTGTTATGTCCCGAGATCACAAAATGCCCAAGCTGATGCACTGGCTAATATAACCATAGCTCTGGCAGATCCAAATTAGGACGAGACAAGCATCAGTATTTCCCACCGTCGTACAATTTCACCTTATGTTCAAACTAGAATAGAGTAAATCAATGAAATTAGTCCCATTCCTAAACCATATGGTCATGCTATAGGATAGATGACACCTATCAAGGAATACCTTCAAAATGGAACACTTACACCTGATAGAGCCAGGAAAGAACAAATCTGGTGACATGTGGTTGATTTTACTCTTTATTAAAGTCCAGATCACCTAGAAACAACTCTCTATAAAAGTGGTTTTGATGGAATTATCTTCATATGTATCTATGGTGAAGAGGCAATGGCTGTCATGAAAGAAGTAAATGCAGGAGTCGGTGGTTCCCACTAGTCTGGACATAGACTATCTAATCAAATTTGAAGGCTTGGGTACTTTTGGCCTTCAATGATACAAGCTTGTGTTGATTTCTCAAAGAAGTGTCATTATTTCCAAGTACATGCCAACTTCATTCATCAACCCCCATAGTTTCTTCATATAGATAAATACTTGTGGCCATTCGCCACATGGGGAATCGAGGTAGTATGACCTTATCATTCAGCTAAATCCAAGTAGTTTAAGTACATTCTTACTACTACTGACTTCTTCTCCAAATGGGAAGAGGCAATACAGCTCATATAAGTTAGTTCTAAAAGCATTGTTAGCTTCATCAAGTCTAACATCTTTACCAGATTTGGTGTCCCTCATACCATATTGACGGACAATGGTACAAACTTCTGTTCATCTGAGGCAAGGAAGTTGTATCAAGAATACAACATCAAATCCAACCATTCATCTCGGTATCATGAAGTGGCCAATGGCCAAATAGAAGCCTTCAGTAAGACTCTTTCAAACATACTGAAAAAGATGGTGGATAAAGATAAGAAGTCATGTCCTGATAAAATTTTTCATGTTTTATGGGCTTATAGGACCACCACCCACACTACAAAGCAGTCAACTCCATATTCATTGGTATATCGAACAGAAGCAGTATTTCCCATTGAAATTCAATTACCTTCGCTCAGAGTATCCATTTTTGATCAATCATCTAAAGATGAACAATCTCAAAATCGATTGGATGAATTGGAACGATTAGATGAGAAAATATTGTGCACCCTGCATCACTTGGAATTCTATCATAATCAAATAGCATGAGCTTTAAAAAAAAGTTTGTCTTCGTTCATTCATTTAGGGAGAATTGGTATTGGTTCTCAGAACTCCAATGATACCAGGAAAGAAACCTCCCAAGATTGAACCAAAATGGGAAGGACCTTATTCAAAACATAAGGTCTACTCTAATGGAGCATATTCTTTAATCTCAATGGATTGAGAACTCATTACGACTCCAACCAATGAAAGATTATTGAAGAAGTATTTTTTGTAACACAAATACTCCATTGTCCAACATGCCGTTAAATTGTGTTGTCCTCACTGCAAGACTTTAAACTGCATAGTCCCTTACGTCCAACATGATGTTAAACTGTGATTTCCTAGCTACCTGATGCTAAACTATACAGAAGGCTCTTATGTCTAGCAAGATGTTAAACTGCATAATCGTTGGTCCATGCATATGACCTTAAACTTTTCGCACCATCATCCAACATGATGTTAAACTGTGCCATCATCTAGAATGACGTTAAACTGTGAAAAATTCTCTAATACGTCCAACATGATGTTAAACTGTGTCCTCTTTTGTCCTTACTGCATGACATTAAACTGTACAGTCCCCCTTTCATCCAACATGACATTAAACTATATTGTCCCCATCGTCTTAGCTATAGGACGCTAAACTGTACAGCACCCTTATTGTCCAACGTGATGAAAAACTATGTTCACGACCAACATGACGTTAAAATGTGTCTCTATATTTGTCATACATGACGTTAAATTGTACTTCTCATTCATCCTACATGACGTAAAACTGAACAAAGTCCCTTAATACGTCCTACATGAAGTTAAACTGTATTTTTTCCATGCTACATGACACTAAACTGTGCATCCCCAATAGTCCTCACTGCAAGACTTTAAACTACATAGTCCCTTCATATGTCCTACATGACATTAAATTGTGCATCGTTAAGGTTGTTGCTACCTCTTGTTTCTCACACCGAGTATGACTCACGGGAGCTTAAGGTAAACTTCAACCATAACACCCTCTCTGGGAAACTAACCATGTGTAGGTTCTGACACTATTTTTTAGGTCGTTGTCCTCAAGAACAACTTTATTTCCAATTCATTCTTTAATCGAACAATGCGGACTTTGATCCTTGCCTTCTAGGTTGGGTACGTAGGCAACCACTCATGGTTCAAGCTTGAAACTGATCTCTTCACATCGGTTCACCTTCGTCTCATACGATGATGATTCATGAAACCGTCCCTAGAACCAATATTTTTTACATTGGTTCACCATCGTCCTTGATATATGATGTTAAACTGTACAGCACTTTTGTCCTGTATGACAATAAACTACAACATTCTTTTTCACCCTCACCTGAGAGGGAATCATTATTTACATTGATCTCCAATCATGTTATATTCCAAAGACTACATGCATACTTGGAAATGCCTGAAGCTATAATATTGTGTCAAACCATCATTGCACTAAAGTCCGCTTTCACCCTTCACATGTACGAACCAAATCTGTACAGAGGGTATTTCAAGAACTACGTGCAGCTTGATTCCCATCCTTATGGGATACGTAGGAACGTTCGAGCATCCCTCGAATCTAGCCCCAAGTCTTTGGGTCTAACCCCAAATTTCACTTTCAGTCCCTTGGATGAACAGTCCCCTTGTGAAAACATGAATGTGGTATGAAAACCCTGGTCTTCATTCACATCAGGTTTATAACAAACACACACTGTGTATTCCTTATAATGGTCCAAGTTCTATGACCCTAAACTAAGATCTCTTACACTCTCATCCCACATGGCATTAAACTATATTTCAAGAAATACGTATGGCTTGATTCCCATCTTTATGGGATATGTAGTGAAGTCTAGCACCTCAATTCAGGACCCAGCCACAACATAATTATGGTTAGCATTGGTCTGTGTATCTCTACATGCATTTAACAATGCCCATTTTGATGTGTTATACTCCTAAACTTAAATACTTCCAGATCTCCATAATCCTTTTTTCTTGACTTCTGGTCACAAAATGTTTGATATCAGAGAGTTCTTTTGCCTGACTATGCAACACGCGTCGTTAGGCGGCCTTGCATAAACAGTCTACATAACAGACCTGTCATCCAAAAGATGCTATTATTTGACTATGCAACCAATGCCCTTAAGTGGTCCTACATAATTCAACCCCCTAACGGGTTTTTTAAATAGTGGTAACTTCATTATTAGGAGAAAAATCTCCTTTTCCTTATTTGTCTTAATGAAAATATGTAGAGATCCGTAGAAAATATTCATCATTAACATATTTGTCCCATACTATTTTTCATGATCTGATTGTATTAAAGTCTATGGTTTATATTTACCTTCCATACGTTTGGTTCAAACCTTCGTGGGAGTGACATTCATTCAATTCTTTTACAATCTTGATTGGAAATATCCTTTCCATATTCAAGTACCTCTCTCCATACAGCAGACTCTATGCTTTGGAAATTTTTAATCTCCATAAACTTTCACTGGCTTTTTAGCAGTAGAAAAGTAAATTTCTGAGAGTTCTTTTTCCTGACTATACAGCACGCGCTCTTAGGTGGCCTTTCATAAGTAGTCTACATAACAGACCTGTCAGCCAAAAGATGCTATTATTTTAATATGCATCCAACGCCCTTAAGCAGCCCTACATAATTCAACCCCCTAATGGGTTTGTTAAATAGTGGTAACTTCATTCTTGGGAAATAATTTTTCTATTGACTTTTATCCATTTTTCATATCATTCCTCAGATTCAAAATTTCTTAAGTCATAGTTTACATGTTTTCTTCTATACTTGAATATGGTAATATGTTTTCAAGTAAATTATCAATTAATTGAGTCAATTTTAATCCATTCGGTCAAAGCTATTTCAACCTTAAACATTAGCCTTTTTATGTCCGATGTGCATGACTTTAAACTTCCCACAAAATACAAGGGAACTCTGAACAAAAGTCAAGTCCCAAATCACTAAACATACATTTCGTATGATTTAGGTAATATTGAGCAATTAAAGATTTAAATTTTGTAGGGTTATTTTTAATAATCCTAGAAAAAAATCAAACTGTGCTTACTAGGGCCATTGGCTTGGGTAAAAATTTAAAATGGGTAGAAAAAGAATGCATGCACAAATGATTAAAGATGAAAGTGTTTTTCATTTGATGCAGAAAAGTTAGAAGGACATCCATAGACTGGAGTCTCTTCTCTTTTATAAGAATTAAACAAGGATGTCAACATAAATCTTCATTGGATATACAACATCCCTAGCTTCATCAGCAACCACTTGAAGCTCATGCACTCGACCAGCTTCACTCTTTTCATCTTGATGGAGTGCTTTCTTGGCATCTGCAATGGCTATCATACCATTCGTTTGAACTCCTTCTAGTGAATTATTAAGCTGGTCAAGTTCCCCAGTAACAGAATATAACTATTGTTGAAGGTGCATCTACTGGACAACATTCTATTTGATCTTATGCTTCACCTCCTTTATCTTGGAAGCATGATAAGCCTTAGCTCAGGACACCGCAGCCTCAAATTCACTGATATTGGCTGACGGCCTTACTCTGGTCAAATCTTGATGGTACTTCTGCTCCTACTCCCTTCTTAAGATGACTTGTTTTACCACGGCATGGATCTCTTGATATCCAAAACTGCCAAGTCCCAACATAACAAACATGTATGACAGTCGAGGGATCTTCGATGATAGCTCTTCTAGAGGCACTTTAGATATGATCTTCTATATGTTCTTCCATGCTTTGCATCGTGAAAATTGGAGCGCCTTTTGTACTTCCAGGTCTGACTCAGCATCACTGTCACAGGGGGGAATATAATCTGGGACTAATGCACTTATGGAAGTGCCATGTTCTTCTCCTTCCACCCTGACCTATATTACTTCACTTTCTATTCCCATTGGGGCGGAGGCTGAGGCTTCACCTCCAGATCTAGCCACTGAAATTGATGGCCCTGCATAATCAATTGAATGCTTTGGTTATTTTCAAAGGATAACAAAAGTTGATTGGATGTCTTTCAAAATAAGTATAGTCGCAAATATTATTATCCCTTACCCAACGGTAGATAAACAACATGAGAAGGCTCCTCCCCATCTTTCCTAGCTTCAATAGGATTTTTAGGATGAATTTCAGGAAGCTCTGCTAGGTTCAGCTCCACTTGAGCTAGTGTCTCAGCAATAGTAGGGTTTTCTCTACCCCCTTCAGGAATTGGCAGCTCAGCAGCTTGCTCAGATGGAATTGCACATCTGAACCAATCATGGTCAGAGATGTAATAATAATTCATTTTAACAGGACGAAGGATAACACTCACATCCAAAATCTTCTAAATTACATGGTAATTTAACATGATCTAAAAAATCTTCAAAAGATACACCAAGTTCCATCATTTCATCCAATGTTATCTCAGATTCCTGGTTAGTCTCACTAGTGGGAGCATTTGATACATCTTCTTGGTGACCCTCATTCTGTGGCCTCTGACCCCGGACAGCGTCTTCATATAAAATTGTGGCGTCAGTTGCAGTGGCCACTAAATGTTCTGATGCAGGGGTTGAACCTAAAGTATCATAGAATGAAAGTTCGTTGATGTTTCATTCAAAATTTTATGAAACATTGTTAATTTACTAGAAGCAGGTTCTTATCTTCTTACGGTACCAGTAGGAGTGGTACTGGGAACAGATGTTGGTTCCTCTTCAGAAGCAGCCAAACCAGCATGAACTTGTGATTGTTCACCAGCACCCTCTGTTGTTCTAATAGGATGGTCAGTCCTCTCCCTCAAAGGGAAAACTGAAGAAGCCCCTGAAATCCCAAGAAGTATGAGAAAACTTTTCATGGGTTAAGACTCCTGACTATCTGAAGGGATTACCACTACTGATGAAACATTTAGCTATGGACTTCCTCCTTTGATGCATTTGCTTCATTGTCTTTTTGGGAGTGTTGACATTCTCCACTCCAAATACAAGTATTGGAGAGTGAAAAGACCTTTCTAGTTCTTCATCCATGGCTTGCTGGCCTAGAGATATCTCACTAGGCTCATGAGGAGATTCATTAGCCCCAATGGAAGTACCACCATGGTTATACTGTGGTGAAGGAACCTCAGCAGTTCCTTTCATTGCAATCTGTAGGATGAAGAAAATAATTTCCTTGAGTAACAAAGTTTTGACTGAAATCAACTTGCAAAGAAAATAAGGAAAGAAACTTACATCTTTAGGATCCATGTAATCGTGTCACTCCTCATCTCTCGAACAACCCTCAGTGGTTCCATGATCTATCATTTACTTCACCCGATTGGTGACAGGAATGGAATAGTTGATGAAATCTATGAGCATATCTAGCTCTATGATGTAAGCCTGTACTTCATAGAGATTATCCACAAAATAGATATCAGTAAAAGCCCAAATATTCCCTATTCCAGGGATGTGTAGCCCTTTGCATAAATCCAGCCAGGCAGTTTCAGTATTGTAATATAAACTCTTCCATGTCTGGATAGCCTCTGGTTGTAAATATTCAGCATGTGTACCAGAAGGATGCAAGAAGGGTCCTACAATCATAGACTTCAGCTTCTTCCCAACTCCTGAAACTACAGATAAAGGATAAGAAAATAATACTTGTTGCTCTATAAAGTAATGGTGATTAAACTTCCCCAATGAAGTAAGTCACTAGGAGTTGACAGAGTTGGTCTCTTGATTCTGATAGGGGGATTATATCTGGCATGAGGCCGCTTTGCCGCATGTTGTGCCTCATCATCCCCATCTTGGGAATCTAGCGAGTCTACCCTAGGTGAGGAACCTGTTGAATCAGCTCTAGGTGGGGACGTGTCACCTTCCAGATGAAGGGTTTCTTTCTCTACAGTTCTTTTCTTTTTCCTCACCTGATAAACTGGACGATTCAACACCCCTTCAGGGAATGATGCTATCTAGTTCTCGACATATCATGTAGTCAAGTTACTCGCCGCTTTATGAACTGGTAGATCAAACACTACCTCGGTCTTCTCCATAGATGTCAGAAACCATAGTTGTTGGGAAACTATTTGATGCTACTCTGACCTAACATTCACAGGAGGGGATACAACAGTCTGCTGCAGA